>NC_051174.1:85429546-85944546 GCF_013339725.1 Rhipicephalus microplus
TTGTAAAGCGCACACTACCAAATGACAAAGGAAAACTGGAAAAGTGTAGTTGAACCCTCGATCGAAGCACAAAAGTGAAACATGCCTCCAAGAAAGTAGTTCAGTACTCATTTTACACTCATAAATGAGAGCTTCCACGACTCATGTTGGCGTTTGGCGACTATAGCCCCGTTTATAGTAGACGCACCTATGTCCTGCTGGAGCATTTCCAACCCGAAAAGTCGTCAACTAACATGAAAGACCATGATTAAACATTTGTGGTAGCTGAAGTAGTTAGCGTAAGCGAGTTCACAGCGCATGGAAGACGGCATCAACAAGCTCATGATACCTGGTGACTGATCTACGCGCAAGGAAGGCGCAATTATTGAAGGAGAAAAACGGCAAAGTGTGCACTCTTCTCCACTTCGCTTATCTACACTCCTGCTTGCGCGTGCACTTGGAAGCAACGTTTCAGGAATGCAAAGAAGAGAGTTATATTAACTTGAGTCGCGAACGTGCGAAGTTGTTTCGCTGCTCTCTCTCAACGAGGAGCCCTGTAGCGCTGAGACTTTGGAATCGCGTCCTGTCGGAGCTCGTTAGTGTGACTAGGTATTAGCTCACTTTACTGCCCTTAGCTGGTGACACCACTCCGCGCCTATCAAGGTCACAGTGAAAGGATGATGCGAAAGCCATAAACTTGGTTTGCACCCTCTCATGCATGAGCGTCGGTTGTGTAGTGTGTAAACCGCTCACATCGTTTCATCGGTGGCCGAGTGGTCATGCGTTCGAATCCTGGAAATACCAAATAAAAGAAACGCTTTCGTCCAGTTTTTTTTCTTTGTGATCTTTTCTTGTACGTTTCCGCGACATCACATTCGGGATGAAAATGACGTCAGTGTAGTCTTGGCGGTCATCAGCCCTACATAATTTCGAGCTCAACAGTTTCGTTCATGAGATCGACCATTGATCCAAACTCGTAAATCTCCTGGCCTAAGACGATAGTTGTCTGGCGCTTTACTAACTGCGTCGCTGACACATGTGCACGTCACTTTACAAACGCGCCTCATATATCTGCCACCTTCTCCGCGAGGGAGAAAGCTAGTGGGAGCTGGAACACCTTCACGCATTGAATAATAATAATATGAGATAAGGACATGCCGAACCCACCATATTAATATTAGAAACACCGTAGAGAAGGGTTCCGCAAATTTTGACCATCTGGTGCTCTTCGAGGTGCACCGACATCGCACAGTACACGAACCTCTTGCCCTTCACCTCCGTCGAAAGGTGACAGGGCAGTTAACCAGATAGAGCTCAGTTTAGTTACACAGTACTTTGGAAGGGGAAAGCGGATGCGACAGAACGAACGAGGAGAAGAAAGTCGTGACAATAACACTGTCGCAAACCACTGTTTGGGACTAGACATAAGACGGCGTTCGGTCCGGTTTCTCGGAAGAAAAAAAAAGAACGCATGAACGCTCACATAACCACTCACACTGGAAGCCGAGTACCCTAGTATTCGGTCCTCTGTGAAAAGGCAGTTTTCTAGCTGGCCCAATGGGTCTAATGTAGAGGGCTGCTTCTCGGTTGCCAGAATGTGTTCAATCGCATGTTCGCGCGATACACGGTGAGCAGCAAGGAGCTTTTAAATTGCGGTCTTTGAGGCAGTGCAAAAGCCCGTTACTTGCAGGAGGCTCTCCGAGGAGATGAATCGATGCGTCCACTAGGACCAAGAGGATGGCTTTGGCCTTTGAGCCGTGTTAGGCGATTGCATGAGAGACGCTGTAGGTTTTTTTCTTCATCGCAAAACTCTGTTTTTCGGCATCCTTCGACTCATGAGCAGGCTCACTCTGACTCAAATCAAGCCGCTAGTCTGAGTCCAAGGAAGTCAGATTGACGGAAACTTTGGCGAGTCTGAGTGAATCAGGTTGAAGAAAATTTTGGTCCGGTTGAAGAGCTTCATGGTGGCTCACAGTCTAGAAGAGTCCTGTTCAGGAAAACATGGGGAAGCCTCAGTCCGAGCGAGTCTGGTTTGAAGAAAGTTTTCGTGAACTGAGGAAGAAAAATTCTGGTCAGTCTGGCTGGCAGTGAGCCTTAAGCGCTTAATACATTTCTTGAGCGAGTCTTAGTGAGATTCACCTTTTTTCTCCTACCTATTGACCTTTTTTTCACGGAGAGGAGGTATTCTTCCTTTCTGGGCTGTTGCACGAGAGTACAAAAGCTGACGCCACAGCATCAAAAGTGCATTTGGGGGGGGGGGGGGGTCATGCGGACTATAACAACAGCCCAGAGAGGACTACAGCGGTGCTCCACCGTGAGCTGCGTGATCTTCGTCTCTACAAAGAAGCGCGCTTCTCTCGAGCTCAAAAAGTTACTTCACACGCACGGGGTTTGAATATACAAAAGAGCGAGAAATAAATCTCCCTGCAAAGCGTGTGAGACTTTTCAAATTTGAAAGTACGTTTCTTCGCTACATTTCTTCCCTTGAAAAAAAAATCATCCTCCACAGTTAAGCCCATACCACACGATAGACAATTTCACCCATGCGGTAACACTGGAAGGCTGAAAGCGAGGTGTCAGAAGAAGATGATGAATCACTTAACGCGCAAAAGGTTGTCTGGGCGCGCACCAGGCTTTGTTAGCCACCTAATGTCATTATTTAACATTGCGTTAGCGTTGGCGTTCCCCGCATGCTTTCCTTAGAAGTGAAGAACAAAAGTGATTGATGAGAGGACCAACCGTGCATGCGTCAGACGTCATCGAGGGTGAGTGCGGATCGATTTTCACGAACTATTGTTTTGGCATTACTATAAATAAAGAAGGTTGCGTGGGAGTTCTTGCACAGCACCCCCTGTCGGAAAACCCCACTCATGGATTCTTTTTTTTTCCCCTTTTGTTTTCAGGAGTATGGGGGGGGGGAGGAGTTGGGCCGGAGGTCGTCTCGCATCATGCAGACCGTTTGCGCAAGGTTTAATTAGGCTCGAAGGCACCAGGCATATCTCAGAAAATCGTTATTCCCAAGCGAGATTTCGCGTGGTATAAAACCCACGACCACGCATTCGCTAGAACAACTCCGTAGCGACTGAATGAAGGCTACAGATGCTTTTCGAAGAACAAAAGCAGAATATTTCCACCGTGAAGTCGTCAGAAAACGATCAAGCACTGTTTGAAATTTATTTAGTCATACAACGCGCGGAAACCACCACCTACACCCCTAACTACTAGTAATTGAACTTAAGCTAACCCCTATCGGAAATTCGCCCACGCCCCGCCGCAGAGGTCTAGTGGCTAAGGTACTCGGTGTGCTGATCCGCAGGTCGCGGTATCGAATCCCGTCGGTGGCAGCTGCATTTTCGATGGAGGCGGAAATGTTGTAGAACCGTGTGCTCAGACTTGGGTGCACGTTAAAGAACCACAGGTGGTCAAACTTTCCGGAGCCCTCCACTATGGCGTTCCTCATAATGGTATAGTGGTTTTGCGACGTTAAACCCACATGTCAATAAATCAATCGAATTCGCCCACCAACCGCTACCATAATCCACCGTAATGATGAAGCGCCTTGCATAAAAATATCACAGCATATCCATGGAGTCAATCATGATGAGTGGGACGAAGCGTCTGCCCGTCTGTACGTCCGGATGCACGGATGGACGGACGGAAGCACGTACGGAAGAACATGCGAAAGTACGGGGGCACGGAGGCGCGGACACATGGACAGAAGCATTCACGGACGTACGGACAGACGGATGGACGGACGAACAGACAAACGAATAGAAGCACGTATGGACGGAGGAACGAAGCATGGATGCACGGATAGACGGAAAACGGAAGCACGAATGAACGAACAGAGGAACGGACTCATTGATGAATGGGCGGAAGCACGGATGGTTGGATGAACACATGGACAGAAGGATTGACGCTTCGCCCCACTCATCATCATTTACTCCGTGGATATGCTATGAAAACGACTAACGTCATGCAGTCATATTATTCTAAAGGATATATACACACAACGTCATCCATTGAGCAACTCATAAACTAGAAGTGGCTGCATACTACTACTACAGAGGAGAGAACAACCCACGACCTAAAGACCTTCGCTCCTAATAGTCGTAGGGTACATAATGAAGAGGTTGCATTCATGATGAGTAATTGTTCCCCCTCTGAGGAAGTCGTGGATAAGAATGACGTCACCGAAATCATGTTCTTTCCGTATTAGTATGGAGGACAACGAATTTTCAAGAGCTGTGGTATCAAGAAGACTTTGTAGCACGTCTTGTGTCCTTGTCCTCACTACGCCGCACACTCTACTTCGCCTTGACGACAGATGGTCGGAGTTGTACGTTATAAGAAATCGATCACTTGTAATCACTTTCAATTTCGTGTAAGTGGTTAAACTGAAGTTTTAAGGGTGTTCTACAGCAGCTTTCTTCCCGAAAGTATGTGACTGCTCAGTGGGGAATGCCTTCCTATCAGGCGGGGAGGTAGTGAGGCGGGGGGGGGGGAGGGAGGGCTTTTAAAGAGTTTTCTTCTCGCCTTTCTCGCTTGTCTGTGTCCGTACTTACAGTGACACACACAAGCCCAAGCAACAGCGAAGCGCGACGCTTCATACAGGACATAAACAATATCATCGAAGCACTGCGCCATCTATGTATACGAGCTTGTGCAAGCAAGCACAGAGTGTTCAGTTTGGCAGATGACCCCTTAGCGAGGAGACCTGGAACAGGCAGTGACGACAACTTTGAAAAAGAACTTCCGTTGAAAGGGAGAAACGTGTAGCTCAATATCACAGAAGCCACAATAAGCCTCCAGACTTCTCTCAGCCATGCCAGCCAAGTGGTTCGTTGCAGTTTTAACGAAAATCAAGCTTTATTGTTACGGCAAATATGCTTTCGCAAATGACTTTTTCTGTGGAATGTAAATAAAGTTTTGAAGAATTGCAATGCTAGAGTGATCTGATGAAATTCCGTAATTGCTCAATCACTCTATAGTTGTGTGTTTGTGTGCTCCCCTTCTCTCTCTCTTCCTGGTTATTATTAGGAACTGGTTAATATGCATGATTATGTGCCTCTGTATGTCAAGCTACCCAGAAGCTAATGTTTACAAGAAATATGTATAATTCTATTCTCTGCCTTAGGTTCGCAAAAGGTTTACCCTACGAAGCGCCCAGGAACGAAGGCAATGCCCTCCACTATCGTCGCGAACAAAGACGCTACGGCCTGGTTCATTGACTCTCCGACACGGCGCATAGATAACTCTCGAGGCAGGCCGTCAACAAACACGGGCTTATTCACCTAAGATACACCGCTCTGTGACAATCGAGGGCTTTAGACCGGCATGGCAATCCGCAAGACCGACCGAGTGTACGCTTGCCGGCAAGCGCTAGGGCGACCACACAGAGGGCACCAGCCAAACGCACGAGCGAGAAGCCACGTGCTAAACCAGTGCGTCTACCTCTCGTGCAGGCCTGTGTGAAATTGAATCGGCCCGGTGGCGGGAGAGCGCCAGGCGAAAGCAAGCTACCGACAAAGAGAGGCTGTCACGGGTGGCCAATGAGAATCGGCGAAGCATCGTGATGTGTGCTACCGTGATGCGATAGGGGGGAGGGGACATTGTCCGGGCGATTTCGGACACGTGTTTTCATGCAGGGAAAACCGACGCATGACTCGCTCCGGACAAGGAAAGTCTGGCGGCGAAACCATGCGTGGTGGCCGTCATCCCGCTGCTCGAGCCGCACGTGGTCAGCACTCGCGTAAGCTGGGGAACGAGGCGCCAAGGAGAATGGCGCACTCGATTCACACAGCATTTATATGTTTATTTTTGTTTCATTCTGCAAGGCTTTCCTATACACTCACTGTTGCATATTATACTGAAGCAGCCACTAGCTTTTTTAGGCTATCGGTCCAAATAATTCCTTGTGCTTTCATTACCTCGTTCTTGAAAAATATTCTACCAATGATTGATTGATTGATTGGTGATTGATTGATTGATTGATTGAGTAGTTCAAGTTTTTCCTTCCATAGTGTATTCTTTCTTTACTTTGCTTCTGCATTCATTTCGACAACCAGAAGCGGGACTGAAAGAGAGAATTAGCCTCTTCAAGCGTACCACTTGAGTGTAAAAGAAAACACATGTGAAGTGACGTGGCCGTATTACTTGGAAGGACTTCCCGCGACAATAATACCCGAGCAGTTATCACACCACATGATCCCATTTACTCTTTGCGTAGGGTAACAAACCATGTGTTTTAATTACGGTCAACCTCTCTGTGTATCGCTTATTTCGTATTCTTCACTCTCTCTCTTCCCATTCCTTCTGTAGTGAAGAGAACACAGACAAATTATGCCGAGGAAACGTAGATATGCTAGATCTGCTAAAAAAACGAAAAGAAACAATACGTGCGACTAACTGCGTGAAAAAAAAATAGTTGCCAAGATGAATCTGTAGGCTTAGAAAAGAAACAAGATCTCGGTATGAATACGATGCTTCTATTGAGCCACGCGGTGGTACTTTCTCTAAAAGCTTGTCTGCGACGGAGTCTCAGATAAAAGCTGCAAATCCGAAAAGCCCAAAGGCAGCTCTTGATTTCTTGCGACAGACGGTTGCCAACTTACTGCTCCCTTTCTGAATTCTTTTGTTGGTGCATACATTAAGGCCAAGTAAGAGGAGATCATGGTTAAGCTTTCCTTATGCTATGCCTTGTCAAACGGGGCATCTCAAGTCAGCCACCGAGTTATTCCAATTTTCTCGCAACGCAAGATGTCACGAAAGTTTCCTTCAGAAACTTAAGCGTGATATTCAATCGAAATATCTAAAAAAAAAACCTCTCAGTTCCTAGTCGTCTACTTCTCAAGAAAGATAGGAGACGACGGCTGCTCCAGATAACATACCGGCCACAGTGAATGTCTATAAACTACGAATAAAGAAAAAAACAACTATGGGTATAACAAGCTAGCAACAAAGTACCAGCACGCCAATGAATGATAGGAGACGCAATTTGCATATTGATATATTCAAATCTAAAAAAATGAGTGAAGTGCGACTCGTTGCATAACGGTGTTGTATAGCTGCCAATACCAAAATGAACAAAAAATACGTTTTCCCACTCATGTTATATTCAAATGACTGCTTGTATAACCCTGAAGAAAGCAACATGTCTTTTTATATATGCATTTTTTTCGACAAGGCTTCTTGATTGAGAAGGCTGTCGTTTATGCAAATAGAGAAATCTTTGGAAGCGCGCACGTTAAAATGAGCACAAAAGCGAAGTCTAAGAAATGATTGCACCTCCTCTTCCAGAGGTTTCGCATTAGATCTTCAGTTGTAAGTCTGAGTCATATTGCGTAATTGTAAAGCACTGCTGCTTCAGTCTCGTGAGCGAGTCCTAAGAAGTGAGTGCTTGGCGACAACGCGTTCAAATACTTTTATTTTCTTTCTCTTGGAAAAAAGATTAGAACCCGGCAAATTACGTGGACATGGCTCGACCATGCAGGGACTCCTTGTGGAACGAGAAAAAGACACAGTGTGCTTGAACTTTTCAGCCTCAGATCGCAGATAGGCTAGCATAGTAATACGACCACGCTTCATTTAGCGCAAAGCTTGAGTAGAAGAGCCTCCACATAGCAGAAATAAAACGATAAAACTTATACACTCATCTGCGAAAATTCTGACAGATTTTAAGTAGTGCAGTTTAACTGCGACGTTGTTAGATGCCTGCCCCGCACTTCTAGCATCTAACTAACGAAGTCGATTGACGCTTTGGCATTCTACTAGTACTGTGCGTATTGTACGATTACCTGATATGTTGGCGTACACTGGCGTTTATAGCGTAGGCTCATGGTCTGACGCAAAACTGGCGCTCATGTTACAGCACAGACGTCACCTTCATTATATGAAATGAAAATGGCATCGCGGGGGGGTGGGGGGGGGGGGGGACGAGCAGTGCTTTACTATATAATATTGAAGTCTTTGGAGTGCATATCTACGAATTTATGCTATTGTAAGCTATTATACACTTTCAATCATGTGCAGAACGTATCCACATACAATTCACTGTCACGTACGAATAAATTCCAAACGGGAAGGAGGAAAAGGGTTCCAGGATATGCACGACAGGAATAGATAAATAGATAGATAGATAGATAGATAGATAGATAGATAGATAGATAGATAGATAGATAGATAGATAGATAGATAGATAGATAGATAGATAGATAGATAGATAGATAGATAGATAGATAGATAGATAGATAGATAGATAGATAGATAGATAGATAGATAGATAGATAGATAGATAGATAGATAGATAGATAGATAGATAGATAGATAGATAGATAGATAGATAGATAGATAGATAGATAGATCTAGGTCATAAATGACTATATTTTGTGAATAATTTATAATTTAGGTGATCTTATATTTTATTTATCCTAGAAGCCATTTAGGCATCGGAAGGGGGGGGTTACAATAATTGAAATGTTTGCCCACGAAAGTGCCTTTTTGATGCTGACAGAACTAATGACTGGAAACCTGTTTCACAGGTTATGAATCCCGTACTTTAGGAATGCTTAAAATGATTGAATCATAAGCTCGATGGCTCACGGTATTATAGTCATATGATTGCGATAGGAAAACATGGCAGTGGACAAAACGTTGCTGTCGACAACAGAGCCACAATGGCATAATCAGGGCCATGTCAGAACTGCGCATGGTCAAATGAAAGAGATAAGAAAGAAAGAAAGAAACAAAGGCAGGTAAGTAAGTAAGTATGTAAGTAAGTAAATAAGTAAGAAAGAAAGAAAAAAAAGAAAGAAAGAAAGAAAGAAAGAAAGAAAGAAAGAAAGAAAGAAAGAAAGAAAGAAAGAAAGGAAGAAAGAAAGGAAAGGAAGAGTGTTTGTAAGATTCAATATGAAAGCCGCATTGTAGGGTTGGAATGCCTGGCGCGTTTCATTCATAGACGCGGCGCAGCATGTCAGTTTGCAAAGAAGCTGCCTTCGTGGCATGCGCTCTGCATACACACAAAGATTCCGTCGTTCTTATACGTAGCTCGGCCTCGCGAACTCCTTTTGCAATCGAACTACCAGAGGGCCTGCCTAAGCAAATGAGGCTTGCTCAAAGAGAGAAAATAGAATAGAAATACATAGTATAGAAATTCTACCGTGTCGAGGTTTCGCGAAGGGTGAAATTGAAACGTTTCAAATAAAGGTGCCTTTCTATATGTGTTATATGATACATAGTGGGAGTACATGTGCTCAAGGCATATGCAAGTCTTGTACTTAGCACAACAAAAGAAAATGTGTTTTATATTCATGAAGTGAATGCTGATAATGCGGTTAAGCAGAGTGCATCGAATTGTGAGTCAAGGCTTTCTATTTTGTTCTGGTCAACAGCCTTTTATTATGTTCTTGTTACTCTTTCTTTGTCATATGCTTTATTTAAATTTCGCTGTTTTTACGCTGTTGTGGCTTTTGTTCTGTTTTTTTGTGAATAATTTAACATTTTCTGTTGTTCACATTGATTGATTGATTGATTGATCGATTGATCGATATATGAAATTTAACGTTCCAAAACCACCATATCATTATGAGAGACGCTGCAGTTAATGGCTCCAGAAATTTAGACCACCTGGGGTTCTTCAACGTGCGCCCAAATCTGAGCACAAGGGCCTACAACATTTTCGCCTCCATAGAAAACGCAGCCGCCGCAGCGGGGTTCGATCCCGCGACCTGCGAGTCAGCAGCCGAGCAGCTTAGCCACTAGACCAACGGTGTGGTTTAGTTGTTCACAGATTTATTTATTTATTTATTTATTTATTTCTGAAACCCTCAGGATATATTTGTAAATTAGATTTGTAAATATAGCTGAACAAAAAAATAAATACAGGAATGCGTAAACACATTACCATGAAGATCGGTAAACTTGTACATACAAGGAGTACACTTTATTAAAATACAACTGAACTCAAGCCACAAAGAATACACTGAACAACCAATGACACTTACACCGGTTAGTATATTTTATGATTGCGAGTTTGTTAGTGCATTCTTAAAACGAGTGGAGTCGGTTTGGTTTGTTCCGTGGTTTGCCCACATGTTGTTGGTAAGGCGCTTGTACGGTGTTGGGGCCATCCAATATAATCTCGTTAACATTGTTTCTTTTTCTGGTTAACTACTGGTTTTATCATGATTCGACTGATGGGTGGTTGAATTTCAATATTTGTATGATGCTGTGGCCTATCACTTTTTTAAAACCATACGCGCACAACTTACGCTCTGTAGACTGAAATTGCACGCAGGTGTCTCGCACCTGAACGCGCTTCGACTATGGGCTATACGACGAGCCTCAACAACGACAATTTTCCTGCGACCCTAAAGTGCTTTCCCCCTAAAACATTTCTCGTAATCTTAACCTTATATATCTCATAGATTTCGGCGTGGTACGCAGCAAAGCTGGCGTCGAAGGTGTACGTAACAAGCGCAAACTTAGAAAAGCGAGGCACCAGAAAAGAATTCAGGGGAATAGAAAGATAGGGTGCTCTATTCCACGTCTTTTCTCGTGTGTTTCTTTCTAAGCTTGGGCTGTCACGTACCCTTTTGATGGTAAACGACTCAGCCGACAACAAGTCGTACTGAACCCGGTGTCGGCGAGCATGCACGGAAGCACGCTCGAAAAGTGCAAATGAGATCGTGCATACTCGCACGCAGGATTTTCGTTCTCTTTAACTGATCGTGAACTCACCACACATCAGTGGTTTGCGATGCATAAATCTGATCTTCAATCTGAGTTACTTGCCATTTCTCGTTGCCACAGGTCATTACTCCTTAGATAAGACAACATCACCAGTATTGTGTCCCGTAGCAACTGAAGCGTCGCACGGTTAAGCTCGCGGCTGAAGGTACAAGTCCCATCAATGAGCAAGAAAGCAGTTCGGAGATCAAATCGCGAAACAGAAATAGGAGGTTTAAAGATTGATGGATCGATATGTGGTTTTCAACGTCCCGAAACCACCATATAAGCATGAGAGACGCCGTAGTGGAGGCCTCCGGAAATTTTGACCACCTGGGGTATTTCAACCTGCACCCAAATCTGAGCACAAGGGCCTACAACATTCCCGCCTAGATCGTAAATCCAGCCACCGCAGCCGGGATTCGATCCCGTGATTTGAAGGTCAGCAGCCGAGTACCTTAGCCACAAGATCAACGTGGTGAGGGCGAAAATAAAAACAGGGTGAAAAAAAAGAAGAACGAAGGAAACCTGTTCGAAGCTTCAACCGACAAATCGCCTTGCAGGTTTGCATATCAGTTTGCAAAAAGCCGCCTTAGTTTTTGACTCTGAATGCTCAGGAGACTCCAAGGCTTTTTTAGCTAACTCGGAATCCTGGATTGGCTTCGCGATTGGAATGGCGGTGTCTGAGAACGCAAAAAGAAAGACGTACAGAATAAGAAATTGAAAGAAAGAATAAAAGACAGAAAGAGAGCATCAATGAAAAGAAACAAAAAGATGCAGAATGGGAACGTTAACAACATAATAGAGATATATAGAAACAAGTAAACAAATAAAAGAAGGAAAAGAACGAAGGAAGAAATAAATGAAGAAAGAGTTAAAGAAAGAAGAATGTCAAGCAGGAAAGGAAAAAGAAGACAATGCAAAATGATGAAAGAGAAGAAACAAAAAAAAAACTATTGAAATAAAGAAAGTAGTGGAGACAGGCAAGAACTATTACGGAAAGAAGGGAAATAAAGAAACTGGGGTTGCAAAAGAAATAAACGAAACAAGAGAAAACATAAAAAAGATCAAAGCGTTTCGAAAATAGAGCGAAAGAACGAATTAAGGTAAAGAAGGAACAAATTAAGGACCATCTCCACGTAGGGAACCATGAAGAGATGCGAAGCAGCGGCGGTGCTCACGCCGTTGACCCGGCTGGAACGGGCGTCGGCGCGGATCGCCTCGACGTGCGGTCGAGTTTTACGGGCAGTGGAGAGGGTGAAGCGAGAGAGAAGTGCGTTGACAGCGGGTGCAGGAGCAAGCCAACCTAGGCGTGTTGGGAGGAGCTGACAACTGCTGCGGGTGAGGGAGAGAGTGACGTCAATGCACAGCTGAGTCTTGGCCTACTTGGCATTTTTTCAACAACTGCGGGGGGGGGGGGGGACGCAGTGCAGCTCGTTGGCACGGAGATACGGACGAACAGTATTACACATGCTAGTCAAGGAGTTGCTACACATCCAAAGGTATAAAAAAATGGTGAAAGAAATCACACCAAAGAAACGCTGAGCGAAAGAAGGAAATAAAGAAGGAACGAAGAAGGAAGGAAAGGAAGAAAAAGGGAAATAAAAAAAGAAACAATGAAGGAAGGAAGGAAAGACAGAAAAAGCAACGAAAGAAGCAAGGCAAGGAGAAAGACAGAAATAAAGAAAGGAAGAAGAATGAAGGAAAGATAAAACGAAAGAAGAGAGGAAGAAAAGAAAAAAGAAGGAAAACCGAAAAGAAAGGAAAAATGAAGGAAGTAACAAAAGAAAAAAGAAAGAAGAAACGCTGGAAGGAAGGCAGAGAAGAAACAGAGAAAGAAACAAGAAACGAGAGAACGAAGGAACGATGGAAAGGAAGAAGAAACGAAAAAGAAATCAAAAGAAAAAAGAAGGGAAAAGAAAAAAAAGAAAAAGAGGAAAAAGAAGAAAAGGAAGAAAGAAGGTAAGCAGAAAATAAAAAAAGAAAGAAAGGAAGAAAGAAATTAGAAAGAAAGAAAAAGTACAGGTTGAAAAAAAGAAGGACGGACGAAAGGAAGGAAGGTAAAAACAAAGGAACTAAAGAAGGAAGCAAGAAAAGTAAGAACAAAAGAAGGAAGGAAGGAACAAAGAAAAAGCGCAAGAAAAAAGGAGAGAAAAAATAAATAAAGAAAGAAGAAACAAAGGAAGCAAGAAAAGAAACGAAGGAAAAAAGAAAGGGAAGCAAAAAAGAAAGACAGATAGAAAAAAAGGAAAGAAAGAATGTAGCACAATGGTCACGAGTGCGCAAAGCTTCGATTAGCCCCATTTTACCGATTGGGCATGGACTCCAACTGACTTTTTTTTTTTCACCTTATGTAAGGATTGAGGTTTTGCGGATTCATTCTGCAGACTGCGCAACATAGCCGATCATTTGATTGATGATGTTAGGCGATACGTTTTTCAATTTTGAATGACGTCAAAAAAACGGAAGCGCAAGTCGCCGGTTTTGAAAATGAAATGATGGAATCGTAAAGCGCTTACAAAGAGAGGTTCATCGAGAGGCACTCTGTAAGAGCTTTAGGATCCGATCGTTTCATTTTTTAAACCGGTGACTCACACTTTAGTTTTTTCACGTCATTTATATTTTAAAATTTTATTGCTTACAGAGAGAGGTTCATCGTAGGCACTGGAAGAAGAAATATTGGTTCTATTTGGTTGTTCGTTTGTGCATCGTTCTAATTTTCTCCTTTTGTGGACTATTACCGTGTCATCCATTTTTTCCTCGGTGTACCAACAAGGCGTCGGGTGAAGACTCCGAGCGCTCGGCGCCTTACAGGTACGAGGTTCCTTTATCAAAGACTTGGCTAGCACGCCTACGGTTACTAAGGTTACTGCTGTTACTACGGTTACACCGTAGTACACCTACGGCTACTACGGTGGTTGGAAGCCATCGCGACGAGCCCTATGCTGATTCAAGTGTGTCAACCATTTTGAGAGTTGCTACAGGAAACAATGTAGCAACTCTCAAAACCAACTCTCAAAAAGCCTGGGTGCTTACAGGTGGGACAAAACGTTATAATGCTTCCAAGTTTGCTCTTTCGCGACCGGCAAACGGCTCCAACGAACTCAGGAGCAATGAATGCCGATGAAGCTGAAAGCAGAAAGGGTCACTTAAAGGAGAATCTTTTTGATAATAAAATGTCAACCTAAAACCTTAGTGATGAAGACGACGTGGGCAGCGATGAACAGCTTAACTTTTGAGTGAGCAGAGCGCACCACCAACACTTGAAGGTGCTAGTTTCTGGAATGTTAACCCCAATCGAGTGTCAGCCGAAGTAGTTTTCTCTGCTAACAAAAAAGTGAATTTATAGGCCTACAGAGCATCGACCGTCTATAAAGACATTATTATGATTATTATTATTTTTATTATTATTATTATTATTATTATTATTATTATTATTATTATTATTATTATTATTATTATTATTATTATTATTATTATTATTATTATTATTATTATTATTATTATTATTATTGTTGAGACGTGCGGTCTCTGATACGTCATGTATCCTTCTAATCAGTGTGGTGGTCGCACAAGCTCTGGAATAAACTTGGCCGTTCGTGTCCTTAACAAAACGATCAGCTATAATCATGAAGCTTATCGAACAGTAAGGCCCGGTTGGCGCCCAGCACTGCTTGAAAGACTTTATGGGTGTAAACCGAATACAGTGAAATCGAAACGCTCGTGACAATACTAAGCCTTCAGCTGGACTAGCTGTACTTAAATTGTTCTTTCTTAGATGCGTATTCATAAACCAACTCAACCTTAGCTTTTATTTTTCTTATCGATTTTAAGTATTTATTGCGCTTGATGAACAAAGTGGGTCCGTATGCTTGAACCAATCTGATTGTTATCTTTTACCCAGTTACCACTTCTGTGTCTTTATAACGCGCGCACGTAGAGATTGCAGGAACTTGAGGATAATGCGAGGTAAGGCCAAGGTTCGTTTGTGAATACGGGCTCAGTGTATGTTTGCAAGTGTTTCAGGGCATTATTGAAAGGAAAATCATAGCGCTTCGGCGTTCTTTAAAAAATCATCGGCGTTCTCCAGCGTCAAAGACGAGTGATCCAAAAAGATCACGTGATGAAGTCGCTACATATTGTGTAACGACGACGTCACATATTGCGAAAATTTCCTACGTCATTAGGGCATCATCGTGGTTTCGCTGTCTTCAGGTCCCGTGATTGTCACATGAAGATGTAGCTGCTTCACATGTGGTCCGATCACAGAGGCAATGCAAAACCAGGTGTTGTGCTTCCGATCTTGGTGCCAGTGCAAAATCTGCTCAGCTGCAGAAAGCTTTCAAAGGGCGGTAGGGGCTGCATCAGTAAATAGATTGAGAAGAAAAGGAAGATAGCTTTCGCTTTCGAGTTGTTCTAGTTGGAGTTCCATGAAAACCTGCGAGATTTTTTTTTCCTAAGCGGGCAGGCCACATACGTTCTGATTCAACCATCCCTCTCTCACACGTTGATGGCTTTGCCGCATAAAGACAATGCTTGCAGAAATGCACTCTTTACAGGGTCTGACCAGCAAGAGCATTGGTTTAGGTCGGACTGCATTGCATTTGCACATTCTTTGTATTGCGAAGAAAACAAAGAAATAATGAGCTCATTTAGTATTGAGGAAATGGAGACAAGTTAAGCATGGCGTGTTCGCGCACGACGAGTAAAATTCAACTTTTTGTATCTCTCTGCGCATGCTCTACCATAACATTTTTACTTCCTCCACGCCGATAATTGGGACTTCACCACGTGCTTAGAATCGCAGCAGTTCTGTTGCTGCAGAGAAGATCTCAGGTCGTGCGCGAATCAATGCTAATCAACCATGAAAAGCAACAATTAGTTGTGGCCACATGAAATAATAAGTGCGTGTCATAAAATATTTAATTTCCGTATTATAAACGGCAGATTACCGGAAAGTCCACAATTTTGATGGCGTCAGTCATTGGTAAAATGCCCATTTAAATACGCATTTGGGCTGATTACCTGTGAGGGCCGCATTCGCATACAGTCATGGGTGCCCAGTTTTTGACAAACCTTGTCACCGCCAGCGTAAAATGTGTGACTCACAGAATCCGAGCTTAAATAAAGAAAAGTATACATTCCCACTCTGCAAAGCATATTGTTAAGCGGTGCACGTGATCGAGTTTAGAAGTGTTAAATGTGCCTCACAGACACGCTTCATTGTTATAACACCGGTGGCACCGCTTGAGTTGGAAGTTTGTTAAAGCAACATGGGCAAAGTGTTTGCTGGGTAGACAGAATGACGAAATTGCTGCGAATCCACTGCGTGTGTGAGGAAGCTTCCCCGGCAACAGCTCTGTGCAATGTTTTTGGTGGATCCCTTTTCTCATTGGCCAAATGACACCGTAGAGTCTTCCAAACTTCTTAAGCGCACACTGTTTATGCGTTCCTGAAAGAGTCGGAGTTTCCCAGTCAGACCGAGATGGTAACCGTTGTCAGCACCTCCATCGTTGCACCGCGAAAGCGCTCAGAGGCCAAGGACAAACAACTTCGCCCTCCTCCTCTTCCACATTTTCAGCCTCTCGCTTCCCTTTCACACCCACAGCACACCTTTGTCCAATCCAGCAAGTGTGGAGAACGGATCACGTGATCGGCGCGAAACTTCGCGAGAGCAACAGCCGGGGATAGTTCTGCAGAGCGCGTTCCTCGGAAAGAATTAGGAGAGAAGGGCGCGTGGGAGAAAGATAGAGAAGGTGGTAAGAAAAACAGAGGAGAACTAGCCCGTGTCGGCTTCCTGCGATCTCCGCTGAGAGGCGCTAGTTGTCAAACACGATTTCTTTTTCTTTCTCCTCTAAACGCTCCGGACGGCCTGCTGACTGCGCGAAGTTCTCGCCTTCCCGCCTCTCGGGATAACTGTTTCCTCTACCCGGGGAGGCTTCGTTTCCTCCTTCTCTCGCTCCACTTATCTCTCCATCTCACTCTTTCCCGGCGTCGTCTGCTACCCTCCTCCCTAAGGTCCCAGACGATTCCCTTTCTCCAGGGGGTCCCCGGGAACGCATGGCGGCGCATAGAAAAGCGCCGGTGGTTGAGTGAGCGACGGGATATCGTTGTGCGAAGCGCGGCGGTCACGGCGTGCGCCTCCTTCCTTCGTGCGCGCTGTGTTGAACGTCGTTCAGGAACGGTTCGCGTCCCGAGCACGCTATGTCGTCGTTGACGTCTGCATCAGAGCCGTTAGCAGACGAATCGTAGTACTGTCGTATGCCACTTCGCGCACTCAGTCGTCTGCTAGTTTTGTGGAGACCTGTGTAATTTTTCTTTCACTGCAAACGTGCGTAGCGGGAACTTGGTTGAAAATTTTTGACTGGGTAACTGTGCATCAGTTTGCATCTACGATCGCTGGACTTCAGAATGATGTGTGGGAAACATTTCACCTGACTGTCACTGCAACAGGTGAGTGTAAATTTGATGCACATACCCGTGACAAGTTTGTGTCTAGTGCGTTTGCCCTAAATATCAGTAGCGCAAAAAAACAGGGCACATCAGCAGGCTGGTGATGGACGAATTTTCTAGAAAAGCCCTGGCTGATTGTTCTATTTCTTGAGACGTGCAATCGAAGCCTATTATCGCAGTCACAGTGATAGTACTCTTTGGTACAGGACAAGATGTTCTGATTAGAGAATTTCTTTTCTTACACAGCCCTGTTTCTGCACTTACAATAAATGCACTCTATTAAAAAGGACTGATGTCCGCAGGCAGAAATATAAGAATGTCTGCAGAATGGCTGTGAATGCTTGTAATATTTCTTCATAAGCACAACGAAAGCGTTTTTATCTGGTGTTGACGAGGCTGTAGATTTAAAAGGGACCAGCAAAGTTCGTGTGAATTTCATGCACATTTCCGCAGCATATTTGTTTTCGCATGTGAGTTTACATGAAATACCAATAGTGGAAAAAAGGCACTAATCCCAGCACTTTTCTACAAAAGCATTGGTTGTTCGTTTTGTATTGCTTATTTGTGTTAGCGAGGCTAATTTTCTCAAAGTCACAGTAGCAGTACACTTTGTTTTGCGACAATAAATTGGGATCAGAGAATTCCTTTTCGTACAAGGCACAGCTTCAGCATTTTTATGAAGTTTAGTCTTTAAAAAAGAAGGGAAAAATCTGAATAGACAGGAAACTAACAACATCAGAAGAAAAATGGTGAATGTTTGTATTATTTCTTCAATTCTACCTACGAAGCTTTTTGTCCTAAATGTCTACGAGGTTGACTTTTAGGCTGGGCTGACCAAGTAATCATACAACGCACCTTCGGAGCCAGCTTCGGGATACCCCTTGCTTCTCTTTGCCATTGATTGTCACATGTATGTCGCCAATGTACAAGCGAACGAAATCAACTACAGATAATCAGACGAGTGCTTTACACTATGCAATGCCTTTCTTAAGCAAAAGTTGGTTATGCGATAGATCAAGTACAGATGAAAAACATGAGTTTCCCAGCTGCTTACTGCAATATGAAACCACAATGAAAAAAATTCCGCCATATCTACGAAGTGAATGATGATGAGTGGGCGAAGCTACGGAGGTAAACCTGGTAAACCATGAATCCTCTGTACATTTTGCCCACTCGATTTTATTACATCGCTCCCCCTAGCGTACGTCGCCGCACTAAATCGAACGATTGCCTTCAACCAATGACACGCGCCATATGTGACATCATTCCTATTTTATAAGATCTCGCGTCTTTCATCAACTACAAGTACCGCTTTCTAGTTTATAACATCTTGCATCTTTTCATCATCAGCTACAAGTACCACCATCTAGTAAACACTACAAGAACTAAACGAGAGGTGGCTACATACAGGAGACGGTACCGCCATCTAGTGAACACTGCAAGAACTAAACTAGAGGTTGCTACATACAAGGGATGGTACCACCATCTAGTGAACACTGCAAGAACTAAACTAGAGGTGGCTACATACAGGCTACAGGGGACGCACAGCCCACGCCCTAAGGAGCTTCGCCCCTTAAAAAAACGAATCAGAAATAAAGGTAGCTTTGAAACGCACGCACCACACTCCTGCTTAGTTTTGAGCTGTCAAACGTTGTGCTTAGCATCAAGCATACTCCGAGGAATTGCAACGCTGGTAGTTGCGGCACGTTGGTGTCAGTTTAATCTTTGCAAGGTTGAATTGCCACGTGCTTCTAAGTGCATCACTCTAATGTGAATCAAATTAGGTTTCCGGCGTCAGTGGCGAACAGTGTGGGCTTTAGTGGGACTGTACAGTTACCTAGGTACAATCAAGGTATATGGTGCTGCAACATTTGTCCATCTTTTGTTGTCATTTTTTAACCACCACTTCGATGTTTTGCATGTCCTTTTCCTCTACTATTTGTAGGCTGCAGTGCTGTAATTTTCTATAAAAACATGTGGCTCACGCACCAAAATCTCGACACCATTATGAAGCATAGCTTTGTAGGTGAATTTGGCGTTAATTTTGTGGACCTTTAGACCCCACCAAAGTTTTTGTAAACGACTCTTCTATTCTTTTCTTGCATTTTAGTCACCATAGAGATGTAGTCTCCTTGGCCGCAGTTCGAACTTGCATCCACTTTTCATCTCTCTCAACATTCTAGAGAGTTTCAATGCACTCCGGCATAGAGTTTCCTAAAATTGCCGAAAGGATACTCTGGCGCTGCGATCGTTCAGCGATCATGGGAATGATTGGTAGCACACGGATTAGTCTAGTTTCGTACAGCGGTGAATCGTACTTGTGGTTTCGTTTATTGCTGTGTTTTGATTTCGTTTAAAAAAAAACCTTTTTGAACTTCGTGACCCGATTTGAAAAGGTAAGCCTGAGACAATAACGTGATGAAGTGCAACCACTGAAAATGTGCTGATTTTTGTTTCGTGAGAAAACAGCTCCGAGCCGCAGGAACACACACGGAGCCTGAAGTACGAAAATGGGTCAAATCCGTGTACCGTATGCCCATCATTCCCATACTCGTTGAAGCGCCGTCTGTTGCAGCTCCCATAGACAGTAGCACCACAGTTCCCCTTAGTGTACATTTAGGAAACTTCATGCACTCCGGCATTCGATGAATGCGTGATTCCGTGACTGGACAGGAATGAATAACTGCGTTTATTGGATGAGACCCGGCCTAACATTAACAGTTATAGAACGTGCGTGAGCCAATTGTCGGATAAACTGCATGTAGAAGTGTACGAGGAGTTATCTCTCACGCTGAGCATCGCATGTTATGAATCGATACGTTGGCTTCTTGCCCGGGCATGCGCATACGTTTTAGTGCCTTCTTTTTTTTTTTACCACGTCGCGCGTCATTGCAGCTGCTATGCAGCGTTTGTGGCGTCTGGACTTCTGACTTGCGTCCATGTTTACATGCCCTGTCTTTTTTGTCATAAATCCATTAGGGAAAGATGAATGCAGACAGGTTACAAAGGCTGCACCCAGTTCGCTGCGCTCTCTATAGGAGAGTGGGAATGGTTAGAACACAAAAAAAAACGCGAACTGTGGGCGCCCGTAATGGCAGTTGAGAAATGTTGTAGCAGTCAGAAGCCCTCAAACAGTGGTGGCACGTCTGAAAAACAACTTCCTTAATATATATATCAAAACAAATGAAAAAAATATTGTGCTGATGATAACTGTGGAGTGCAAGTGGGACCACTGTTACGAAAGCACTGCAAGAAAAAGAAAAATAAAAGCGGAAAAAGAAACGCAAGAAGGTTAGTCGGATGCTCGAATCCGCCATGATACCCTGCATTGGTGTTGGGGAACAGGGGGGTCAAAGAGAGAGAGAGAGAGGAATAAAAATTTAAAGAAATTTGGCAGACACCACGTACTTTGGGAATCGACGTTATGCAAAGCATGCGGAGGAAAGGTGACCATGCTGTGATTTTTTGATTGAGCGACACGTCATGAAAGGAAGCTAAATAATACATGTGCATATGTTGTACGTACAGGGATACGTTGAAGAGTCGCAGATGTTTATATAACCAGTTGTTTGCACTTGCGCAACGAGGCCAACAGAAATATGACAATTAGCAACACCAGAAGTGATAAGCTGATATGAAGCGCCGGGGCTCACGAGAATGGTAGCCCTGGACATTGCTACTTAAATAAAGTTAAGTACAGGGAGCGCTAAAACAATTGTCGTTATCCCTTCGTGACGGCTCTGTCAATTAAGTACATATCTAAGCTTTTTAAAATCAAATATAGGGAGGGAGGGCACACACTGCAACTACAACTGACGTTTTACGATAATTAGGGTCTACATGAAAAGCAGTTCAGTGTGCTGGCGTGGCTAAATGGTAGAATGCTCAATTTCAATTCCTGCTGGGACCCTGACATTATTTCATTGCATTCCGAGGGTAAACGCTGCCGATGTCCGCATCTTTTTTAACGCTCACGCGTTAAAATTACACATGTGTGTTCTCGTCATTTCAGGGTAGATACTAAGTTCCTTTCACCTGTGGCACATACCCGCCTACCAGTGGCATATGCCCGCCCACGAGTCGGTGCCACAGTCTAAGGGGAAGTGTTTGATGACGTGCAAGACGGGTAAATTTACGCGAACACCAACATTCGTTCTAAAATTTGTGACGTTTACTTTTAGAACTTTCTGTTCGCTGAAATGAAATATAATTTTCAAGACCACTCAATTATTAGCCAATTTTTCACACTGTGCATGAGCCACAAGGAAAGGTGAACAAGAACAAGATTGTAACATATGCATTTGTTGCCTAGCACGTCACATTCTTCAAACCATCTTACCCTGCCATACTAATTTCAGTTCACGCCAAGTATCAGGGGGTGATCGCAAAAGCTTCCAGACGTAAGTGGCAAGGTAGATAGATAGACACTAAAATTGCTTGCAATACGCAAAGAAATGCTTGGAATTTCATAGGAACTACACACGGAGACACACGCACACACGCGCACACACACACACACACACATATATATATATATATATATATATATATATATATATATATATATATATATATATATATATATATATATATATATATATATATATAAAATCGATCCACCCAAAGCCCGTGAAAGTGCTACTGGGCTTCTTACGAACTACTGGTCGGTCTTACCGACTCTGAAAACACTACAAGACTGATTGCGCTGCTTATGCTCAAGAGAGATATGTCGACCTGAACACAGGAATGCGTCTACAAGGCGAAGGTCCGTTTTTAGCGTCGCCATTATACATTCTGGCTTTGCATCGTTAACGTAGAAGAATCTAGGAAGTACCGCGCACAACGTCGTAAAAAACTAGCTGCAAAGCCGGTAGTTTGGGTTGAATAGGGTGCTTACCCTGGCCGTTGCCTCAATACGTATACGCTGATCGCGAGACGCCTAGCTCGAACGTTAGTCTCGGAGAAAATCCTCTCTTGCCCGCATGTTGTAAAACACGAGGGAAGGATGGAGAGAGAATAGGGGCACGGGGAGAGGTTGTTATCCATCTATTGCAGGGTGACACTGAAACACACAAAATACGATGAAAACGCGCGAGGTAAATCGATCACTCCCGTGCCCCATCTTGTATGCGTTGTCTGTCTGTTTTTCGAGTGTTTCTTTTCTTGGCGTTTGAGCAGCTCGCTGCAATAGCAAGTTGTGCCACAGACGGCTATCCTCCAACGTGACCACGTCCGCCTTGGTTTATCAGTAGCCAAGGGGCACGCTGGGCTGCTCACACGTAGGTCAAGGGCTGAATCCCGGCCGTGGAGGTCACATTTCGGTGGAGTTGAAATGGTAGAGTCCTGCGTACTGTGTCATGTCAGTGCAAGTAATCGCAGAAGAGACAACGAAAGGCATCCGAAGGTTGAAGCTGGCATAATAATATGTTTACAGTTTACACACTAGCTTTGTTGTTTAGTGCTACTCACTAGTGAGATAAAAAGGATTTAAATTTATATAGTGGAGGGTTAAAATGTCGTAGCGAATGACGGAGCCAATGCCGTATGTCGTCCGGACCTTGCGCGATGTGTCGCTTGAGTTTTACGCACCGGAACTTTGATTCGTGACGAACAGGTTCAACTTCGGGATGCCAAAGCAACGTAGGCATTTTTAGCCTCGGGCAATGTGACGTTACAGAAACAAAAGAAAAAAAGGAGAAAATAAAAGGGAATCACGTGTTTAAACACGTTGACTTCAATTCTCAACAATTGAAGAATGAATATTGAGCAAAGCTTTTATACCTCCCGGAATTCGGTGTCTTACGCTAAAAACCCGCGCCGGTGGGCGTATACGGAAATGCGGTCATCTAAGCTGCGATAGACACAAATGTGGCACCTATGTGCGCGCTGTTTTACAATAATTGATGCTCTCCAGGTGTCGGCTTGCTGGCGGTCAGCCGTTCTTGTCGTAGCACTGCAATCTGTTATTACGATCGCATGTCAATTCACGTAGACACATTTTGATGGTCATTGTCCGCAGTGGTTATTGTCCGCAGTGCTTGAAGTGTTGGGCTATGGAGCACGTGTGAGCTCACGTGGCCGGCCTGACGAAACAGTCAGGAGCAAGCATTGCACAATGCTGTGGAAAGAAAGAAAGAAAGAAAAAAAGAAAGAAATAAAGAAAGAAAGAAAGAAAGAAAGAGAGAAAGAAAGAAAGAAAGAAAGAAAGAAAGAAAGAAAGAAAGAAAGAAAGAAAGAAAGAGGTGCGTCAGATATGCAGACGCAAAGCTTCTCTTACCGAATTTTCAAGACAGGAAAAGGGTTGTCGTGAATTCATTTCGCTCGGAAGAACGTTTGCGACGATCGTCTTCTTATTGCAAGCCCGATCGCAGAGCCGTTATTGATTTTACTTTTTTTATACACAAAAGGGCGCCGTTTTTACGCTTGAGAAGTCCTGCGCAGGCAGAATTGTTTTTGTTGTTTGCTGACATGCTGCGACGCGTAGCACGTTTTTTTTTTTAAATTTAGGGCTTCTCGGATGTCTTGATAGCGACACACCCGTAGATTTTACGGTGTCTTTTTTTTTCTTTTTTTTTTGCTGTCCAACCAGCTCATTGGCTATCGATCAGCGGGTAGCATTTTTCCTAGAGGAAAAACAATTCTCAAGCAAAAACAAAATGCCGAGGAAGCCTTCAACGATCCCGACTTTCATTATAAGCATTTTCAGAAAACGAGAAAAAAATCAAGCTTCACCAGTCGCAGGAAAACATGACTCGTGATATATAGACTTGCAAATGTTTTTCACGATGCGCACTGTCGCCCTTCATGAAAGGGAACATGCGAGCGCGTGGCCCGCACTCTGAGGTGGCTGCCTGCAGTGCCACCAACCGACAGTTGAGGAAAGCATGTCCGGGTCTTGCTGTCAACCGTCGACAAACAGCACTACAACTCGCGGCCGCGGGTCAAGTGCCACCACTACGGTCTCTGAAAGGGCGATGACGTCAGAAGTGGCTTTAGCTGTCGGTTGGCCGTGCTGTGAGCAGCGGGCGCAGAGGGAGAACCGCGCACTCGCGTGTTCTCTTTCATGAAGAACGGCGGCGTGTCCTTCTCGCGGATTGAAAGGTGAAAATGTAGGGCTAAGTAGTACTCATATACTTTTGTTTCCAGGTCTCAATTTTGTACCACATCAGTGTATAGTTTTGACTCACACACATACATCACAACTGAAATTTGTTTAAGCTGCCAGATTTGCAGCAGCTCGACGTGGTTATGACGAGCGAATCGCTCGCAGTGTAACAAACAAGTAGGTCGGGCTAGTTTGTAGATACCTACCTTCGTAGTTAAGAGCTTGAGTCGTGTCTTTGTTGTCGTGCCGTTCGTGCTTACAGTTTGGCGGTTCCTCCGAAGATGCTCGTAGAAGTTGTTACACTGAAAGCAATGACGTCACGCTTCACTCCGTGAGCACATTACGGTCAGCGTCGGCCGCCGTTGATCAGTGTCTTCGGCTCGCCGCTCAAACCCGCGATCTGAAGTCGGGTTACGGGTTCGATTCCCTCTGCGGCGGTCGCATTTTGGTGGACGGTTAGACGAGTACACAGGCACCGTAACCATTACGCCACAGCAGCAGTCGGCTTCTGGTAATGAGATGCTCATCAAATTACCCAGTCGTGTACCATAATGCATGTTTCGAGATTTCCTGTAGTCGCCTGCCACGGTGATGACTATGCGAGTAGGGTATCACGCCTCATTAATATCGCAGGTGCTTGTGTCATACTTGGCGACCGCGGGGAAGCATTTTGAAAGGAGGAGAGAGGTTGGGGGCTAAATTGGATGAACGACGTGTTATTCAATTAACGTGTAGGTTAAGTAAGCCGAGCTTGTCCAAATTAATGCGAAATCTCGCCCCATGACACGCCGTGTAGTCTGTCGTGTTTCATGGGTGCGCGAAACCTTCATGTATAATTAGCGGATGCCTGCAGTCGCGTAATGTGACGCCCTGGTTAATACATTATTTATATCGGGAGTGGAACCAATTCCATTATTCAGCCCCACAGCTGCGTTGTAAGACGCGTATTAAGCCACGTGCACTTATCTACATAGAAGTGACGCATTCCTCGTCCAGACCGTAATTAAAAATGTTTAACTCAGCTGGGTGTTCGAGTTCAGTAGTTGTTGATTCATAAGGCTTAGGTTTAAATCACTGAAAAAAAAAAGCTCTAAGAACACTCTGTCGCTACGAATATTTCCTGGCTTCAAATTTATGGCACATAACTATAAAGCATTCGAGGACGCAATAACCTGGTGTTATCTAGATATTGTTTTTGTGTTTTCATACATTTCACCGAATGTTGAAGAAAGCGACAAGTAATATCTGCTATGGCCATTATATATATATATATATATATATATATATATATATATATATATATATATATATATATATATATATATATATATATATATATATTCATTTTACTTGAAACGTTTGAAAACGTTCTAAATATTTTCAGGCGACTAAGTGAGAAAATGTGGTCTGCTCGTGTGAGGCTGGCACTTTATGAAGGCGCTCACGCTCGTTGTAAAAGGACTAGAACAACACATAAAAAAAAAGGTTTTTTTTAGCAAATAACGTTGACCGCGTTGCACTTCGACGATGCGTTCATACTGCTTAAAATATGCAAAAATCGTCCATGTGCAATTCGCGTAAACGACTTGAATTCTGCTCACGAACTCCCACTCTCAGTCGGGTAAGCACCACCATTTTTTTTTCAAACCATAAATTATTTAAGAAATCTTTTTTGCAGGTTGGCTAGGTGAGGTACGTTATTACCTAAACCACTGAGTCATTTGTTGTTTTTTTTCTTCAGTTTTTTCTGTGTGCGAGTCCTATTCAGAATAGATGAACCGTGAAAGGCACTGAGATATCGCTCTGCCACCGACTTAATTGACGCCATAAATACGCCGTTCTGATTCAGAGATAGTCGGTTTGAATATGCATTGTGGCGTTGCAATGCGAAGAAAATAAGAAAAAAAAAACGTGACGGTGAACCTGCAGGACGCAACGCAGTGTTCATGAATAAACTCGCCCAGTTAAAACCCTCGCTGAAATTTGCAGTTACTCGAAATTTTGCACGCAGCGCTTGTCAAGAAAAATTAGGTAAGTGACCACAGACGAAAGTACAACAAGAATTGTGATTGCGAAGGTAAATTAAAAATATAGAAAAGAACAAATATTATGATACTTTGGGTTTTACGTACCGAAACCAATATATTGTTTCGTGATTTTGTCTGACTGAAGGAGGGCATAGTGGGGCATACCCAAGCAAGGTGCCTCAGACTGAGAGTGAAGAAATGGACGTTGTCGGTGAGCTGCGTTGTGGCTGCGGACTAACAACTGTTATTTTTCACGTAACATTTTAGTGGAGGTGCTGGGTACTCTTCTGACAACGGAGCTACGCAGTGGACGCCTCCTTAAGTCTGCTACCATGGCTCCGGGTGAGGATACGGCTTCGCCACCTACCTCAGCAACGACAGCAACCCGGTACGTCGCCCTAACGCAACCCCGTGATCCCGGTACCTTTACTGAAGAGGACAACGTGAATGTGGACAAGTGGCTTAGCATGTACGAGCGCATCAGCAAGCAATATGGCTGGGACCCAACCGTTATGCTTGCGAATGTCATCTATCTTGACAAGACCCCTCGCATCTGGTTTGAGACCCACGAGCACGAAATCACAAGCTGGGAAATGTTTAAACAACAGCTCCGCGACCTTTTCGCAACCCGTTTGGTCAACAGCTTGATGCCCGAAAGCAATTGGCTGTACGTACACAGACGTCCACTGAGCCCTACTTGACTTATATTCAAGACGTATTAGCGTTGTGTCAAAGGGCCGATCCAAACATGACTGAGGTCGACAAGATTTCGCACGTTTTAAAAGGAATCGCCGACGATGCGTTCAACCTGCTTGTATTTACCAACGTAACGACCATCGACGCCGTGATCAAAGAGTGCCGCCGTCTCGAGCAGGCGAAGAGTCGACGCATTTCGCAGCAGTTTCAGCGCCTACCCAACACCGCAGCAACGTCGTCTTGCGAAGCCACTCCTTGTAATCTGTCTACAACCGAAGACGTGACGCGCATCGTCCGACGTGAACTCGAGGCCGCTTACCCGGCTGCCAACAAACCGACGTTGCCCGACGGCTCAACGCCAGCTGTCGCCTTGATCCAGGCTGTTGTCCGCCAGGAATTCGCTAACCTTGGTATCCTGTCCACTGCACCCACCCTGGATAATACTGGTCCCTCGATAGCTTCTGTGGACATGAGACGTCGCCGTCCGTACTCTATTCAAACCAGGAACCCGTCTGAATGGCGAACAGCTGATGATAAGCCGATCTGCTTCCGCTGTGGTCGCGCAGGACACATCGCTCGTTACTGCCGCAGCCAATGGCCATCTATGTCTTCTGGCTCGTACCCCGCTTACAGTAAGTCATTCCGTCCACCAAACCACCGTTATCCGACCCGCACTGAGTCTACAGCATTTACTGCCCCTGATGACTACCCTGTCCCGTCGTCGCCACCGCCTCAAAGCCGCCCTTCTCGTTCAAATACGCGTCGCCGCTCTCCCTCGCCATCGTTTAACCACCGCATGTCCCCGGAAAACTAGGCTGCGCAGCTTCTGGAGGTGAAGCTGCCCTGTCGACCTTACCCAAAAATCCTCTGTTGCCCTTATGTTTGAACCGGAACACCATAGAAGTATATGTTGATGGCACACTTGTTGAAGCTTTGATAGATACGGGTTCTCACGTCTGTATTATGAGTTCGCGTTTTCGTCGTCGCATGAAGAAGGTCCTCACGCCCCTTTTGACCAGTGTCGTCCAAGTCTCGTCGGTATGTGCACAGCTCAACTTACCGTAGCCGGTCATCAAGTGGTCGTCCTTTTTACCGTGCTTGCAACATGTCCCCACGACCTCATACTAGGCCTCGATTTTCTTGCCGCCAATTCTGCTCTGATCGATTGCTCCGGTGGTGGGCTCCGCCTTGAACTGCCACAAATCAGTGCCGCCCCGTACCAGCCTACATGCCGATTACAATGCAGCGACTTTGTTCGCCTGCCCTCCAAAACTGTGACGTACGTCGATTTTCTGTGCTCACCAGCTGTGCCCGACGGTGACTATTACGCTACGCCTCTCACCGCAGTACTCCTTGCGCACAATGTTGCAGTGCCCTATACGGTGCTCAGCATCACAGATAACAAAACTTGTCTACCTCTTGTCAATTTCGGCTACATGAATCATGTGCTTCCACAAGGCATTTCTGTGGCCCACCTGTGTCCGTCGCTCGATTCACAAATTGAAGTGCTTGCCTTAGACCCACGTGTTTCCGGAATAATTAGGGGGGGGGGGGGAGATGCCGCAAGAAAGAGGGAAATTTCAACTCTACGGTGTTTTTCTTTTACTTGCACTGACATCCCACCGTACAGGGCTCTCTACCATTTCATCTCCATCGAATTAGGACCGCCATGGCCCACATCAAACCCTCGATCTTGGGGTTGGTTGCAGAGTACCACAATCGCTACACCACCGCGGCAGTCGAGAGAAATAAAAAATCAAACATAGCTTTAGAGAAAAGCCGAACGGGAAATGCGTCAATGTCAATAAGCGATAAAAGATAAGATAGACGAAAAAAAAAACAACTGGGAAGTGTTCGACTAGTCGCTTATACCATAAATTGAAAAAAAATGTACATGCTTTCCTTCTTTTGCACCAGTTCTCAGCGACCACCAGCGTCCCTGCCTTCATTTGAGGAACCACTCACGCAAAAGTTTTAGCGCAGAGAAAAAGAAGCAAGATTTTGTTTCTGGATTTTGGGTATATAACCCGCTTGAAGAGCGAGTGTAGTGCTTCCGGGTGAAAAGAGTCATTAAGACCCTTGGAAGTCAAACGCTCCCTATTATTTGCGCAGATTCTGTGTGGGCGTGAGAAAATATCCAGTACGTGCCGGCGGAGACAATCGCGTCAGTAAGCTAAAGAAATAAACGAACCCTCACACGTCCCCTTTAACGTCGCCGCAGACAACTCGAAACCAAAAGCCATCGTCTTTTTGTATTCGCTCGATTGCATTGTTCGTCCACCACCCCTCCCCGCATTTGTGCTATACATGGCTCTTTGCCCTTTCTACTTCTTTTAAAGACTATATATAGCCTTTCTTGGAATACTTCAATGCAGCAATTTCGGCCTGTCTCTCTTTTTGCTATCTATCTATCTATCTATCTATCTATCTATCTATCTATCTATCTATTTATCTATCTATCTATCTATCTGTCTGTCTGTCTGTCTGTCTGTCTGTCTGTCTGTCTGTCTGTCTGTCTGTCTGTCTGTCTGTCTGTCTGTCTGTCTGTCTGTCGCATGATTCAGCCACCGGGCCAAGTTTTATGCACTTACTGAACGCCAATACATCTTTAACTGGTGGCTGTGTTAATAATTTTGAACATTGCCCAATAAAAAAGCAAATATTACGCGCACGTGAAGCACAACATTCATACGCAAGTATTAGGTGGTCTGTTTTTTTACAACAAATCATATATATACGTAATTATAAAAGCCTTGGTGTTTTTTTGGTAGCACTGAAAATGCGACACGATAAACGAAAGAAGGCCGGCAGAACTTTATCGTTAATACATGACATTAGCAGCGAAGCCCGCAAATACGCAACCATTTTTCTTACATCTCAGTTTTGTCATTGTTAATCCCCACACTCCCTTTCCCAAGCACATGGTAGCCAGTACTTGCAAGCTTTAAGCAGGCAGCATTACTCGACTGCCTACAGTGCAACGTGATGCACCCGTGATCCGGCGTTCGGTGCTGCTAATGCAGCCGCATTTTTCGTACGCTCCCTGCTTTCTGTCTCCCTATCATTTGATCCTTCATTTCCCTTTACCAAGTGTAGGATAACAAACTAGACGCTAGTCAGGTTAACCTTCCTACCTTTGCTTCCTTTACTTTTTCTTCCTTCCCTCCTTCCTTCACAAGCCCACCTGTGCTTCCATTTTTTCTCTTCCTCCTCGGCCCTTCCTTGAACCTTTCTGCAACAAGCGTAGTTTTGAATTGCCTCCGGGATCGAAAGCACTGAACGCTGTCCGTATCTGGCCTTGTCTTGCAGAGTCTAACTGAATCGGTGTAATTTTAGAACAAGGTGATGACATCATACAATAAGATGACGTCATGCAACGCGACCCAAGAATGAGAGGGTAGGGCACCACAATTCATATCCTCGTGAAACTTTTCGCCTAACATTTATGTCACATGACGTCGCTTCATCTGATGAAATAACAGCCGAACTGTTTGCGACCTATTGCTTTATGGTGACGAAGTACGACAACACCATTGACGACGTCGTGTTACATTCGGGTTCCGTGACTTGAGGTTGAACTTGCTCGTTCGCTTTAGTAGGACGCAACGTTTGGCTCACTTTACATTCATTACTTCGAATCAGTTGCGTACGTCACCTCATCATGACGTGAGATGAGGACGTTGTGACATCACTGTACTTGCTTGCATCACTCGGTTTGAAGGCGATGACGGCAGTCAGTTTTCGCGTCTAAAGAGTTTTTTTCTTTCTTTCCAAATGGTGTCTTAATGAAGCATTAAAGATTTTGTTCGGCCCAAAACACGGCCGAAAAAGGGAATCTTGAGCAACAGACAAAGAGGACACTTCAATTCCGCATCAGCTATAAACCAACTTGCTGGCGCGCTGGTTTTCCTAAACCAAGAATTTTTCTGAATGCAATCACCTACAAAGTAAAAAGGAAGGGGGAGGGGGGGCGTTCTCAAGTCAGAATTTTTCAGACGCTTGAAGAGGGAACGCTCACGCCCTCTCCTTATTTGCGCAGGCTCAATTCACGCTAGCAACAATCTACTTCACGCGCCGACAGAATAAATCACGTCAGTAAGGTAAATAAACCAAACAAGACAGAAGAAAAAAAAAAGAACGCCGAGAAACCCAGCAACGATCTACATAGTGTTGCCCCACATGAGACTGCGAGCTACGGCGTATGTAGGCCGAGACCTTTCAGCCGACGCTGGCACCGAAATTGCATTTTAGGTGCGACATTTGTTGCCACGTGCGAAAATTTATTCGCAAGCTCTGAACTGGGAAAACCAGGAATGCCGTTGGGTTCGAGATCAAATTACTCTTTTTCGCTGCCGTTGGCGCAACCTGTTCATTTTCGAGCAACGCGTGACGGGCATGAGTGTTCCCGCTATCTATCTATCTATCTATCTATCTATCTATCTATCTATCTATCTATCTATCTATCTATCTATCTATCTATCTATCTATCTATCTATCTATCTATCTATCTATCTATCTATCTATCTATCCATCTGTCTGTCTGTCTGTCTGTCTGTCTGTCTGTCTATCTATCTATCTATCTATCTATCTATCTATCTATCTATCTATCTATCTATCTATCTACCTGTCTATCTATCTATCTATCTATCTATCTATCTATCTATCTATCTATCTATCTATCTATCTATTTCTCCCCGCAAAAACTAACGGAGTCCAATCCTTCCTTTGAACTGACTGCCAGTACGAACTGATTAAAAAACAATAATTTCTTTAGTTGCTACCGTAGTTGATGCCTGCATTCATCTTCAAGTGAGCGCCTGCAAAGATAATATCCTTACCAACGCAGCCATGGCATTTTTTGTTCTGGGAATCTTTAGGGCTTTATGCTTGTAAGATCCCCGTATATAGGTCGCCCTGGAATTTGTCTTCCGCCGGAACGTATTGGCACGAAGAGATATGCAGCAGGCGTACGTGTGCGTATTTTTTCGATTGGAACTTATTCCTTTACGACAGATACGTGCGCCCCTCCCTGAGCATTTTCTGCCAAGAGAATGCAGTTGTTAACGCTCCTCTCCTTCCAAACGTTCCTCTTTCCTTCCTCTTCTTTTTGCTCACTTTCTCACTGCAATTCAGCTTCATTTCTCAACGGTAGGTTAAACCAAGCTAACAATCTCACCGGGTATTGCGTCCAGTTTGCGAGCAATTTGTGTCTTTCTTTCTTTTGGTTAGCGAGGGTTTAGCTGGGTCGCTACGGCAATGCTACTGAGTCGCTCTAAACGAGGAATGTGCTTTCGAGTTTTATGAATTCCGAATATTTTCCTTCAGGTAACTCTGTACTTGAATTGTCGAATATTGCACATGCACAATGACATATTTCATTACTTTTTCGTAATGAGAAAAAAATGAATTCTATAGTTTCGACCAGGGACAAGCCCTTAAGTGCTATGAATGATGGTTCCCCCTGGTTGAAAGGTCAGTATGAATATCCAGTTTCGCCAAGCGAAGCTGTTCATAAAGCCTTAACTTAAGAGTCAGAAACTTTTCTCAATAACTATATATATATATATATTGTAATGATAATAAATAGTGGGGCTCAGGCAAGGGCGCAGGCAGGGTGACGGAAGCCGAGGAAGACGAAGCAGAATAAGAACAGCCGGCCTGCAGCAAAGGCGTTGTCTCTTATTTCTCGTCGTTACAATGGCGCAGTCGACGAAGAAAACGGCTTACGTCTCGGTTTCGTCATCCAGAACGCCCGCCGACGTGCAGCCGCGGTAAGCGTCGCTTGAGGACGGCGTCAAGCCCTCCTCGGCAGCTGTTTACTGACACCACCGTTCGGGGACGGCGTCAAGGCCTCCTCGGCGGCTCCAGCACCCGTTACCGGTACCAGTTCACGATAAGGAACGCCGTCACGCTTCTTCGCTGATGGAACCCGCAAGGCGTCCGTCGCGGCCAGCATCGATCCCAGCACCGACGGATGGCGTCCAGGCCTCCGTTGTGGTTCCGGGAAACTTGTCCTGGGACGCGACACGTCGCGGCAACCATGCGCACGGGCCTCTCTCACCTAGGGATGGCGTACATGCCTCCTCCATACCTGGCAACCTGTCGGCGCTTCAAGCACCCACCGTGTACGGCGTCGAGGCCTACCCGGCGGCGCAAGACCGCTTCATCTACGCCACAGTACCAGGTCACAACTCATCACACGGGTTCCGCTTGCCTGGGAACGTCGTTGACGCTTCCAGCGCCCTGGAACCCATGTCCACGATTCCTACCACAGCTGGATTTCCAAGGGACGCCGTCCACGCGTCCTTGGTCAGCAATTGTACCACCTCGAGTACCGCAGTCACTGTATCCTCCGCAGAGGCGGGCCTTGGCTCTTCGTGCAGATCACACGACAGCGCAGCGGAGCTGCAGCATACCATCGCGCAACTCCGCGTCACGACCAACGCCCTCATAGCGTCGAGCTCCCAGCTATGTCCTGCCATCTTGCCAACATTGTGCGCACTCAATGCCATGTTGGCTGCGGCCGCCTCACAAAACTTCGAGGTAAGCTCGCCCGAGAACCGTCGCAATCTCGGGCGTTCTCTCACGGAGGTATCAGAGCAAGTGAACTGCTTGGCGTGGGCACATTTCGGAGTTTTGCCCGCAGTCCCGCCATCGCCGATTTCCTTCGAGCTACCGGAGTTTCGCGGCTTCCAGGACGATGCCAAGGAATGGGTGGCAACCGTCAACGCTGTCGGAGATCACGCAGCGTGGACGGACCAAAAGAAGTGGGGCATGGCCATAGACCGCCTTCGGAATGCTGCCGCGGCTTGGCATCGATACGAAGGCGTGCGGCAGACATCCTGGGTGGACTGGAGTGACAAGCTCATAGCTGCTTTTGGACGGAGTCACCATCACCTCTCCACGACCACCCAGTCTTACGCGACCGCTACCGAGAATAGATCCCAGAAGGAGACCACCCTCGCGGCTTCAGCTGTATTTTGCAGCTTCCCGACAGCCAATTTAACCACCTACCCTGGGACGAACAACCCTACAGTGTTGACCCTCACTTCGAAGCGACATCTCCTGATATCACGTCAGTCTGTGGCCGAGTGTGCGGACGTCTGCCACACGCTAAGCGCCGCCTCCTTCAAAGTCACTGTCAGCAAAGACCTACCAGAGAAGGTAATACTTCCGGTTAGTGACAGGTCATCTGACAATGAAGGCTCTACTGCACGTGAAACTATAGGAATAAGCAGCTTGAGCATGAGTCCGACAAAGGCAGTGCTGCAAGAGCACGCGTTGCCTCTCAAGCTGCAACCTGAACTCGGCTCTCAGATGACTACAAAGACACCCCGACGCCCCTTGCCACACCGCAAGCAACGCAGGCGTCGACGCTCAGTGCAGCAGGTGACGGTGCAGCGTGGACTATTTCCAGCATTTGTAACACGACTGCGACAGGATGCTCAAACCGACGAGATTAAACCAACGCGGCCACTTTGCAGGAGTCTGTATCTCCTGCTAGCGGCATCTTGTCCAAGTCAACAGCGTTGGCCCCATCGTGGACGACGCCTGCACCGACCATCACGTCACAGCCAGTGTCGTCCTCCGGAATCTCCTTCAACAAACTTCCATGTGAAATATCAGCTTGGCCGAGCCCGGCCACCCCGGAATAGTCAATGCCGCCCACCGGAGACATTGTCGGTAACCCACGAGGCTCGCAGTCGGGGCCGAGTGTAATGATAATAAATAGTGGGGCTCAGGCAAGGGCGCAGGCAGGGTGACGGAAGCCGAGGAAGACGAAGCAGAATAAGAACAGCCGGCCTGCAGCAAAGGCGTTGTCTCTTATTTCTCGTCGTTACAATATATATATATATATATATATATATATATATATATATATATATATATATATATATATATATATAGATATGTATGTATGTATACTTGTTCATGTTAGTTTTGTCGGCTTGTGGTCAAATGAGAGAAAGATAGATTACTCATCAGACAAATTCAATCATCTCGACAGTAAATATGTATTGAGTTCACCTCAGTGTGCCGCGTATGATTGCAGCTGATCACTTGCTTAAAACACTATGATTTTTGATGAATCTTTAGACACAAAAGTCGAGGAATTGACTGAGCGACTTGTTCTTCTCTGTCTCAAGCTAATTAATGTGGTAGACATTTAAACTACGGAGACCACAAGGGCCAATATTTGTGCTTTCTGATCTGTATTGCAATGATTCTCACTCAAGTTGAGGCTGCGGATTCGGATCTCACCGATGGACGCAACCGAGGATCAGTTAAGGTACTGATAAACGGTAACTGATGTTGCGCGTCCTGTAGCTCGCATTAGTAAGCGACCATCTTTTCCAATACTTCACGTCATTTACCAAAGATAGCAGCGTCAGTTCACTTAGAGTTTGGTGGTGCCCTAAAAATTCTGTCGATAGTATATCAATAAAGGAAAAGTATGCAGCAAGCAAAATGATTTTGCACGAAGAGCACCAATAAATCAATCAACATTACTGATACAATTGCTGCACCACAGCTAGAAGCTCCAAGTATTTTTTTTTTGTATAGCTTGCCCGATTTTATTTCGGGCCTAACTATGGGCGTTGCGTAACTAAACAATGAGACCCTAACTTAACTTTTATGGTTCATACAAAACGTTATTATAAAAATAAACACGCAATATTTGGCTAATTGATTGATTGATATGTGGGGTTTAACGTCCCAAAACCACTATATGATTATGAGAGACGCCGTAGTGGAGGGCTTCGGAAATTTAGACCACCTGGGGTTCTTTAACGTGTACCCAAATCTGAGCACACGGGCCTACGGCATTTTCACCTCCATCTAAAATGCAGCCGCCGCAGCCGGGATTTGATCTCGCAAGTTACGGGTCAGCAACCGAGTACCTTATCCATTAGACCACCACGGTGAGGCTGCAGGTACTCGGTTAATAATACAGCGAGACAGCAAATCACCATAGGTTAAAGTTAGGATCTCTAGTTGGAGTAGTCATCGTACTATAGTACGCAATACTTGTTTAACAACATAATTTGAGCTTCTCGGAGGTCTTTGCAAAAGTGCTCAATACTCCTTATGAAAAAAAATTTTGCTTTGTATGAAAAAAGTGGCTTATTTATAAACGTGATCTCCGGTTAAAACCTAAATAACAATCTCTTTTAGATCTATAGCACTATATGATATTTTTTTCAAAGCAAGCATCCACCAGCGACCTGCAACGAGTCAATAGTGAAGGGTCACGTTATGTGCCGGAGACTATCCAACATATATATTAACAACTAAGCCAGAAATCGTGTGCAGTTAAGACGACTTTTGAGTAATCCCGTGCAGTGCACATTAGTGCCACGAAGGACCGATAAGAGAAGTTATAATAAATAAATCACGCTAAGTGGCTCCCATATACGTCACGTTCCCTTCCTAAATATTGAACGCCTGCATATGCGGTGGTGTTTGCAGTGGGCGAGATAAGTCAGTGATAATATTTGCAATGCCCGAATGAGTAAAAGAGTAAAGTATACAAACACAGGTAACCAAAGCGTATAGGCAACCTATGCATATGTTTAAGCTCGATTGAATTAAGTAATAAAGAAGACGGTTGGAACCTGATAAAAACAGAAGTCTTGTATTACGATTCACTGACCGACAGTATCTTATTTCATCATTCGGTTAACAAAAGCATACCCAGTGTCAGTATAGGTTAGCAATAGTATATTCTTTCAGCGAGCATTGGCCTTTGTTAGTAGGCGCTGGAAAAGTGCAACCATGTGGAAAAAAAAATAATGAGTGCTGAACAGGTTTTGCGAAACGCTGGGATCGAAACATTGACGGTCATCTTTACGCATCACTAGCCGACACCGAACATCATTTGGAACTATTTATTCTATACCTGTGCATGTGGAAGACATTCAGCCTGGAAAATCGATCAGCTTGGCTGTTAGCTCACAATGCCAACGTTCGGAATGCAGTAGCCTAACACATCGGCCTGTCTGCTCCGATAGCCTGCGTCCCTGCGTCACTGTAACACGATCAAACACCAAGCTGTTTGAAAGGGCTTTGAAATTGGCTTTATATATACATACTAGGTTGAGCTCTCGTTCACATCGGACCAGTTTCGGAATCTGTGGGCGTAGAGTTTACCAGTAAACAACGATTTGCGGAGACGACTTACTTGCGTCAATTCGTTGCCAAACCGCTCGCGCACGCTATTCGCCGACCAGCAGCAGCGATATATATGTATACAGCAGTGGTTAAGTGACCGATTTAGAACGGCCCAGTAATCGCTTTTCCGATTCACTGGGTCGAGAAAAAAAAGAGGCCCTGTGGACTCAGGCTTTGCGCTTTGTACAGATGCATACGCAGAGCGGTCAAGGACCGCCAGAAGTGGTTCGTCGGGCAGTCAGATACATATTGCGTATCCTCTGTAGAGGATAGGCAGCGAGGGACTTGGGGATTGCGCACGCTGGAGGTACCTTACTTATTGATCTCTCTTATCGGGTTGTAGGCTCGTTCCGATAACGTAGTCACGTAGGTGGCACGTTTATTATAGAGTAGGGGCGGTGGCTTCGTTCGTGATTATTGTCCGATGAGAAAAAAAAAGAAACAATGTTTTAGTACGTTCGTTCGTTGAAATAGTGTTGAAAGGCAGTCTTGTTGGCACATCTTTGTTTTCTTCGTCTCACCGTTGTGCTGTTACTGCAGTTTGTTCACTAATTTGAATATTTACAAAGCACTCGACCCACAAAAACGATTATTAAACATGTTAATCAAAAGTCACAGTAAAAAACAAAAACATTTGCGCTAACGTAGCAGCCGATCATCCAGACGGCGTCGTCGAAACGCAAGAATAAATTCCATGTTTTTCGCTAAGGCTTTCCATTCATATAATAGCAGGAACCTTCTACACAATTGTAGCAGGAGGGAATTAATGCGTTTTTCACGTGTTGTGGTCCTCCACTAATCAGTTAGATGACCTGCAACGGAAGGATCGCACACACACGTTTGTAGTTTTTGTAACTTTTTGTAAATTTGTAGTTTAGATTTTTTTCTGGGTGAAGGGACCAGTCAAGCTTTGAAATGCAGCTTTTTTTCTTCGCACCAAACAACGTATACAGTGTATTTTTCGTGTACTTGTCACGTGGTTGAATAAACTCAAACTTAAACTCAAACGTTAATCGGGACGCGTTCCCAAGGTTGTGCATTGCGAAGTCGTGGCCCCCTAAATTAGGCCTGCAAATGTGTCCTGCCCAACTACTTCTTTCACTGTGGGTGCGCTAGGGAGGAAGTATATATATCGAGACTCGCGACGAAATTTAGGGAGCGAATTCACAGAGTTTCTGAAAGCGCAGCGCAAGAAGTATTTGCAGAAGCGTGTCGCAAAACGTGTTCCAACTACTTACGTAAACTTGTAAACGATGGTGGGGCTTGCGTAGAACTTGATGAAAACTTAAGAATTTTACCAACTGTAAGGAGAAGAAAAAAAGGGAGCTGTTTCATTTGATAGAACTCGGTTTATTGAAAAAAAAAATAATACTGCGAACAATTCAATGGCCAGTCAGTTTCCCGCATCCCTGTACAACATGTTTTACAATGTAACCTGGAGGTTAATATGATTTGCTGCAGGGTTGCCATGGTTCAAGCGAACCGAAGGCTACGCTGCAACCTCGATAAACTTGAAGTTGGTTCTGTATATTACAGCCGTCGAAACCATGCTTACGTCAAAGACCATTTGCTATGCCGCCGCCACGTGACCGCGAGAGGCATGTTGCAACTCTTGTTGGGTGCGACTGTGCTGCACATGCCCAGTGAGTTTAGGACGGTTAGCTACGAACATTGCAGCGAGATGGAATCTACATTCCTACTTGATCAAAGCAGATTCGGCGAAAATATGGCGCGTAACGTTTTATGGTCTCGGGTGGTAACGCATAGTCAGGCAATCGTAAAACTTTAAAATTATGTATCGTAATAAACCAGACGTATAACTACCGCATTTTTTCCCCTCCCCGTGCAGTGATGTAGGGCTGCGTTGCGTATCTCCGCACGCAACTGCGACTGCGGGGTTCATCACACAGACTTTTATGAATGAAAAGTTTCGCAAAACTGCTTGCTACTGGCGTAAAAGTGGGCCTTACTATTGGCATCAGAGAAAGCGGGAGGTCATTGTCCTAGGAGCAAAAGACAAGGAAAATATTCCAAATGCAAAGTGAAGAAGTGCAATAACCTCAGCAGGTCACAATTCACGACGCTCTTCAAAGGAAATACTCCTATTATACTTTGATGAATAGTCCGCGTACGTTAAGGAACGTATACTACAGACGTAAAAAAAAATGAAAACGTATCGTAGCCAAATATATAGATAAGTGGTCTGAAGCTGTTTGCGTTACGAGACCACGGCGGGACTGGGCGGTCTTCTTTTTTTCTTTTCTTTTTTTCTGTGTTATTTTAAGCCGACGACTTGAAGCTAGGGCAAACGCTGCCCTCGTTGTATATACAAGTTTCTTCTTACACTAATAGTTCAGTGCAGCGCAAGCAAGGCATGGTGTCCGTAAAGCGCTCTGCGGATGAGTTGTAACTGCCATATTGAACAAGTTTTCTTGTATTGTTTGTTATTCTGTCTATCTATCTATCTATCTATCTATCTATCTATCTATCTATCTATCTATCTATCTATCTATCTATCTATCTATCTATCTATCTATCTATCTATCTGTCTATCCGTCAATCCTTCCGTCCGTCCGTCCGTCCGTCCGTCCGTCCGTCCGTCCGTCCGTCCGTCCGTCTGTCTGTCTGTCTGTCTGTCTGTCTGTCTGTCTGTCTGTCTGTCTGTCTGTCTGTCTGTGTGCGTTTGTTTATTTGAGCAAATGATTTAACAGGAAGGACAAAAGCCCGCCACGTTACGCTTTGGACGACTCTTATCTCGCCGAGGTGGTTTGGCGCAATGTAGCCACGGTATGGAGTCTATAGGCTATCTCGCAACTCAGTTCCGGTGATATCATATTGAGCGGCTAGTTTCTTACTCTTGCAGATTGAGCAACTATGTGAACGGTGCTGTAAGGTTGGCCCAAATCGCGTATATAAGCAGTTCGGCTGGTGCATTCGACGTTTCGCGACTCGGGTAACTTTATGTCACGACGTCCGAAATAAAAAAAAAAGGTAAGCTCAGTTGAACAGCCCGAGGTGGCAGCAGATGTGTGTCGAAAGTAAGGCCATCCATAGGCCACCTAATTTATAACATTGCAGAGGTGCGAAAAGAGTATGAAAGCCATCGTAAGTAAAACAAATAGTTTAGGTTGTGTGTTTTTTAGAGTTAAGATACCGCAGGAACTACTTGCAATTCTACATTCTAAATCCTTTGGCACATTCTTTGAGTGTGCTTTTTATCGAGTAAACTGAGCATAAAAGTGAGTGCGCCTAACTTGGCATCTGACGGCGTCAGAATTCAGTTACCACGTACGCTGTTTGTCATCTCACCCACGACCCTCACTCAACGCAGTTGTGCGTGATTTGTGCATCGGGCCTATTTAGGGTGCCAATCCTTCACACTGTTTTCAAAGTATCACTTGAGAGGTCATGACTATTACCAATAGCGATGGGCTGGTACAAGTTTCAGGACAATTTGTTTTCCCTTTCCAACTTGCGTCAGCATATGTTCACACGTTTTCTTTTCTAATTCTGAAAATAAGGCCACATATTCCTGGTTTGCGCAATAATCCCTGTTTTGTCGCTTTCTTTGAAGCGCGTACGCGAAAAATAAGTCATCTGGAATGGTCACATTATACAAGATGAATGGAAGCAGACAAGGTCTCGATGTTAGGTCTACCAGCAACTTTCCAAGTGCTGCATCCAGTTTAAGCATTCAGAAGTTGCCGTGGTGCAGACGATACGACATAAGGCAAGAGGCACTTGAGTAACTGCAGACGGTGTAGCGGAATGTACTGCGGAATGCATTACGTTGTGCACCGCTGCAAGTAAGTGGCTTCCCTTAGGTTTGCGTCAGCCCCTGTTGCACTTTTGCAGTGTCAGCCTATGTGGTGCTTCACACAGAGCGTAGAAGCACATTAGAAATGTAGATGCTGCAGACGACATTGCAGACTATAGGTCCGTCGCAGGCGGGGCTGTAGACAACGTGAGCATTGGAGTGCGTCAGCCTTTGTAGTGCTTCCTCCCTATGAATAACCATTATGAGTCCCTGACGACGAGATCGAAGATGATGGGACCATCGCCCGGCTATATTACAGGTGGGCATTCCTCGTGGCATACCAGCAGGAGATAGCGTGTTCTTGGAGGAAATTGCTTGTCCAGTTAGAAAATAAGATTATTCCGATGCTGTTACGTAAGCGTCTTACGCAAAGAACAAGTCATCGTCTTTAGGAACAATTAGGGAGTGGTAGCCTGATCCGATGCCGATATTGTGGTTTGACGAAAGGGCCGAGTATGATTCGGTGTTACAGTTGGATGTCGAAATCGGGCTGACCGTTCTGTATATTAGAAACAGGAAATGGTGCAAGCATCCGTTGGTATAGCGCTTGGTACAGCAGCTCGTACAGCAATCGCCCCAATAAATAGTTTCCCTTATATAGTTGGCTTGCCGCACCGGAACAAATTTATCGGCTACTGACAATTTATCTTTTTATTGAAAATTCGTATGGATTTCCTAGTTGATTCATTTTACTAGCAACTTGCTGTCAATTTTTTTTTTTGCCGTTCCGCCGTCTTGAGGGACCCCGCAGAAGTGGTTCGCAACATTCGATCGATTGATTCGGAGCTTGCCTAAACCGAGAAGAGATTAATGCACTAAGACTCGATGAAAGACGGATTCCGTTAATGCGGTATTTTGTAATGCTTGCGTATTCTTTTTCGCTGGTCAGTGAAGCTGCCACCTGATCATAACGATGTGTTGCGCAGATGGCTTCACGAAGGCTTTGTCGAAGCCAATATTCAATGATGCTCGAAAAATGAAGGCTATCTGTCTTACTCCTTTCTTGGGCGGTTACAGTAGACGTGGTTAGGTTGCGTTGGTTACGGGGGCGTAAAAAATAATTGGCAATTTATGTAATGAACAGCGACGTTTATAAGAAAACAAATGGCATCGTACAACGTCTTGCAATCTTGTTAAAATGCTTGCGTAAAACAAACATATATACTATATATGCATCATCATCATCATCATCATCATCATCATCATCAGCCTGACTACGTCCACTGCAGGACAAAGCCTCTCCCATGTTCCGCCAGTCAGCTCGGTCTTGTGCTTGCTGCTGCCAAGTTATATGTGCTTATGACACACTATATGGTACTTGAATACCACCTTGACCAGGCAAAGTCTATTGTTCTTTCGCAAACATGTTCACGTGATGTCGTGAGCACGCGGAACAATACTTGACGCACGACTTAGAGATTGGGCAAGCGTTGACAACCATGCAAGTGAAATTTGTACTACAATAACAAAAGAAGACTGCATTAACAACTGTGGCTGTTTGATAGATTTACTGTCATAGAGGGCTGTTTACAATTTCATGTACAGAACGACGTGGGTACCTTATACGAGAAAGAAAAATACGAAGAAAGCTTACTGGAACGTTCTGCTTCTCGCTACCCTTAACGTGGTAAATATAAGACACGAAAGCTTAGAATCATTTCATAGGCCGCTTCATTCACACAGCTGCAAAAAGTTTGTGCACATAAGCCCCTTCGATGGTTACGTATACATCAGTAGTTTCACCTTCGGTAAACACACATGACAGTGAACCTATACAAGGCAAAAGGGCGTGATAAAAGGGTGTTAAAAGGGTGTGTGGTTTGTTTTTTGGGGACTAATGGGGCTGTCATAACCATTAATCCTTTTAAAGACAAACGGCACCGGGTCTAGCAGTTGGTCCCCACAGACCAGCTCAAGGGACTAACATTCAGTCCTCACATTTAAACCCTAGCGGGTAATTGTTAGTCCCACAAATCACTTCAGAGGACTAACATTTGGTCCTCACGTTTACACATTATCGGGAAACCATTAGTCCTCACATTTACACATTATCGGGCAACCGTTAGTCCTCACAGTTGCACCTCGTGTGACGAACCGATTGGTCCACTCAAATACTCCAATCGCATGAAATTTTTATCCCCACTTCAAATATTGTTTTTCTATTTAGTCTCCCCCAGGTCCATAGGTGGTACGGTGGTTACGGGGCTTCGCTGCTGAAACAAAAATCGCGTGTTGAATCCCGACCTCGGCGATCGCCTTTCGATAGAAGCGAAGTGCTAGAGGCTTGTGCACTGCGCGACTATAACTACTTTTATGGTGGTTTACGTCCCAAAACCACCATATGTCTATTAGGGACGCCCGCCAAAGGGATCAGGAAATTTCGACCATCTTATGTTCCTTGACGAGCACTGACATTGCACAACACACGGGCCTCTGCCATTTCACCTTCATCGAAACGGGAGTGCTACGTCCGAGATCCAACCCACGACAAGTATCACGTTTCCCATGCCGTATCTCTGGGATTTCCTTTTTTGCGGCCTACTTTAGAAACTTCAGCGAGAACCCTTGGTTCCTCACCAACAAGTAGCAGACGCTTTCACTGTTTGCAAACAGAGACCCTTGATGACTTCCCGTTCTGTCCACCGATGTGCCTGAATAGCATAGGTGGGGAAGAAGAGCGTGAGAAAATAGCCCGCTGATTTTCTACACTTTTTTCCCATCATTTGGAAAAATATATTCAAATAAATGTTCTTTTGAGCCACATATTAATTACAAGAGATTGCTTTGAACATTACGCACGTTCCTTTTATCTGAAAAATTAACAAGAGAATTTCGTTACCCTTGAAAACACGTGAAAACGTACTTTCAGTTTTGACGTTGCAAGCTGGTAAATGAGGTGACCGGAAGTTTTTTTTTTGGGGGGGGGGGGGGACAAAACTAGCAATTTTAAAACCCTCTATAGCTGAGCCTCCTAGCCATTGTTTCACTGAGGTGGATGCACGGTAAAGAACACCAAATGGTCAAAATTCTGGAAGCCCTCCTCCGAAGGGTCCCTCGTAATATTATCTAATACTGGAGAGCGTGGTTTCAACACGTGACACTCCAGACATTATTATAAAAGCAAATGATGTAAGAAAGTCTCCCGAAATTTCAAAATGGTCATTTTAATTTTTAGCGGGTTACGAAACGCTTTCGGTGTGCACAAACCACTCCGAAGTTACCATGGGAACTTATAACTGAGCAATAATTCATATCACGGCTGCCTTTGAAAAGTTGTTTTCTTTGTTTTAATGTCTTATAAAGTAGAGTGGAGGATGTTACATTGAAAGGTTACCCTAATTGATATACTTGACATTTTGTTCCCTCCCTGACCCCTATTATTGAAAATGAATTTTAGTTTCCACCCCACCACGCGAAAATTTTAAAGAAAATGATTTTCCTGCAATTTTAAAAACTTTTCATTAATATATACTGCGTTAACATAACAGAAACTTTTCGCAACCTTACTTTCCAAGGATTCAAGGAAAGTATATTCATGAGCGAAACTTTGATTCATCCCGATTGGATACTCATGCTTTTGAAGGTATTTCGGGAAGTTCCAACTTCATTGAAATTCCCATGCCGTATCTCGGAGATTTCCTTTTCGCAGCCTACTTTAGAAACTTCAGTAAGGGCTCTTGGTCTCTTATCAACTTGGCAGACAGAAGCGCTGTCCCCGAAAAAAAAAAGATAATACTTTTTTTTGTTTTATCTGCGTTGCGTAATACCCACTAGAATATCAATCCCATCTTGTCTCAACCATCACTCGCCTTGATCATAGCTTTTATCAATGTATGTTATCGCTTTTCTTTTTCAGTATCTCGCAAGGCACCTGCTTGTGATCTTGCCAGTGGAAAGAGGGTTGTCCTGTTTCGTAAAGCAGTTGGGAGTGCCGCTCGATTCTTATGTGTTTCACTCCACTTTGTTTCCCGGATACCCCAATTTCCTTTTATCGAAAATTACTCATATTGGCAATACCATTTTTAGAAGCAGTCGTTCATAGAAGCGAACAAGTCAATATTATAGCGAAGTAGACCACCACACATATGAAGGCAGAATACTTTTTTATTATCATCATCATCGCTCCTTAAACCTTCGCGAAGAATTTACCTCGTTTTCAATTAAACCTTTACCCACATTCTTGAGGTAGCGTTGTAAGCAAAGGACCCATCGCTGACGAGGCAATGTAAGTACACTTATATCTTGGAGTATATAGTATTAGGTGTGCCCATTCATGCATAGTAGTACACTAATCAACGGGAATATATAGCTTCTTGTGCCCCTATACGCACAGAAGTATGCTCAAATATAGGAGTCTGCCCTATAAGGAGTATGTAGCCTTATGTGCCGCTAGTATTAGGTAAATTCAAATATGGCCAAACAGCGTTGCCGATGTCGCAGCGACGTGAGCATTTATAGCGCACCTCGGCAAGAGTAAACCCCCGAGTCTGCGACTGGCAAGTTGCCAGAAAAATACAAATAATCTTAATAGTGCTTCAAACACTGTTAGACACACTTGTTTGTCGGCAAGTTTATGTCGCCACACTATGAGGCCGTACGGCAGGTACTAGATTTTCTACGTCCAATGCTTGCAAGCCTTCAGTAAGCACCATGAACCGACTATCTACGGTGGAACGTGATACGACCGAAGTCGTGTGTCCACTACAGTCGAACGCAGCACAGTGTAGTGTAAGCTCACGTGTGTCGTTTTTTCTTTTATGCTTCCACCTTTCTGTATCTCCATCTTTTACACGCTCAATCCTCTTTCCCCAGTGTACGAAAGCAAACCGAACACTTGTCTCATGTACCTTCATGCCTTGAATTCTTCCTCCTTTTCTGATATGGTAATATATAGCCTTATAAGCGCCCATGTATGGACGTAGAGACACTCATATGTGGAAGCATATAAGACAGCCTTATAAGCGATTTTATATGTCATAAGTAGTCATATATCACAGTATATAACCTGATATAAACCCCTTGACAACAGTATATAAATTTATATATGACGTACGACATATGGCCTTATATCTACCCTTTTAATAACACTTTATTCTATCTTGTGACGCTGCAAATATTTAGAACAAGTGTCTATTTAACAAACACACTAACAAACAAACCTCAAAGCACAACATACATATCTACCCTAAATTTGTGTTCACAAGATGTCAACTATCTAGAGTACATTGTACTCTACTATGGAAGAGCATAAAGCCGTCTCGTGGATCTCACACTTCATGAGGCCATGTTAACAAAAACTACGGCATGAAAGAGTTCACGGACCAACGGCTACAATGGCGAGGTTATTCCAATCGCATGGAGGAACTTTGTTTAGATAAAAAAGCTCAACATTTTCGAGTACTTCTTACTCAACTATGGGAGAGCACTGAGCCGTCCCGATTATTATACTCCCGCAAGTAACGAATACGCGAGTACTGAAACTGTTGGATTCCACATGGATATTTACTTGAAACATATGTGGGCTATATGTGACATTTTCGAAAACAAACTCGACACTTCAAAGGGCACTGGTAAGGTGTATACTCGTAGGCGCAGTTTTCCGGCAACTCATGCTAAGTCTATCGGGGGCTTTTCAGCGATCAGCCGATGCTGACACAGCAATTTGATCTATTATCAAAGAAAGAAAAACAAAGAAAGAAAGAAAGAAAGAAAGAAAACAAAAGAAAAGAAATGTGGCGCGTCAGTCAGGGTAACATGTGCTTGATGTATCGTGCTCCTCTCTGTTTTCTCCAAGCCCGCGAGGCGGCTGAGGAGCTTGGCATCTCAGTCCCCACGTGGGAGCTGCCCGCAACACAGTGATCTGTGTTTTGGAGGACCCAATAAAATTTTAACCAATCCAATCTATTTACTTTCTTCGTTCTTCCATGTTTCAAGCACTACGCCAGAAATGAAATGTTTAGAAAAGTAGACGCAATGGATCGCTTGGTGACATTTTTTCGATAAGCATCCTGAGGGAAGTCTTTCATTTTGAAACTAGCACCAAAATTACGCGCTAGCTACGCAATTAAACATTAATTATTCCTTACCTTCTGCAGCCGTCGGACTTCTTTTCACAGTAACAACACGTTGGTCATTGTTTCTTGACATTATTTGTGTTAAATAAAATCACAAGTGTATATAAGCGTTCGAGTTTATTTTCTTTAGTGCGTAACAAAGGATATTTTTGAGGCAGAAAAATGGCTTGACGTGCCTGATATTCAAGTCGACTGAAGGGAATATTCGATAGTAATAATTAGCATTTCATACACGGTGTGATAGTGTTATATGAATACAAACACGATGCGACTTATTTGATTGAATAAATTTAAGACGATGAATGTTAGCCTCTTCGCTGGCAGTAATTGACTAAGACAACATTTCGATATGTAAATGTTTAGTAGTTAATTACGCTACCTTAACTACACGTATACAGTTTAATGTCACCATGGTTCAGTGTCTTATATAAGCGGCAAAATGAATTAAGTTTTAAGTGCTTGAGATGACGAATGAATAACGCGGTTCTTACTTTTTTCTGTGTTTGATGAGCTGCTTCCAAATTCGTCGGCGCAGTTTTTTCTCGCGATAATTACTGCTATCGGAAATCGCCCGCGTTGCCGTCGTTCGATAAAGCAAAGTCATGCTATATCACCTGTGAGTTTTCTCAAACGCAGAGCAACGAGAATAACGCAGCAACAGTTCGTAGCTTTATTATTTCGAATATAAAATGACACAATAAGTAACGTACGTGCGGCCTTTTAGCGCTACAAAATAATTACTTTTTTGTAACAATAATTTTTATTATCCAAAAATATTTAGCCAAAATGCTTTGAGGAAGCTATTTTCTTTGTTACAGACAAGTGAAATCAGCAACGAAGTCAGTTAAATGTGCAATCGCGGTTTCAAACAAACATCGGGATGTGATGTGTGAGAGAACACGTGCACATTGATGCGTAAATAATAGGTCCGAAAAAATGCAAATTAGTGATTTTCTTCCCGGCCTTTTCGTGTTCTCGTTCTCCTTCAGCATTGCAAGATAGCAAACAACATATTTATATGCCACTAAACATCCACGCCTTTCGTTATTTCTCTCCACCTTTTGAGAGCGTTATTAGTTGACGCGTTCTCTAATTATCGCTAAAATGCGACTTGTCTCGTGTTCTTTTATTTTCCATTCACCCGATACAGCGATGAGTTAAAAACAATAAAGAAATGACTTGGTCGATATATTCCCTCTCGCAAGCGTCTGATAGAAATAAAGATAAAGCAACAATGATCACAAAAAAAAAAACGTGCCACATCCATATAGTGATAGTAAGATTAGTGGTCGGGTGACACAGAATTACAAGAATTACATAAAAAAGTTACGAAAATCAAAGCCGTACCCGTAAATTTTATCCTTTCCTTACTATTTTGTTTCTTTTCAGGTCAGGAGGTGAAAGTAAATATCCACAATTGCATCGTCATCACCGACACTCACACCCGGAAATTAACGTTAGCCAAGATATACCACCCCTGCCCTTCAGTTTTACCACGAAAAAGCAACAAAAAGAGAGTGAGAGAGAGAAAGAAAACATCCGTTCGCTAAAACAGGTAACTTTAGCCGGAGTTAAGCGACACCATAGAAATCTGAGCTGCCAAGTAAAGCAACGTTAATGAATGCTATGAAGCGCATAAACAGGTGCCCAGACGCATCGCCAAATTACGCAAAGCATCTGCGCCAACGCTGTACACCGTGTATTTTTTTGTTCTCTTTGTTTATGTTACAGTTAGTATATATGTTTAAATTAGGCCCGGCTGCACTGCTTTTTTAACTAAGCGCGCGAAAGCGGCCGCCGTCGCGACCATCTCCATGACAACCGTCAGTCGGCGAACGTTGACATCAAAACAGTGAAGTGTAGTATTAAAATAAAAAAGATAAAATAGGCAAATAAGTCTGGATAATTCAACCGGAGCAGTCTTGGAGAAGAATGCGACAACGATATGTGAAGCATCGGGTACGTAATTTGAAGAATCATGTTTTACTCGAAACTAGAAAAGAAAAGCATCCTAAAAAGGCGTCATAACGCGTTTTATTTTTTTTATAATACGTGGCACGTTTTCTACCATCTATATATTAAAACTACTGTACCGGCCTGCGATTAGTTTTCAAAGGTACGTTTACCTATATAGATTACAAACGTTGCTTTCTGAACGAACGTGTACTTTTTACTTCGAATACGCGGACTAGGAGTTTAAAAAGGCACAAAGTTCATCTGCATAGTTGGCAAGAATTTCACAATTTGCGAGGCATACCAACACGTACACAAGGCGAGCGAACAAGGCAACAAATGTGTCGACTATGAAATCGGCGTTATTGTTGTCTTTTTCTCCAGCCATGTCTCGTTTTGGCATATTCGAGGTTTTGACTTTTTTAATGGGTGGACAACTTGGCGACTACCTGTAGCGCCTTCGCTCTTTTTGCGGTATCAGTGCTCTCAAAAGTGTTCAATCTTACAAACATTCACAAGTGGGTACCCGGGTGAACATGTCACTGCGCGGAGTGTCGTCCCTTGAAATGTAAATCTTAATCGTCCTTCACTCTGCAGTGTATTAAGAAGACTCGATGATCAGCCCTACGCTGAAGAGAATATAATGGGAACACGGTCTCATAACATCACCGGCAAAAGCCACATGAGTCCTCTTTCAGTGCTTGAAGGCAGCGTCACTGAGCCACCGCCTGCGAAACCCTGCACTTTGCGTGGTGTGCAGTATGTCTCTCCTTCTCTCTTTCACTCTCTTTTACTCCCTTAGTACCTTTCCCATGTGTAGTGTAGCAAAGTCAACAGAGTCCAGTGAACATCTTTACCTTTCTTGTTATTCTCTCTTGAGTGCGTCGTCATTCACCTCTCTTATTTTCTCCCCTTTTTCCTCCCTTAGTGTATAGTATCCCGCTAGAACATACTGTATACTCAGGCCGACCTCTATGCATTTCTGTGCACAAACCACTCTTTCTCTCTCTTCACTGAACAATGGCATCCTTCTCAGTTATCTGCACACACATGTCAGTTGGTGGCAATATGCGACACCGGCTGGAACTGTTCCCTCACGTAGGAAAGTAGTGAGCGAGCTTTTCCTCATACAGTACGCGCAGTGAACGCAACCGACAAAGATATTTCTAGGCAGTTTTAGTTAAAAGTAAAACTTAGAAAAAAAGCCCACATTCAAACTGCTACATTTTATAAAAATTTTCATCTTTTATCTTCTTCTCTTTACCAAGTTCCGCCCATTCGACTTCACTACCCTTTTTGTACCAGCCATGAGGCTTCTCACTCACTCTCTTAGCTTTACCAATGCTCTACCTCTGATCAGGCTTCGTTCTCTAAGCTGGACCGGAAAGTGCCGACGGCGACTAAATGGGATACGATAGTCACCTGGAGGAACACAACAGCACTTACCAACGCGACTGAAGAGTTTTTGCAGTATGAGCTTGCCGCTGTAGGCACGTCTATACTTAGCCAGAATTTGGAACTTGCCAACAAGCTGCAGGAAACCCTGAGTTGCTTTTCAATAACAAGTCGCCTCTATTCGAATTCGAAAATGAGTGAGTAAAAATTTTTTTTCGGGAATTAGGCTTCACTGTCTGCAGAAAACAGAATTGATTAAAAATGACACAAATAAGAAGAACTTCGCGTTAACCGAACTCGGCAAAAGTGTTCAGCACATCGGGGTGTGAACAATGAGCCACCCCAAAGCGGAAACTTGGCAGGAAAATTCGGTTTGTTTACACCATTCGCTGCTACACATTATAACTTAAATGCAACGATAGCAAAAAATGTAGACATAAATAATACGTAGCAACAACCACGGATCAAATGTATAAGACGAACATGAGATGGTGTCGATAAAAAAAAAAAACCAGCCTGAAATCGTGTCCCGGAAACTTTGTTGCTGTATCGAGCGAAAGATACTCGCAAGATGTAACTGTGAGATGCGTGTGGGACATCGTTCGCCCATCACCTGCCCATGTTGCCGTGAAAAAGGAGTTTTCCGATAAATGCGAAGATACGAAGAAAAGAAAAAAAAACGATGAATACAAGGACCGTACGAAAAGCGACGGCTGCACAAATATTCAATTGGTCATACACATACATCTTACAATAGACCACAGAGAATATAAAAGCATGTGATTATAATAATATCGGGGTTTTTATTGAGACGAAACTAGGACATAATCAGGGGGTCCAAAGTAATGCAGACTCTTTCAGCCACCTGCTGTTTTTTAAAGCGCACCAACATCGCACAGCAGATGGGCCTCTAGTCAAGAGAAAAGGAAGTGGGAAAAAAACAAATGTAGAAATAAAGCGAGAACAAGACAGACAGACAGACAGACAGACAGACAGACAAACAGACAGACAGACAAACAGACAGACAGACAGACAGACAGACAGACAGACAGACAGACAGACAGACAGACAGACAGACAGACAGACAGACAGACAGACAGACAGACAGACAGACAGACAGACAGACAGACAGACAGACAGACAGACAGACAGACAGACAGACAGACAGACAGACAGACAGACAGACAGACAGACAGACAGACAGACAGACAGACAGACAGACAGACAGACAGACAGACAGACAGACAGACAGACAGATAGATAGATAGATAGATAGATAGATAGATAGATAGATAGATAGATAGATAGATAGATAGATAGATAGATAGATAGATAGATAGATAGATAGATAGATAGATAGATAGATAGATAGATAGATAGATAGATAGATAGATAGATAGATAGATAGATAGATAGATAGATAGATAGATAGATAGATAGATAGATAGATAGATAGACAGACAGACAGACAGACAGACAGACAGACAGACAGACAGACAGACAGACAGACAGACAGACAGACAGACAGACAGACAGACAGATAGATAGATAGATAGATAGATAGATAGATAGATAGATAGATAGATAGATAGATAGATAGATAGATAGATAGATAGATAGATAGATAGATAGATAGATAGATAGATAGATAGATAGATAGATAGATAGATAGATAGATAGATAGATAGATAGATAGATAGATAGATAGATAGATAGATAGATAGATAGATAGATAGATAGATAGATAGATAGATAGATAGATAGATAGATAGAAACTTCTTAGTCAGAGTCCGATCGCCCAACCATGCAATATCCAGCCACCGGGACACGAAACATGTCCTTCGCAGAACATATTTGCAACATCTCCATGTCGAGTGGTGTCGTGGGTGACTTACCTGTAGGCCGTGTTCGCAGTGAAGAAATATTGAAGACGAAAGTAGAGTAAGGAGTGAGACACTACTCCGCCAGCACAAACACACGTGCCGACAATCGACCGGAATGAAGAGACTTTTATCCACGTGCCCAAATATCTTACGAAAAATATATATACAGACCTAGCCGCACCAATCAGGCTTGTGGTTGGCGAGTACTGTATTAAAACTTACGGAAATGTATCTTGACTTTGTTAGAGCATAAATACATAACAATATAAAGCTCCTGCTTTGGCCCGTTGTTTAACTTTGCGGGCAGGTATAGTCGGGCCGTCGTAGTCTCTTCAGAAGGACGTATTTTGAAAAGGTCGATGAAACTGAAAATCATTAGAAATTTTCAATCCATTCGATCCTTTCGTATCTACCATTTGCTTCTGTAGTATATATGCTGAAGTATCTGCACAGTGGTGGTAGGCAGGTAGGCTTATGTGTCTTGGTATCTTTTTTAGGAACCGATGATTAGAATATATATATATATATATATATATATATATATATATATATATATATATATATATATATATATATATATATTGTAACGAGGAGAAATAAGACAAAGAGACAACGCCTTTGCTGCAGGCCGGCTGTTCTTTATCTGCCCCCTCTTCCTCGTCCTCCTTCTCTTCCAGGTATGCGCCGAGCACGATCGCCGCTTTGTCATCATTACAATATATATATATATAAAGGTGTACCCCGAGGTATTCCGGTATTTGAATCGGGGAATACTGAAGCACAGCGTATGGTGGTTGGGAACAAAGAGATCCGATGGAAGCCTTTTAGGCTTGTTCAAAACAGCCCACTTCGGTAGCACTCCACAAAAAGAACAAAAACAATATAAGTAACACACACGCACACAAAAAGGGAAAATCTTTCTCGGAAAAGATTTGAAATTCATGCCCACGTACGCCGGGGATTCAAGTACGAAGCTTACAAGAGCCCAAGCATTAGCATGTCTTTCATGCTACCGACATCAAAGATTTTGTTCGCCTGAATACATACATAGAATGCGTCCTGGTGGAAAGAAGACATATCAATCGGTGCAGTTCTTATTTACGTTCAAAGACAGGCTATGCGCAACGTGGACTGCGCATAAAGGAGAAAGACGATCTATGCTCTAAATCGGTGCACTATTCTTCCAGCGCGCAGTATTGGGCTTATTTCTGCTCCAAATTTTAGGATTCATGTGCGAATGTGTGCGTGCACTAAATCCATAGGCGTGTGTATTAGTAGAAGGGAGGGTTCAGGCCCCCACAATACACTAAGTGGTGCTCCAAGTCTGCCACATACATTTACATTGTCAGAATCGTCCAATGGTTATCTTGGTCATATATATTTTTTTCAATCGTTGTTTCAGTGAGCCTCAAATCACTATGGCCTTATATGTTTTTCAGTAATTAAGTCAGTCAAGCTTAAACGACAAGTTATAACGATGAGGTGGATCACGTTTGGCAAGCATTCTCAAATCATGAATCGTACTTAACCATTTCACCCCAAAAAGAAGGCATACAACAGGTGTAACTCAATCAAGTAGCTGACTGAACTAATTGGGTTGTGCTTATATGGCCACGGAGAGGAAACAGGTGGGACAAGCGCCGACTTCCAGCTCACACTTTATTGATAAGACAGCTGTTTCTAATAGGCAAAAAAACAGTGGAAAAAAAGATCACGAAAATTGATGCGAAAATACGAAACTACTAAATACAGCAACAGTTAGTGTGCTCCGCTGCACGGACCCTCGCAACCCAAGAACCAGAGCTGTCTGTCTGACAGTGCAACTGATGACTTGCTTACGCAGACGCTCTTTTCCGCACCATCTGAGCAGTCTCGCAGATTACTGCCCATGGCTATGTGTTATCTCGTGTTGTCACAGGCGCACCTTGCCGGTGCTCATCTGTGAGGCAGAAACCTGGAGGTCTACAGTGGGGGCTCAACCGAAAGTGAGCGTGACGAAGCGAGCATTGGAAACGAATATGATAGGTGAAACCATACCAGACAGTAAGAGGACAGGGTAGGTCAGGAAACGAGTGTGGGTTGAGAAAATCTAAGCCGAAATCAAGACGAAATGGACATGGGTTTGGCAGTTACGCGTAGGCAAAATAGCCTCCGGTTGTCACCTGTAACTGACTGGTTTCGTAGAGAAGGCAAACGCACATTTAAATGGGGAAGGGGGGAGAGATGGGGACAAATGAGATTACGACGTTTGCAAGCATAACGTGGCAGTCGCAAGCACAGGAGCGGCTTAATAGGGGAGGACGTGGTCAGCCTGACCATGATGATGATGATGATGATGATGATGATGGAAGTATTTAACAAAAATGGCAGTGAAGTCATTCGATATCTTAATAGAGATCCGGACACGGACCTATGAGTGTACTCATTTGTACACCCCCCCTCCTACCAAGAAATGTACACTAAAAATTTCGTGATAATCGACAGTAATTAGGGCTAGCACTAAGACTAGTTCCCGCAGCACACTATATATATTAGTGCCGTATCGTTTGAGAACGTTGCACGCTCTCTCCAGCGTGAAACATTCTTTGGCTCGGAACTGTTCATTAACAATTATAAATATTGACAACACTCCCTTATCCAATCAGTCACATAAAGGGGTACTGACACAAAAAGTGTGTCGTTTTTCTTTTTTTTACCTGTGCCAAAACGAAAGTACAAGACCTCAAGATTTTAGACAATGTACTGATAAGCATAAGAAACATAAAAATTATTTACAGTGAGTTTTTTAAAGCTAGTTTCGGTTCCTACTGTACCCTGTTGCCATGAAAGAGCCTGGGTTTCTCGTCACGTTAGAACCACCATTATGGCCCCTTAGGCCCATTACCTGGTCGCATAAAGGAAATGGGGTCAGAGCCTGCATGATGAAGCCAACACGCCAGCTATGACTTGAGCGGGTCAATAGGGTCAATAGAAAATCAGAGGAGGGGGCGGGAAAATTGGAAGCAGGTGTAAAGGGACACTGAAGAAGAAAACGATTCTACTCCTGTTATTGAATTACCAGTTGACACTTCCAAAGTTGCCACTTCTGTCGAAAAAAAAGTGCTTTGTAAGCTAGACAATACGAACAAAAAATGTGGGTGATGACAGCTTCCTGCAATTTCCTTACCAAACGTCGTAAAGTCATAAAGTTTGAGAGCATCCACTAGTTCTTGCGAAGTTCCTAATCAATAAAATTTATGTGCGTTGTCCTCTGAAGCATAAAGTTTCCGAAAATCAACTAGATATAACTCTGGCGCTGCGATCGTTCATTGACCATGGAAATGATGAGTAGTAGAGAAATTTGCCTATTGTACTTACGGACTTTGAATGCACTTTGGCTTTGTTTACTGTGGTGTTTTGGCCACTCAAAGTCAAATGGAGCCAGAAGTGCGAATATTAGAGACATTCGGCGACTACCCATCATTCCCATGCTCGCTGAAGTGCCGTGCGTTGCAGCTCCCATAGACACTATAGCGCCTGAGTTCTCTCTAATGTATGTATAGGAAACTCAATGCTTTGAAGTGCCCAGACTCTTGCCATATACAAGGTTTATAGACGTTTGGCCAGAAATGTCGCCAAATTACGGTGCACTTGAGAATCGCAGAAGGGTTTCTTGAAAGGCCACTTGGTACATGATACTGAGCGGAACAGCGCTAAAAAGCGGGAAGAAGAAAGAATGAACACGATTCATTCAGTACATGAGAATTGGTTACGTCGTGATGTATTTGGCGCGAAATTCGAATATGAACGCTTTGTCCTAATTTTCTTCTCTAAGAATAAATGTGTTATAGAGAGCTTATTAGTATTGCGGTTCTCAAAGTGTAACTTCTAATTATAACTCGACTCTTCGCTTCACCTTAGCTTCCCTTTAAAGCGTGGTGACGTGGGTCAATGAAAGTGGTTTCCACGGTGTTCCTGTCGCGGATGGTGGTACCAACAGACTTGCTGCCATTTTGTGAGGGATGGTACCCTCACCTGCCGTCTATGACTTCTTTTTTTTGTGTGTGTGTGTGCGACGAGCAATCAATAAAACTACCTCGTGTCCTCGCACAGAACTTGAAACACTAAAAAAAAACAATTTTAATCAATTCGACGAAGAGCACGTCCCCTTTCCCCCTAACAATGCTTGTCGGCCAAGAAAGGCTTGTTGATACATCACGTCTTTTTGGCGTTTGTAGGAACGAAGGATTACTAGGTAAATTCATTTTTCACTTTATACTTAGCCGAATATTTTATATCGCTCTCTTTTGTTTTAAGCTTCTAGAAGAGCGTAGATCGAGGTTCTTTATTCAGTTATATGAGACCCTCGGGGCCTTTCCTCAGACAAGGACTCATCGAAGTCACCCAACTTTTTGTCTAAGGTACTTCTCCTGATAGGCGCGTGGTAGCCTCAGGGGCTGTCTGCATGCATTCACGCCACACTTCCGCCATGCAACGGGCGGATAGCGTCCGGCTCCCTCTAAGCTGATAGTGAGTGAGGGGTGGTAAGCCATCATTTATGTGCGCTGAGGCTATGCAGCTCCAGCCCAGAAGGCGTTCAGTTGCGCGTGCGTTTTGAAACCAAGGGGGGAAGAGAGGGGTGGGGGAAATGAACAACAAGAGAGAAGGCAGGGAAGTTTCAGGCACATGCCCGGTTTGCTACCCTACGCTGGGGGACATGGGCTGACACGTATGCACCGGTGGCACTACACTTGGTGGTGCTTTTGAGGACTACAGGCCTACGTGAACACCTTGAACCCAACGAGCTAAACAAAGCAACCGCCTTCTGCGTCGGTCCCCTCCTCAGGTTCTGATAGAATGTCTCATAGATCAAAGGACGAGAATTTGAGAGCGTCCACTAGTTCTTGCGAAGTTCCTAATCAATAAAATTTATGTGCGTTGTCCTCTGAAGCGTAAAGTTTCAGAAAATCAACTAGGTATGACTCTGGCGCTGTGCGATCGTTCATCGACCATGGAAATGATGAGTAGTAGAGAAATTTGCCTATAGTACTTACGGACTTCGAATGCACTTTGGCTTTGTTTATTGTGGTGTTTTGGCCACTCGAAATCAAACGGAGCCAGAAGTGCGAATATTAGAGAAATTCGGCGACTACCCATCATTCCCATGCTCACTGAAGTGCCGTGCGTTGCAGCTCCCATAGACACTATAGCGCCTGAGCTCTCTCTAATGTATGTATAGGAAACTCAATGCTTTTAAGTGCCCAGAGACTTGCCATATACAACGTTTAAAGACGTTTGGCCAGAAATGTCGCCAGATTACGGTGCACTTGAGAATCGCAGAAGGTTTTCTTGAAGGGCCACTTGGCACATGATACTGAGCGGAACAGCGCTAAAAAACAGGAAGAAGAAAGAATGAACACGATTCATTCAGTACAGGAGAATTAGTTACGTCGTGATGTATTTGGCGCGAAATTCGAATATGAACGCTTTGTCCCAAATTTCTTCTCTAAGAATAAATGTGTTATAGAGAGCTTATTAGTATTGCGGTTCTCAAAGTGTAACTTCTAATTATAACTCGACTCTTCGCTTCACCTTAGCTTCCCTTTAAAGCGTGGTGACGTGGGTCAATGAAAGTGGTTTCCACGGTGTTCCTGTCGCGGATGGTGGTACCAACAGACTTGCTGCCATTTTGTGAGGGATGGTACCCTCACCTGCCGTCTATGACTTCTTTTTTTTGTGTGTGTGTGTGCGACGAGCAATCAATAAAACTACCTCGTGTCCTCGCACAGAACTTGAAACACTAAAAAAAACAATTTTAATCAATTCGACGAAGAGCCCGTCCCCTTTCCCCCTAACAATGCTTGTCGGCAAAGAAGGGCTTGTTGATACATCACGTCTTTTTGGCGTTTGTAGGAACGAAGGATTACTAGGTAAATTCATTTTTCACTTTATACTTAGCCGAATATTTTATATCGCTCTCTTTTGTTTTAAGCTTCTAGAAGAGCGTAGATCGAGGTTCTTTATTCAGTTATATGAGACCCTCGGGGCCTTTCCTCAGACAAGGACTCATCGAAGTCACCCAACTTTTTGTCTAAGGTACTTCTCCTGATAGGCGCGTGGTAGCCTCAGGGGCTGTCTGCATGCATTCACGCCACACTTCCGCCATGCAACGGGCGGATAGCGTCCGGCTCCCTCTAAGCTGATAGTCAGTGAGGGGTGGTAAGCCATCATTTATGTGCGTTGAGGCTATGCAGCTCCAGCACAGAAGGCGTTCAGTTGCGCGTGCGTTTTGAAACCAAGGGGGGAAGAGAGGGGTGGGGGAAATGAACAACAAGAGAGAAGGCAGGGAAGTTTCAGGCACATGCCCGGTTTGCTACCCTACGCTGGGGTAATGGGAAGGGGGACACAAAGATGAGAGAGAGGGGAAAGAGAAGAGAAAGAGAGCAAAAAAGGATTGTCAGTCAATGGGCTGACACGTATGCACCGGTGGCACTACACTTGGTGGTGCTTTTTGAGGACTACAGGCCTACGTGAACACCTTGAACCCAACGAGCTAAACAAAGCAACCGCCTTCTGCGTCGGTCCCCTCCTCAGGTTCTGATAGAATGTCTCATAGATCAAAGGACGAGAATTTCAGTCACCTAAGTACAGTGATAAAGAAGACACATTAAATGAGGTAGTTTGTATTTAAAAGTCGAGCTGACATTGTCTGAGCTTCAATGTCAAACGCATGCACTTCGTAATTTTTGTGACCCATACAAGTAGGGATCGAGCTATCACTCTAAGGCAGTGCCCGAAACCATTTTTAGTGGCCGTGTTGCTCAGCTGATGACCCGAAGTTAGTGGGATTGAATTGCGGCCTTGGCGGCCGCGTTAAGTTGGCGATAAGCTTGTTAAAGCCCGTGTAATTGGACTTAAGAGCACCTTAAAAAATGTCAGGCTGTCTAATCTTCCCAAGCCATTCAATGAAGAGTCTCTCATAATCATATCGTGGTTTCCGAACTGCGACACTTATTGTTACCTATTCTAAAGAATCGAAAATCGAAGATACAATTGTAAAGGGGAAACGAAACAGATAGCAGTTCGCAGAAGCATAAGTAAAGCAGTCACAAAAAAACCTGGAAGGTGTACAAATCACCCAGGAGCAGTCACTACTCCACCATTTATCCGTAGCGCATATCTTTGTCGTGCTTATGGATTCGAGGTCGCGAAGGCCATCGATCTTTCACTGCCGAGTAGCTGAAGTGCAAACGACGCCACGCGACGGTAATCAACGGTTACCGACTTCATCAGTGGTCAGTCATGTTCGCCAAAGGGGCACCAGACCGAACGAGATGATACCACGCCGCGTCCACTTTCACGGTCGGTGGTCAATGTCAAGCGCACGCAGTATTGCCAAGCCAAGACGAAGCCGGTAGCCGAGCGAAGCACGTGTACCGCTAACTGCGTCAACTGTGGCAATGTGATAGTAGTTAATGGAGAAAGGCAGCAGGATAGTGGTGACGGGTGTGATAATGAACGGTATTGCTTGGTGAGTTGGTTCGGAAATTGTATACCTCCGTGGCAACAACAGCATAGTGAACAACAACCCGAATATATAGCAACATCATGGAGGTGATCAACAACATGAGCATCATCTACAACAGCAACAAAATGAATAGAAACACCTCATTAGTCATTAAAAACCACGTCAACAACATGAGCCGCATAAGCAACAACAACCACGAAAGGAAAGGGGCCCGATGTTGGTTTTACTCGATGCAATACTAGTTTGACCGGTGGTCGGTAATGACATAGTTATCGATAGTACTCCAGAATGCGCAGGACACTAATAATATCATCTGGGACTTAACGTCACAAAACAACTATATGATTATAAGAGACGCCGTAATGGAGGGCTCCGAAAGTGTTGCCCACCTGAGGTCTTTTAACGTGCACCTAAATCTAAGCACATAGACTTCAAACATTTTCGCCTCCGATTCGCCGCACCCGAAATTCTATCCCGCTATTGTCGGAAATGCGCTGAACACTGCCCGACATTAATCATGAAGCAATAGAAAGAGACATCACTGACACTAACCAACATTTTACCACCAAGGAACATTGACCACCACGACTATACGTTGCTTGGAGTGGTTACTTGTTGCGAAAACTGTACTATCGAACACACACACACACACACAAACACACACACAAACACACACACTGCTGTCTGATAATATTACTTGTTATGACTACTATTGTGGTCTGCTTCAATTCTGCGCCGACCATTAGCTTCTTACTCTGCGCCGGTGTTGTATATGCTACGCCTGCCCCCTCCTTCGTTTTTGTTTTCCTGCAAATGGAGACCAATGATAAAAGCCCATAAAAAGAAAGGAAAAGCGATCAATGAATGCACAACTGCAGGAACCTAAAAAGCATCAGTCTAAGACATGACATTTAGACTTGTTTCTGCCCGGCAACATCCGGTGCACCGAGCTCAGAGACTGACCTAAACATTTCGTAACAGAACTAACCCGCTCGGTGACGCTCCAAGACGTAATTATCAAGCAGCCCTTACCACGTTTTACTTTTTTCTTTCCTCTCGGTCTCGTAATCCACTCAACACGGCTGACAAACTAAGCGCTCTCTAATGCGGGCTTCGTGGATATGCCTGGAACGAACGCGAAGAGGTAAGACAGCGGTGCAGGCGCATGGTGATAGTTGTTGCAATGACCGGCTCGCGAGTTTTGCCACGCAGCGAGGTTGAGACAACCTTTAGAAACTGGGCGAGTGATGCAAGAGCTGCATCTTCTATAGAGCGGAAGCCAAACGGGCGGTATGTGTAGATGAATAAAGCGAATGCCGTGGATGAGGGACGCCGGAGGTGGGACGCAGCGAAGTATACGCTCTGCAGGGGGCACTTCGTGAGTTTTTCTCCGCGCGTCTGTTCCCAAGGTTGGTCTTTCGGAAAATGAGTTGGAGGAGAGTTTGAGAAAGAGAGGCCGAGGAATAGAGAGAGTTTTCGGAGCGTAAGCGAAATGGCCGGGCAGGAATGGCGCGGGAAAGTAAAACCGTTTCCGCAGTTCAGTCGGCCGAATAATCGATCGCTTATTCCGCGCGGCTCGTGGAAACGGGTGCTCGTGCGCTTACGTGTCGGGTGCTAGGCTGATGCATAGAAAGAAGCAGAGAAAGAGAGTAGAGGGAAGAAGGAAGGAAGTGGGGGAAATAACGAAGCGGCTCATGAAGCAATAGGGAGGCAACCTGACGAGGACGTTTAACACAACACGTCGACAAGATAGTTGGTGCTTATGCGTGGTAAGTCTACGCAAAACAAAACGACGCAAAGAAAAATGCCGTGTCACGTCATTTTCTTTTTCGGTTCTTTTTATTGCAAGAGGAATTATATGGACAGTCCCGTCTGGTTTTTGCCGTCGTCACCACAGCCGCCGTCATTCCCGTATAAATGTATACGTATATAAAGGGAAGGATGCACTAGCCTCTTCTCTCTGCGGAGCCTTTTTTTTTTTTTTTTTTGCGGCCGGGGTCGTCTGCGCGCGCGCTTATCTTGTGAGTGAACAAGGAGGGGGAGGGGCACTTATAGTTGCCGCGCTATCGCGGTAACGAACAGCGCACGGCTCTTGCACCCAAAGCAGGCGGGAGCTTCTACGGGCTGCGCTCTGTCAACACACACACACACACACACACACACACACACACACACACACACACACACACACACACACACACACACACACACACACACACACACAAAAGCGGCGCCAAAAGTGTACCTGGAGCGGCCATCTACATACAGATGCGCTCTACATATAAACTACCACCAGTGGTGATGCGCTGCCCACGGAAGGCGCTTCCCATTACGTCGTCACTACGAACGAGCCTTGTTGTGGTGATCTACTGTGGCGGCGCCACAGGAAACTTCGTTACTTAACAAGCGTATGATGTTTACTACTATTATTATTGCTCCTAAATATGCCAGCTTTACTTTGTAAAACATTAAAATATGTTGCTATCACATTCATCGCTTCGCCCCTTTTGCGAAACAGTGACTTTTTATCATATGGCCAGAGGAGCCCAGGGGCTTTTCGGTGGCAGGCGAGTGATCGGATAAGGTGCCGGTTGCGCTAGGTGCAATGAGGCTTTTCTCCGTGTGTGCTACAAAGCGGAGACCACGCCGGATTGGGGGCGTCGGCTTAACGCGAGTCGATGGCTCGTATCCTACGGCGAATTGCGTGTGAGCTTGATTTACTGCGGTATCGTTCCGCGCTAGCTTTCCTGCCGTTGTTTCGCCGCGTATGTTCCATTGACCGCCAGTCTGCGGGGATTGTTTGTTCCGGGATCGCGGTCTTCCTGAGTGCGTTAATGTCGTTTTGAGCCAGTACGGAAGGATGTTTGTGAATATTTTGAGTCGTGCATTGAAGGTAGTTCTCGTTTCCTGCGTTGCTGGCTCGTGCACTGCGAAACTTGGCTCACTGACCCCCCTGAGCGGAGGTGGGACCTTCAAGTTGCAATGAAGGCGAAGGTTTGCCTAGTTAGGTTTCTATGCAAGCGCGCGGCCGGATTTCAGTATTACTAAACCCCACCAAAAAGTTCAAATGAAAAGCGCACGTGCGTTTGCCAGTGGATGTCAAGCACTCAGACGGGATTAGAGACTTTGAGTGGTGGTTGAGAAGATTTTTTTTCTGGGCTCAGAGAACGGTTACTAATCGAATTTACTATATTTTATTTTTTATTACACCCCAGTTTCTGCCTAAGGTCTTCAATGAGTGGCAGAATTCGAATGTTTGTGCGCCGCGCTTAGCGAGTCGCTAAATGCCACCGCAGGAGGTGCCGGCCTCGGTAATTAAAGAAGTTGCGAATCATAAGCGGCACGTACTTCTGTTTTATAGTTCTTCAACGACGTGCATTCTGCTTAATTCCCATTGTCCTTGCGCCAGCGTGAGTCTGTCACGTTTCGAAGCACAAAGCTGCAAGCGCCACGAGTAAGTCCTAGCTATCCACCGGGACTTCAGTCCAATAAGTATTAGGTGATTTCCGTTTGACGCCGTCCTCTCATGGAACTTAACGGTGAAGACACGAAGTTGGTGTCCACGAGTACATGCTTTAATCGCTCATTACGGGGGCCCCACTTCGTGATAGCTCGCTGACCATTTTACTCCTAATGAAAGAGTTCCTTTTCCCTCCCTCTCTCTCAGACTGCAATAATGAAACAGCAGGTGGGATGCTCAATTATTGTTCACTAATTATTCTGTAATGAAGGAAGCAAGCCTGCCGCTTTCAGACTTTGAATACTTCGCAAACGCTAAAGCACTGGTTCGCAGCCACAGATGTTTCGAGGACTTTTCTTGCGCACGTGTAGGTGATGAGTGGCTTTTGCAGTCAACAAGGGAGGGGAAGACACAATTTTACGCAAAATGCAGTTTGAAATAAATGCCTTTTATTCCTCCTCGACAATATATGCTGAAAGTAAAGCGTCACATCAACTCGATCTCAACACCTCGTCAATACGTTGCGTGGCCTGCAGCGAATATCAAGGCTCCTTCTAGTTGGTCTTGCTCTTAATGTGTGCAAATGTACATTTTCGCGTGCATGTGTCGTAAAAACTGCAAAAAGGACGAAAAAATGAGAGATAGAAAGATTGCCCGCTTATTGGCGCGCTTCATTGCAAATGTCATTGGTCTTCTGTCAGGAGGCACCGCATGCCATCTGGCAGTAGTGTCGGAAAATAGGAGCTTATTCACATAGCCTCCGAGATGGCAGGTGCGCAACTAGTTCAAAAACACGCTGCGCGCCCGCCATCTCGGAGGCCATGTTGTACAGAGCCCAAAGCTACTAGCACGAGTCACCACTATGTCATCGGCAAAGATATTTTTCGTGCATAGCGTTACATATTTAGCGAAGTGAAGGAAACAATAATGTCGCATTTTCAGCTCAACACAAGAAACACCAGGGTCTTTCGAATTCCGCATCTATGTATTTTACAATAAACCAACACATCATGTTACACTTACGTATGAATGTTGCACCTGAGCTATGCGTATTGTTTGTTTGTTTTTGATCGAAAATTTTCTCGAGTATGAATGCAGCAACCCCATCAACATAGCTGGGCATTGAGGAAGTACTTGAACTTTCACCGGGTGACTGAATCATGTGGCAGGCAGGCAGACAGACAAATCCAAAATGTCTGCGTTCAAGTATGTCAAGAAACACCATTGTCTTCAAAACGCTGTACAGCCATATACTGCCGAAAGGGAAGCATGTGTCAGCTCCGCCGCAATCTAAATGCGAGATGCGGTGAGGCATACTAAACACTAAAGCGGTCGTTGTAGTGGGACAAAGAGGTCTTCCAGAAACGAATCTTAGTTTTTTTTTTTTTACACGTTGCGATTTGTGGACCACATTGGGGAAACACTAAGAATCATTGGTTCGTATTCACAAAAATGTCTTGTGTCAGAGCATTCTGCAGCAGAATAATTAAGGCATTCGCAATGCCAAACAGGTGATTAGTGGAGCTTGCTGACCAATGAGAAAACTCACTAACGAAATATAAATTTTATGGATTCGGCCCCTACGTTTCTGGTTACAATAGTGGTGCCCCGCTGGAGCGATCATCACGTACACTGAACCACACAAAAAAAGGCATGACTGTCTAACAAATTCACTCAAATAACTAAGCAAAGAGTGGCAGATCCCACGTACAGTGGGAGTCAATGTTACGCGAAGCACAAACGAGGACGGTTTCTACGTTGAAAATCAGCCCAACGTTACGAGGTGGACGTAAATATTGCCGTACTCGACTTCCCTGCCATGATTATCATGTTTTGACGTGTAATTTACCTTCGTCGTCCATTCACGTCACGTGATACCAAATCGGGTATATTTAGAGCTAGCGAAACGGCTGCAAACGTGCTATGAGCGTGGCAAGTGGTCATGTTTTACATGACACGCATGTCCTGATTATCATGTTTGGTCATGTCATTTACCTTCGGCGCCCGTTCGCGACACGTGATACCCTTGTTGGTATATGTGAAGCTAGCGAAACGATTGCGAGAGCATCACGAGTGTAGCATGTAGTCATGTTGTTACATGACACGCATCTCATGGTTATCATGTTTGCAGTAGTCACATACCTAGGTCATCCGTTCACGTCCCGTAACTTCAAGGTTGGTTTATCTGAAGCTAGCAAAATGGCCGCGAGCACATCATGAGTGTGGTATGTAGTCATGTTCTAACATGACACGCATCTCATTACCACCATGTTTGCTGCAGTCATATAGCTTCGTCATGCATTTTAGAGTGACCTATCAACCATCCTCATTCATTCTTCGCATATCATCGATTCCCCCTGTACGTGGGATCTGCATCTTAATTTATTATTATTATTATTATTATTATTATTATTAATATTATTATTATTGCTATGAGCATGTGCTCACGATAGCCACGTCACTTCGATTCGTGTACGGGTTGTTAACGGCTCCAATGCGAGTTATAGTGTCAAAAATATGTCTATAGTACACGAACTGAGGACCTAATTAAGAAAGAAAAATCATCATCATCATCTTCTTCATATTCATCATAATAATCATCATCATCAGCCTGACTACGTCCACTGCAGTACAAAGGCCTCTCCCATGTTCCGCCAGTCAACTCGGTCCTGTGCTTGCTGCTGCCAATTTGTAACCGCAGATTTCTTAATTTCATCTGCCCACCCAAACTTGTGTCTCCCCCTAACCTAAGTTAGTTACTTTTAATGACCAGTGATTATGCTGTCTACGCGCTACATGCCCGGCCTCTGTCCATTTCCTCTTCATGATTTCAACTATGACATCCTTAACTCCCGTTTGTTCCCCAATCCACTCTGCTCTCTTCTTTCACATAGTGACAAATCACATAGGGGCATTTTTTTCTTCATGGTACGATACGGGAGTACCCTATACGACTGGTGACCCTGGTGACAAGGCGATAGGTCACCTTCGCACGCTGCTCCGCGAACTGCACAACGAGAAGCGGACAGCGAAGCATCGTCGACACGCTGGCAGGCAATCACGTGCGCGACCCCTTTATCTCCAACGTCCTCCTCTCCCTAATACCTTGGCCTCTCCCTATTACTCTCGCAGAAAAAGCCCGAGTGGTTGCGAAATAGACGTCCCCGGCCCGTCGATCCGCCCAGCTCATCAACGCGGACGTCGTCATCGATGTCGTAACACCGAGCGGACAGCTAGGTGTGTAGGCTGATGAATAACGATTACCTCTTCTTCCTGCTTTTCCCTTTTTGGGATTGGAACGGGACGGGCGCTGAGATATTACACTTCATCAACTGAAGTGTCAAGTGTTTCTCCGTTAGGATTTTCTTCATCGCGTCCTAACCTCTTACTTTTCTAAGCTTTCTCTTTTTAAGTTTTGCCTTCGCTTCTTTTTAAAGACAGTAGTCTTTCTTGGGATACTTAGACGCAGAACTACCGGTCTATCCGTTGATCTGTTTAGAAGATATTTATTTTGTCATGAGACGCTAAAGACACGTGCAAACAGTGTCTATATTCGTACGGAAAAAAAATTAGGTGACGATTTACACTACCAGGCAGTCTACTATGGGAGAGCTTAAAGCCGTCCCGTGGGCATCATAGGGTCTATTTCAGACTATTTGAGTGTGTGGCTGCTTTGCAGTATGGTCTACCCGAACAATAGAGTGGCGTATTTCAACGCCCTGCAAAGCAACTAGCCATCTTGATCTGGTTTTCCCAATCACACGTACTGACACTATTGATCGAAAAACAAATAGTACGCATATCTAGGCGCAACATCAGTACGAGGTCATTAGGTAGTCTTGTATCTTTATTCTTGAAACGCATGAATGCGTGAATATAAAGTCCACGGTGTTTGTTGCGCGGCACCGATAATGCAATGCTACAATAAAAAAAAAGTGTTCTAAGTGTTCCTTACGCTTTACTGAAACTACACGGTGCATGGTGCCACCTACCAGCTACTTCGCCTTCTAAAAAACTTTGTTTTTTTGCGATCACCACTAGATAGTGCCCTTATCTCGCGTAATGCCTCATTGCCAGTTTTTTCGCGCAGAGCGTCATATAAACTTTCTTTTTCTCTCTCTCTCAATAGAGAAGACTATCGTCTTTCGAGGACCTTTGCCAGTGATGCACGCAATTACGCCGCCAACGTTTTCTTACCCTTCTTTTTTTTCGTTTTTGTTCCTTCGTTATTAGGATAGGTCCCTTTCTCCCTTAACTCCCTACTCTAGCTCATTTTGGTGGCGATACTTTGTTTTAATTTATTTTATTTTCGCCCTTAAGACGTGCCAGAAAAAGAAAGGAACATTCAGACCAGCCACTCTATCGAGAAATAGAAATCAGAAGAGGAAAGTGCAAGAAAACTTGCGCCTGCCTGACGTGCAAATTCAATGCGATAGCAATTATACGGACACTGTCGGCTGAATTTCACCGCCGGCGTTGGTGTTGATGTCATGCACCGTATATATATTATATATTATATTATATTATATATATATATATATATAATATATATATATATATATATATATATATATATATATATATATATATATATGACAACGCCAAAAAATCACAGAAAAAACATTCCGGCGCATGAAATCGAACGTGGGACCTTTACGTCGTGATTGCGAGGCGTTACCTACTGAGCCACCAAGAGGTTTTTTTTCTTTATTGCTTTCTTGGCTACAGGAAGTTCTTGACGTAGCCCGTGACGCGACAGTCGTCAGAGAGGCCGGTATAGGTACATTATCACGCGCAAGTTTGCTCATCTTAATCTTGACAATCTCATCTCGTTTTCTTAAGCCGATACTCATCGAGAAGTATTACTTGTTCTGATGATAACCTTGATTGGGAAAGCAGTTGTCGTACAGTGTTCGACAAAGATTTTGCTGAGTGTTCATAGTGATTTAGGATGATACGGGTCAAATTCAAGGACGCATTCTTTAGTGCATCGTCCCATTTTGCTTGGTGAGTGGGCGACAATTTAACGGCTGATGATGCACAATCATGAGACCTTTAGGAACCACTGATTCTGACACGTAAGCATTCAATGCGGAAACATGCAACTCTGATCGTATCGTTTTTTCAACTACCTTTCTAGTGCGCAAAAAATAGGTATTGTTGGAGGCAGAATACGTACCATTGCTAACATGTAGTCATTCGGCTGTAACGTAGTGGCATCAGAGTTTCTGCACTGAACGAATGGGTTGCCAAGAAAACCAGAGGATGCAGCGCTTGGGGGAGAAGCGGTGGCCCGATGGCCACTAGGTGGAGAGGAGGTCAGGTTAGGTCGGACAGGTGGGGGGCTGGAGAACCAGAGTCAGAAGGACGTCGAAGACGCTTGTTGGTCCTCGCGGGAGGGGCACAACTAGAAGGGCCAGGAAGCGAAGAGGATTGACGGTGTGCACCAAGAGACCCAAATGTTGGTGTACCAACAGATACACGGGAAGAGTTCAGAGTAGAACCGGAAGGAAGTCTGGAAGAGGTCATTGACGCAGGCGCTGTAGTGGAAGGAAGGGTGGAAGACTGGGTAGAGGCGGGCACGAAGGTGTCGACTGGAAGCCGCAGCAAAGGACTTGGCGATGGGTGCGCATTTGACACGGCAGGTAGAGCAGGGAATTCGGAAGTGAAATCGGCATTTGGTAAAGCGTCATTAGCGTGATTTATTGCATGGTTGACATCCATGCAATAAATCACGCTGCAAAATTTGTGCACATATGACAACATCACTTTCAGCTCAGAGTACCGCCTCCGGTTTCAGTCTTAAAATAAAGGGTAACTTTTGCTGTTACACATCGAACGTAATCTATCTTCTGGAGTGCTCTGTATGTGGTATGCAATACATTGGACAAACCGAGACTAGCTTTCGTCTACGTTTTAATAATCATAAAGCACACGCGATTTCCCTTCCGAACTTACCGTTATCGAAACACGTTGCGCTTCCAGGTCATTCCTTCAGCAAGATAAAAGCTACAATTCTAGAGTCAGGCTTTAGCTCCCATCGTGACAGAGAAGTCCGGGAATCATATCTCATCCACAAATTCAGTACCATTGCTTTCGGTCTCAACGAAAATCCCGGCACCTTAACGTTCTTGCGCCAGTAATATGTCATGCGCATTGATCACCTTTTATTATTATATCCTTGAAAATTGTCCGTAACAGTGTAGGTGCTGTTTTTTCACGTGTTAATCTTCTGTTATCGGTGTTTTTTTTCGTCACCACATGAGCTGTCAATTGCTGTTGAATCTTCTTGTTACGCGAGTATGTTACTGACGAACAGTATGTTGATACATTTTGAACGCATTTTTTCCACGTGTATTGATTGTACCTATCTACAATCCATGTGACCAACTGGCATATAAGTGGTTTACCATTGCTGTGTTTTGTTTCATTCTGACGAAGGCCGGGCCCACGGTCGAAACGTCAAGTAAAAAATCTTTTCACTTGTGAGTCAAACTCCTTTTATTCTGCTATTATTCCCGGATCCGGCGACAAACGCTCCTCCAATATATATATATATATATATATATATATATATATATATATATATATATATATATATATATATATATATATATATATATATATATATATGACAACGCCAAAAAATCACAGAAAAAACATTCCGGCGCATGAAATCGAACGTGGGACCTTTACGTCGTGATTGCGAGGCGTTACCTACTGAGCCACCAAGAGGTTTTTTTCTTTATTGCTTTCTTGGCTACAGGTCAAGTTAATCTGACAATTACACATCACACGTGTTTCATGTGTGTTAACGCATCAAACAAATCTATTACATCGTCCGCACACTCGGTCGTCTTATAAGCATCTCGCACTTCGATCGCACTCAAACAGCTTCAACGAAACACTAATGAATGAATAGAACTCTTACATAACAGTGTCTATACGATAGCATGCTACGCCAAACCGAATGAAGACCAAATAAGAAAATACCGTCCAAATGTTGCACAGAACTATCACAGGGCAAAAAAAAAGGGATTCCATGTCGATTAAATTCTTTTTTTAAATCCTCTGTAAAATGTCCCGAAAGAAAATGGCATTCTTACAATCAATAAATAAATGTTCAATGGTCTCAGGTTTGTTACACAGGAGACATCTGCTTCCCCATGGTACATCTATCCTTCTCTCTTCAAGCCACATTTTTACTGGCAATGTTCCCGTATGATGTTAGAAAAAGAAAGTTTTGATGGTGTGCACATGTTTTTCACTCGCTTTAGTACGTCCTATCCATATGATTTATCATACTTTGAACAGTAAAGGGGCACAGGAAAAATATTCTGTATTAAGTCTTTTATAAGGCGCTTTTTTTTTTTCACTTTAGTTAGGTAATCTATCGAAAATCTTGCCCTTAAGAAACGATATCAGAACACAACTTCGTGCAAGAAAGGTGACAAGGTGTGTCATTTTCACCTGTCTAAAGATACAAAGAAGTCAGGCATGTAGTGTAATACCGTTGTTTGAAATAAAAAAAAACATAAAACGCGTCTCTCTGGTTTCTCAATACATGGTTAAGAAACAGATGGCACAAAGACAGAACTCTTAGCTTAACACGCTGAAATATGTTTGTTCTAGATGTTCGCTCTTATGCAGAGCTCCAGATGAACGTGGAGAATATCCTGTGGATTTTATGAATGTTTTTACGCACACAACTAAGTACTTGTAAAAGGTACATAATTATAGTAGCCAAAAACACGTTACGCACAGCTGACCGAGGGAAAACTGATAAGTCATGACCACCCCATCCTTCGGCTGTCGCACGCAGTTCTTCCATCTTTTTATGTCAAAACGCATCAGTGTCCTAATACCTGTTCAATGGTACCCCTAGGTAATGACTAGTTGTCGTGAGCCACTGAATATTCCCAAAGGAACTTGGCGTGAGGTCCCAATTACCATGTCATAAACCAATGCTTTTTTCGGTTAATTAAGCTTCCACTCGTGTCACAAAACATTTCAGTGATTCCTAATAACGAAGTGACACTCTCTCTATTAGTACAAAAAAATGCAATATCGTCGGCGTATGCCAAAACACGCTCTTCACATTTGTGCTACCTGAAACCATTAATTCCTGCGTGGTGAATCATTTTCTGACAGAGTGGTTTCAAAAATAGAGCGAAAATCAAAGCACTCAAATGACACCCTTGGCGCACATCGGAAAGTACTTGTATGCGCTATGAGAGTTACCTCCTTCAACGTTAAAATGGCAAGCTTCTCATATCTACCACCTACCACTGTCGGCTGGCATCTCGGGGGGAACTATCATGTTTTCAGCATTATCAGCAAGATGGCGCCGTGAGCGCGTGGCGGCTCTAATCTCTCATGCGTACTTCGGCCCGCGTAGAGAATGAAGGGGTGTACGCTCGATAGCGCGCCTTTATCTTGCAGCGGGGAAAATTGTACGACTTCGCTAGCCTTTAAGTTTCGTCGAAACAATTCTGTTGTAGTCACCGGGCGCACAAAGGTCACTGCAATTGTTGAACAGCCTCCTGTTTGTGAAAAGGCAGCGTTTTTCAGGCACAGCGAACTAACAACTGCGATGCTTATTCGCGCGAATCTGTACCTATGAGTACGTTTCGTGCGTACTTTGTGCATGAGAAACGCAGGGCACGTTTCGATCTGCTTGCCATTCTGCGCGTGACCTTCCAATTTGTTGCTATCGCGTCCATCGCTTCGCCTTTGCGGCACAGCTGTGACTTTTTCTTTCTTTCCTACTCTCGCTCAACGCAGTGCTTTCTCCTGCACTCCTGCAAGTAATCGTTTGTTCACTTACTTTTCAGCGTAACACACCTGTCTCAACAGAGTATTGCAGTCTCAAACAACTAGTCACCTAATTTAAACACGAGATTGGCATATCGCAAAGGTGTCAAGCTCATTTCAGCTGCCACGTCGCAGTAAGTTGATTGGCAATGATTGCACCCTGCGAGGACCACGAGAGTCACGAAAGCAGAAACGCGGCGGAGTGGGGGGGGGGGGGAGGGCGAGAAATCTTAAAAAATGCCTTTCCAATATCTGATATATATGGGTCATTTCAGAAATGAATATAACGACAACCTTTCAGAAAGATAGCGATTATGATATGGGCCACTGAATGAGCGAAATGTGAATGTCGATTTTGAAATATGAAGCTTTCGTCGCATGGTTATGCATTCACGCAACGTGAGTGCATTGGGTGGCGCACGAAAAAAAATGCTTGTAGCCAAACAAGTCTGTGCAGCTCCGTGATCCTAGTAACTAAGAAAATAAAAAAATACATGTGGTGACATGGGCGAGCCACATGTCACAAGCCATCGTTAGGCGGGCTCTGCATTTGAGACCGTGATCATATCCGAAGCGGCTGATTGCAGAAGCGGCTGATTGCCGATATGATTGCAATAGTAGTCCTTCTCTCGACCACGGCTGATTGCCGTGGTCGAGAGAAGGACTACTATTGGGAAACTGCGCACACAAATGCGCATGTTATCAGCGCGCTTTCGAGGACCACATATAAACTCGCTTCCAGCGCCGAGTCTTTCGCGTATACGATGCCAGCCACCGAAACCTGTGAGCTTGAAGATCACGACGATATAAATTCAAGAAGTCACGTAGTTCCTCGTGCATTAATTAGCTCATTACCCCTGTCATACGTGGCAACTTAAGTGCACTTGGAGCGAGCACACTTCACCACGAGCGTCATTTGCGCGCTGTCACACGAGAATGTTTAGTGTCACTCGCTGCACATGCCGGCAAGTGTGTTCCCCAAGCTCACTTCGCTGCGTCGAAGTGTGTAGCCTCGGTAGCAGTGGCTGGCACAGAATCGCACTGTTGCCTAAAGTGGCGCTCATATAGTTTTAAAACCATTGTTCTTGTTACAAAAGATACAACTACGTAATGAAACAAGTCATAGCACAAGAAAAACACCTCGCCATTCCTTTATCCTCGGGCAGTTTGCGGCGATGTTCGCGAGGGGGATGTGGCAGCCCATGCCGTACAATGGCTGCTGGGGTCCGTCGAGTTCCTTACTTCCTGGCCCATTTGCATATGCGTAGGATAGTCGTTCTACAATCACTTGTGACAGTGAGTGTCGCTGGCGCTATTTTCACGAAGACAACATGGTCTGACGATGAGACACGGGTGCAAAATTAACAAATATATGTTGCTCTACAAATACGCCAATTGCCACTGCCATCATTTTCAAAGTATACTTCGCTTTCGCGTGTAACAGCGCACCGGCAAAATGGGACTTCGTGGGCCCAAGTATACACTCGCTCAAGGAGCACTCGAGTTGCCACGTGTGACGTGTGACTGGAAGGCATAATCTTCCAAGGTCGCTGAGAAAACGAGAATGTGGAACCGCTGACAGCCACACATACGCACTCACTGCTGTAAAATGCCGAGCAAGCACACCAGTTCCCCATTTCGCCTTATGGCGAAGGATGATCCGACCAGGTATAGGGGAAGGGTGCTTTCTAAGTGACGAGGGAGCTGCCATCACGGCATATCACAGTACTGTGAGTTCGATACTGAATGCGTAGACGCAGTAGACTTCGGACAAATTTGTTTTTCTAAACCACAGTGCAGTATTATTGGCGCAATGCCTTTTCGAGCTGTTCGTTTCAAAACAAAGGGTGCAGTGGCGCACGCACGTGCTCTCCGAGTAGTACATTGCGGCTGGTCGTCTGGGCGTGAGCAGCTTAGTTGTGCCACGAATCTCCGCCAGGTGCTCTTTTTCGGTGCGCCACCTATCAATCGCTGCTCTCCCATAGCTGATGCTTATTCGGCGCTTATTTCGGATATCTCGAAAAGAAGGAATGAGAAGGGGGGAGGGGGCGTTTGCTCGGGTGGGGTCGCTTGCTTGGAATTTTAAGGTGGGTGCCGTTTCAGGTGACGTCAGCCTAATAAGGGTAGTAGGCCTGCATGAACGGTTATTCTGGCAAAGCGTCCTCACTCGTCTAGTGTGTCCACGCAGGTGTATTCTTCTTAGGCTGACGTTGCCTGAGACGTAACCTATAGTTAGTGCATGGGGCTGCCGGTGGTTCTGCATGTTCGTTACCTTTTCACGACCTTTTCAGGTGTGGGTCACTCTTGTGACCCGGGCTGTCGCATGCTATGCCAGTTTGAGTAACAGCAGCAAAACCACCTGTGAAAAAGAAAAAGAACGACAATGTGAGCGAAAGAGAAATAAAGAAAAAAGTTGTAGAAAGAAATAGAAATGAAAAAATATATAGAGGGAAAATACAAAAATATTACAATGAGAAGAAGAAAGAAAAGGATAAGGAAAGCTAGAGAAAACTGAAGATAAACCAAAAGGGCTGCCCATTTCACCACTGCCTTCAAGTTTGATGTTCCTAGTGCGGAAGTGCTGCAATTTTTCTCTTTTGCTCATTTTTCTCCTTGGTCGAATGTGTTGTTCTTCCACGTATTATTACGCAAGCGGAAAGGGATGCGTAACTTGGGCTGACCTGTAAAACGAAATTGTCATATTTGGTGTCTCTTTTCCAAGAAGTACAAAAAGCGGAGCGTAGCGAATCGGCTGTGGTGGTATTTTACCCGATTTCCCATTTTTCGGGCATAGTGTAACTGCTTTTGGCGTTGTCCTTGTATTCTGTTACACAGTTCCCGATTTTCTTCCCAGAAATACTTTGGTATGGGCTATTCGAGTGTCAGAGCGTAATGACTATTGGGAGCTGCAATCGGCAGCTCCTCTAAATTTAAATTACGTGCCACGCGCCGGCGACTGTACTTGGTAGAAGCCTATTTTTATTTCTGCTACTCCGTGAGCAGTGTCTCCTATTGTTATTTTTTTTATTTTCGTCATTCCACCCGAGCTATCTTTAATATAACCCTTCAGCACTCTTTAAATAAATGAAAGAAGTCTAAACCCATGCGGATGGAAACTACACATAAGGCGCAGCCTCTTGGCGTCTTCGCCTTTCACTCGACACTGAGTTGCCTAAGAGGTCACCTACGTATCCGGGTTGTTTCCACAAATGGAGTTTCAGTATTGTACGCTCCCGTGCTAGTGTTTATGGGAGCTGCAAGACATGATGCCTTAGATGGCATGTTAATTATGGGAAGTAGTAAATGGCTGAGCCGAAGGGAGGGCAGTAGTAAAAATGGGAGGGCAGTAATAGTAGTAGTAGTGAGAGAAAGCAGTAGTAGTAGTACTAGTAGTAAAAGGGATGGCAGTAGTAAATAAATAAGCCCTTCTCAGAGTAGCGTGTAGTCACTTTTGGTGAGAGGATAAAAAAATCTGTAAACAGGGATTGTGGGCTCGAGAGACGTGTCGGCAAGTGTACTTGTCTTCAACACTAAAACTGTCACTTTGACGCAAGACCAAGTTCAGCCGGAGCTCAGCAGTCCCAACTCACCACCTCGTCCCAAGGCTCACCAATTGAAATGATCTCGGAAAATTCGCAACGAGCCACTGATTTATTGCGAAAAAAACGCGAGAACTTGAGAGTAAACAAATCCAGAAGTGCGTTCGAAATCATAAGCACGAACCGTGGCCAAACCCATGTACTTCCAGCGATCGTGGCGCCACAGTATGCCGTCTAGTAACATTTACAAAGCACCATGCTTGAACCTACTCAGTGAGACATTGTATGACGTACACGTGTCATTGTATCATTTCTATATCGCATGGGATGCCCCAGTAAAAGAACCAGTTGAATGCCGGAGCGTCACGTGACCTCAATAGAAGCGTCTCGCGTGACGTCATGAGTAATTGGCGCGTTGCTGCTGACTCCGCTTTTAGCAGCAGTTAATACCAGCAAAGAAGGAAGGAACAGTAAGGTAAGGAAAGGCAAGGATGTTAACCAGTCTAAAAGGACAGGTATGCTACCCTACGCAGGAAAGAGGAGTGGTGTGGGGGCTTTAAAAATGAAAGACAGAGGAGAGAGCAGATATTGGGAACAGTGGAGTGGTGTCGCTTAAGTTAGTGCGCACTTTGGGAGAGTGAACCAGGAGGTTAATAAAGGACCGGAAGTTTAACCGGTTCGCTACCCTACGCTATAGTGAAAGAGCAGGAAATTCTTGCCATGACTATACCTATGCTTTTGAATGAACTGAAACCCAAACAACCCCAAGTGCTCTGCTACTGCTGGCTGTTTGTATTCCAGTGCTTTCAGTGTTTAAGCAGCCTGCCTGCTGTCCTATTTTCGTACTGAGGTCGGAAAGGTCGCGATTTTTTTCTCTGTCGTGTTCCGGAGAGCTGAATTCACGTATTGGCGAGAAACTCTGCACCCAGGTGAACCTTTGCACTCTCTTGTAGTATTGATAGTAATTTTATTTCCAATCGATACAACTATGTTTGATGGAAGGTGTGACACTAAAAGCGAGGAACGCTTGACCAAAGTCTGACAATTTCTAGAGCCTGCAGCATAAGGGGATATAATATCTTGCGCCTGTTGTCACAAGAAAAGAGAAAGAGAAAGCACGACAAAAAAGTGAAAAAAGACGGACCTTTGAAGGGAGAAAACAATGAGTCAGACTGATTATAAAGGTGCGTTTTGTGTGTGTCGGTATATCACAAGGAAGTTTTATAGCGCACAAAAAAAGACATGTGTGGAGGGTCTCTCAATTTTTTTTTCTGTCTGTGTTCTTTCGTGCGCTTTGAAATTTCAGAGGAAAATCCATTTCCGTGCGTTTCATTTCGCGGTGTGTGCCTTTGCAAACCTAGGAGCAATGTAAGACTGCAAAGCGGCGTGCATGCAGCATTCCCTGCTCTCTCGTCTTTCTAGTTACCGACCCTTTCCAACCAGTGCAAGGAATCGGACCTGCTCTATGCAGTGCATGACGTCACACACGCCATGGTGATATGGCGGTCGCCCGCCGGCAGAGGGCGAGGTTATAGCGGGTGACTCCTGGGGATTGTTTTGCAGTGATATATTTTTCTTGCAGTACATTTTTCGTATAAAAGCATAACAGAGCTTCTACTTCTATCTTCAGATGAAAACCGCAAATTGTTTGGTGACTGTGTCATGGCCCCTTTAAGGAAAAGAAAACTGCTAAGCTTTTCATGAAAGCCCAAATAAAATGCCTGTGAAGGTACAGCCAACAGGCCGGCGCATGCCGAAGGTCAGATTCGACAAACGTTTAAAAAGAAGAAACGACAGATTGAACCGCAAAAAGAAGACAAATGCAGAATTGAAGCAACAAAAAAGAAAGCTGAAAGCAAGAAAGATTGTCACGAGGTTCTGCACGTGTCGCTGTCGTCGACTCCTTCAAAGTACACCCAGTTCTGGGGCTGCGGGTTTCTGGGTTTCAATTTAGGAAAGTGCTCGCCTCCCCCGGCCTCTTTAAGTTTAGGCGAACTTAAAAACTCTCCGCGACCACTCCCCAGGATGCTCCCCACGACTACTCTCCCAGAATAGACCACGCACTACCTTGAATCGTTTAACCTCGTTCTTTTTTTCGTGTTTTTTTAACGTCATTTAAACTTCTTAAGTTCCAGTCACGCCCTAGTTGCCTCCCGAACCTTGTCTCGCGAGTCCCACCGCCTGACTGCCGCTAACTTTTTAACGACTGCCCTTGACCCGTTGTCTTCGCAGCTTATTCGCTTAGTAGTCCCGCTACTTTCGAGGTCAGTGGCTCAGCATGTCCTTCAGAAGGCTGCTTTATTGTCCTTCAGGAAACATTTACTGCCTTCACATTCTAAAATGCTTGCTACGTTCATGAGCCGTAAATACGCTGGGACAGGTTTATCGTGCGCGGGGCTTGCTCACTTTTGAAAGCGTTTAATGTACTTGCTCAATGTAACTATTTCTAGAGGGTGGCGCAAGTTTGGCAGTTTGTTCGAAAGAGACTAGACACTAAACCATATGTACGCTAGGGACAGGGAGTCTTCACTTGTATTACTCCTTCACCTTCTCAACTCCCTAACAAACGGCTCAGTGTGACTAGGTTCCTTGAACCGTAAAACGAACTTGGTTGTCTTTCTTTTTAACATCTTTCATTCCCCTCACCCCTTTCCCCAGCACAGGGTAGCCAGCCGGTCTAAGAACTGGCTAACCTGCCTGTCTTCCCGCTTAAACTTTCTTCCTCCTTGGTTGTCTTCAAAACTTCATGACTTTGTGCATGTGTGTGTATGTATATGTGTGTGAGCGTTTGTGCGTGTGTGCGAGTGTTTATGTGTATGTTTAGAGTGTGTCAGTCACGTATCTTCATACTCAGTACTAATAGCTGATTGATCGATGATTGATTGATATGTGGGATTGAACTTCCCAAAACCACCATACAATTTGGGAGACGCCGTATAGTGGTGGGCTCCGGAAATTTCGACTACCTGGGGTTCTTTAACGTGCACCCGAATCTGAGCACACGGTCCTACTCACTTACTACCAGGCAAGAACTTGACATACTCAGCAAACGTTTGGCATTAGCATAAATTAGCAAGGTCGAACACTATAGCTCCGCTGATGGTTCGAACTTCGCGCCATTGGTGCACGCTGGGGAAGTTTTATTACTAACAACCTGAAAATTTTCACTAGGAAGGTTTTGGCAATTCGTTTTAAACAGACTGAATGGCAGGACGTCTGGTCAAGACAAGCAGAGCGAAAAAAAAAAAACTTTTGATTGACGGCGTTTAAAGCAAGGTCCCAACGCGTCCAGTTGGGAAAACAAAAAAGAAAGCAACCTAAGACCTATTTCCCATATTGTCATTGATAGTTTTCTGATGGCGTCTGAAACAAAGCCCGAGGAAACAATCGATACACACATCAGCAAGAACGGTCGTGCTTTGGGACGTTTCCCCGAAGCAGTCGGTGACCGCGACATCTGTCACCAGACAAGAACAAGTCATTGACACCGAGACGTTACTTCGAAGTTTCACTCATGCATGCCAGATGACCAATTTTATGGCGGCCATCATCCCGACCGAGAGGTGTCGGGGAAACCTCAATACATATTCATATATTTGGACGAGCCACTGACCGCGCAACAGTGTCGCCGCGCCGCAGCAGCACCAAGAATCAACAGACACGGCCACAGGGTTCACACGTCTGTCTCGAGTTCCCCGTACCGGAGGACGCAGGTAATTCCTTTAGCACCGACGCTATGCAGACGACCCCGAGGTATATAACGTCGTTTGCCTCATCTATCTGAACGCGACATGCGAAGCGACAAGTCGTGTCCGCTGTCCAATCGCATTACTGCTGTAAGAGGATCGGCATGAACCAGAGGGCTGCAGGTTAATAAACGGAGAAGAGGTATTGATGCGCGTACACCACGGCGGTTATTGCAGCAAGCCCAAGGGCGTGTGTATCGAGAGCTTCGAGCTTCTCCTGGAGTGCAGGGCCGATAGAGTGCGAAGCGAAGAAGAGGGGCACGTTGCACGGCGGTTGCGCGTAAATTAATGATGCAGTCCGGATGAGCCAGCAACTAGGAGGGCCTGTTCGAAGTGCAGGGCGTGGCTTGGAACGTCTCGCAAAATGAGCGTGACCTTTCTGTAAGCGACCGTGACATAGCAGCAAAGACGTGAATGCGCGTTAATAGTACCTGAGCAGGTAAATAGAATGATGAAGAGCGCTAAGTTGGCCAGGTTTGGAGGACCAAAGAGAGAGAGAGAGAGAGATAAATAGAGAGGAAAGGCAGGGAGGTAAACCAAGCCAAAATGCTCGTTAGAGCAACCACCTAAAAGAAAAGGTGGGAACTATAAAGTAAAAGGCTTTTGTTTTGCAGCGGATGACAACGCTTCAGGAGGCGAGTGATTGGCACCGTAGTGTTTTCTGCGACATTAATTAGAAGAAACTCTGGCGCTGCGATCACCACTATGGGAATATTGCGTAGTACACGTCTTCAAACGCACTTGCTATTGTTGGGCTTTGGTAGTTATTTTGGATTAAAAAATGAGTTGTGTGAGCAGATTTGATTTGGTGAGCCTGAACATGTTGGGAGGTGAGGCGGAACTGCTGAACGTTTGCTTAACTCCTTTTTGCGACAACGCGATACACAGCCACAAAGACTTAAACGGAGCCAAAAGAAAAAAAAACGGTTAAGTAATTTCGTGTACTATCTATCATTCTCATGCTTGTTCAAGCGCTACGCGTGGCCGCTTCCTTAGACTCTACCGCAAGCTTTCCCTCTAGTGTACTGCTAGTAAAATCGATATTGGACGTCGTACACACACTGTATTCGCTTGGTTGTAACGCGACAACGATTGTACCGCGAAAGTTGACTTGTAATTGCGTCCAGGAAAAAAATATATATTCTTGGATTCGAGTATAACGCTACGGTCCACTATAGGTAGCAATAACTTAGAAAAAACATCACGTTACGTTCAAGAAAAAGCGGTAAGTCAAGAATTTCTATCGATTCCATCTTTTTTCTCACCATTCTAACACAACGACAGTTCCCACTTGCGTTATCTTCTTCATTAAAGTGGACGATTTGGTCAGGTGGTGATCTATGAAGGATGCATACTGAGCGGTAGAAAACACAGACGACATGCAGAAAGTCTGCGCTTGTCCTTGTCTGCTTGTCATCTCTGTTTTCAACCATGTAGTATACAATTGGTCTTTTTTTTTATGCTGTGAATGGATCACAGACGGAAAGGCCGTCTCTGTCTTTGGAGCGAATTTCCTTACGACCGTGAATCGAAACGAATTTTAGGTGAGTGACCCGGCGAAGTCGGCGTTTACGTTTGCATATTATGCGCAGACGCCACGTTCGATCGCCTGTCGTCGGCAGTTTTTTTTTTTTTTTTTTTGCATTGAAGGACAACGACTTGCGAAAATTTCGCATCCCTGACAGCCCTCACGAGGAGGGTGGCGGGAGGCAGACTTTCAAAATTGTAATTTCTCCAAATCAATATTAGTGCAATACTTCAAGAAAACGTTTATTTTTTTATTCGGTTCAGCACAATGAACCTTTCATGCGTTTGACGACTTCATCATTCTTTTTTTCCGAGTGTATGAGTTGTAGTAAATGATATCCTTCTGCCTTTTTGTAAGATTCATGAAAGAAGCGAGTATATGAACAAATTCATAAAGACTCGCTCAGCAGGGTGAGAAAAAATGTAGGTAAACTTTAATATCTGAGCTCAGAGTATTTTCTTTTTTACTGCTGAAGATTGATGCGAAGTTCTTTAAGCTGTTTTCGGTTGAAGTCATCCAATAAATGGCACCCCACTGTTCTTTTTCGACGATTATTAGGTTCTTGAATCGCTATAAAGCAGACAATCAGAAACATCTAGCACATGGCTGAACACTTCGAAATATATATTTGTTTACTACTTCCTTTAGAATTGGCCTTTGTGTTGTATAAATGCCAAATCAAACGACTCGTTTTTTCAGTCAATTTAAGATCTTGTTTTTAATGTATCACAAAATCACACTATACATTTCTTTTGGCTATAAGCTCATCATCAGCCTCACTACGCCACATAAAGGGCTAGGGTGGCGATGTCATACCCGCGAGCTTGTTAATCTCATCTGCCCCTACTCTCTATTTACCCCTCACGAATTTGCTTTGTTTCGAAATCTGATATGTTACTTTTAGTGACTAGGGGTTGTCTTGCCTACACGCTACATAGCCTACCTGCGTCCGTTTTTAAAGACGATAGCCTTGTCTGTCTGTCTGTCTGTCTGTCTGTCTGTCTGTCTGTCTGTCTGTCTGTCTATGTCTGTCTATGTCTGTCTATGTCTGTCCGACCGTCCGACCGTCCGTCCGTCCGTCCGACCGTCCGTCCGTCCGTCCGACCGACCGTCCGTCCGACCGTCCGACCGACCGACCGACCGACCGTCCGTCCGTCCGTCCGTCCGTCCGTCCGTCCGTCCGTCCGTCCGTCTGTCTGTCTGTCTGTCTGTCTGTCTGTCCGTCCGTCCGTCCGTCCGTTCGTCCGTCCGACCGACCGTCCGACCGTCCAACCGTCAGTCCGTCCGTCCATCCGTCCGTCCGTCTGTCTGTCTGTCTGTCTGTCTGTCTGTCTGTATTGTTTGTCCACCCTAAGCGGTACTCTAAACGGCACCAAACGATACCCCAAACGGCCGACCTCATCCACACCACCCACCAATATAGCCCAAGATTAAGCCTTCATACTTATTCATTTATTTATTTAATCACAAAACCCCCACAGGCTCCATCAGGAGTATTGTGTGAGGGGGGGGGGTATATACAGTGCATATTCACATTAATTGAAATATCAAAACATGATCATATACTCGTTATATAACATAAAAATAACGTTATATAATTGTTAGCCAGAAAAGGCATGTGATGCAACTAATAAACAAAATGCAGAGAAACTCATTTGTAAGCATGCAACACATAAATATAACTAATAATACAGTACACAGCGAAGACCGATATACATGGTTTAGTGGAAGGTTGATGCCACTGGCGATGAAAAAATGGTTGTTCGTGAGGAAACAATACGGGATCATGAATGTTGACATCATTATCGGGAAGACCATTCCATATTTCAAGAGCTACTGGTAATGCTGAAGTGTTGAATGCGTTCGTGTGCCCGAAAATGCGTTTGAAAGAAGGGCTATTGCCCCAAACGGTGAGACGTGCGTGTTGGCTGGGTGAGAGGGAGGGTGGTTTCATGCTTACCGGATGCTATTTTGTGAAACAGGCAGATCAAGGCGATCTTTCTGCGAGAATCTAAGGAAGGCAATGATAGTGATGATTTCATGTGAGTGATACTAGAATGACGGCTGTAATCTTTCGCAATGAAGCGTGCGGCGCGGTTTTGAACACGTTCTAGGGCATTAATTTGGTAGGCCTGATGAGGTGACCAAATGGATGAGGCGAATTCAAGTTGAAGGACGAACGAAGGTTAGATATGCAAGCGCTTTGGTCGAAGTTGGAGCGTGATGAAGGTTACGTTTGAGGTAACCGAGAGTGCGGGATGCTTGTGCTGAAATTTTCTCTATATGCGTGGACCATGGCAGTGAGGGTGAAAGATGCATGCCAAGATATTCATATGAGTTTGTGCGCTTCACGTGACAGTTGTTAAGAGTATAAGTAAAAAGAGAAAATGATTTCTTGCGGGTAAAGGTCATGAGCTTGCATTTGTCAGTGTTAAGCGACATTTGCCAGCGAGTGCACCATTTAGTTAGGAGGTCTAGGTCTTGGGCGATTGTCAATTAAAAAAGGAATTATTGCGCATATCTGAGGCACCATAAAAACACGTCAATATTCTGTATGGGTGTCATGTACTAGAAAAGGCTTACATTAGTAATTCTAAGTACCGTGACGTTTATCACGCTGCGCTGACCATGCAGCGCTTGCACGAAAAGGCAAGTGTTTCCAACGCTTTGCTAGGGCGACACGGTGGTGACACCTACCCGTCACCTTGCATTCTACACCTTGTCACCTCCGAGACGGGTGTGCACGCTGCGCTCTTTGTTTTCCAGGATAACTGCCAGGTAGCGCTCATGTCTCACGTGTGACATCACTTGATGTGCTCGTTCGCCTCCACTGCACGCTCGACGCCCTCAGAATACCATTCACCAATTTTCTTGCGCAGAACATCAAATAAACGTTTTGTTCACCCTCTCTAGACGCAAAATTATCGTCTTTCGACGACACTTGCAGTGTAACATGCCAATACGGGGCCAAGTTTTTCTTCTAGATTTCGACTAAGATGTCGACCGACTGAATTTGGACCATTGGTTCCCTGACCAACTCTCCTCTTCGTCTCTGAAGAGTTACATAAATCCTTACCGTTTTGATAGCTTGCTGACATGCTTCTCATCTTAAGTGGAAACTTCTCTGTAAGCCCCCTGGTGTTTGCTTCATAGGTAAGTGCCAGTAATGACCGGCTGTTATCTACCTTCCTCTCGAGCGATCGTAGTAAATCAGTCTGGTGCTGACAATAGCTATCAATTAACAATGTTTTAGTGGGCTTATTGCCAGCTCCCGGAGAATAAAAAAAATATGGAGCGAACCATCCCACGTTCTTGTGATCGCTAAGTGCGTATAGCCTCGTCCACGTCTGCGTGGAGCTCGTGATGACCTGACTTTGCTCTGGGGAACTGCACCTTGCAATGATTTTGGATTTTGTCCAGTAACACGCGCGACCTAGTAAGCACGCGGACCTGCATTGTACGAGCGGTAAGGCCGCGAAGTTCCCCTCTTTCACGGAAACAGCACTCGACCTTAGTGCACCTGAGACATATCGATTCCGAAGAACCATGCGTTTTGGCTCATAACACGGGCCCAACTTTTTCAGAACTAACGAATCGCACTTTGTGACGTCTCCCAGGTACGCTACCGCATGAAAGCGCAATTAACTTCTAGAAATGCACCCAGCCGGAAAACCAAAGGGGCTTAGTGACATTATTTCTAGGTAAAAGCGATGTGCTCCGATCTGCATGTCCATTAGGCCACGCTTGGTTCTGGGTACACCATGTAAGACATCGTAACCACCACCAGATGTCACTTCGGAGACGTAAGTCACTATTCGCGGGCTCTACTGAAACGTGGTCCACGCTACATGTAAGTATAGATAGTTTACATGTGACGTCAAGGACGCAAAACATGGTCCCTTGAACATGGTCCATGGCTTGATAAGGCTGGCTCGCGCAGCGCGGCTCAAACATGGTGGCTCCAACATTGTGTCTTCAACATGGTGGCATTACGGCTACGATATGACGGCTCCAACATGGCGGATTGGATGACATTGAGGCAGTATAATTCAATGACGAATAACCGGCTTCAGTCTGATAATCACGTCCTTAGAGCATTATTGGACCCAGGTTGATGGACAAGGTAGAAACCAACAAGCGATGTGCTGATAAGACTGACTTGACAACAAAAAGCCCACACATAATCACGTTGGTCCTCCAACATAGCCTTGCAGTGACGTAAGTACGAGCTATGTGCACCAGGCTTCACTCATTTTGTGCTAAACAGCCGCAGTATATTGTTAACACCAAGCTGTTTTGCTGAGTTCGTCTCTGAGTTTGGGTCAAGCTTTCAACACACTGCACAAAGACGCCGCTTCTATCACTCGTTCTCCTCACTACTTTTTTACCCGCTTGTTGGGATCAGCACACGTATTAAAAAATTACGAAGTTGTCGGTAAACACATGGGGATGCTAACGAACGTATGAAAAAAAAGAGAGAGCGACGCTGTCTTGTGTTGTGTTGGGAGCCCAAGGTTAGCGATACCTTCATAACTCGACCATACAAGCGCACTTTTCGTTTGGGTTCTGCGTCGGCCTCTCGGTACGTAAAGGAGCTCATGGTTGGCTTCGTCTGCAAGTGCTGGGGCTTCATTTAAAGCAGACGAAATGTAATCGAATGGCAGACACTCGTAAAGAAGCCAGCAAGCTGCGCCTCCCATTAGTGTGCATACGTCGTATTTCGAAGGAACCCCATTTTTGAGTGTTTTACGAGCACGTGTTAGCGAGTTCTCCCTTGCAAACTTCCTGAAATTTCGTGTGCTTTTTTTTCGCATTCATAGTACTTAGCGTCTTGCTGGAAGCATTGCAAAACATCTGAGCCGTCTTGTAAACGGTGACGCCACGAGGTCTTTTGAGAAGAAATTCAAAACTCAGGGCCGCCCAATGCTGCTAACACGAGCAAGTTTCAGTGGCTCACGCTGTTTCCTCTTTACTCGAGATTTTTAAGAGTGGAGAATAAACTTAAAGAATTTGTAAAACGAACACCTCCCTAAAGAGGTCCATGCAATCGATATTGCGATATCGCAAAAAAAGAGTCAAGTGTTAGTATGGTAGCTTTGCGTCGTTCTGAATCATTAGTCGTGAGCCGCTTTTCAAAGAAGCCTTTGAAAGAAGCCTTTGAGTGTACAGTCATCGCATTCACTAAGGAAAAGGGTAATAAGGTTGTGTTATTGGAATTGGAGCCATTCAGTCAAGCGGGCAGCCTTTAAAGCGGCCGCCAACATCTGCAAAGAGTTTTAGGCAACGACAATAACAGACACGCAGACAAGAAAAGATTACGTGTTTTGGGTTCACAGGCGAGAAAATTGGGTGAGAAGGGGGGGGGGGGTTCGAAATTTCCGCCAATGAAAATACAATCCTTGTCACCTAGGCACGCATCGACCTTGTCAGTGCTGAATAGTTATGGTTGCAGGCAATGCAACCATAACGTAAGTGAAGAATGTCTGCTGCAGGCATCGATCTTCGATGCATTTAAGACAAAGAAACAAACAGACAAGCAGACAGACATATTATTAGATTAATAGATTGATAGATAGAATAATGGATAGATAGAATAATAGTCAGACAGACAGACAGATTAATAAATTATTATATTGATAGATAGATTAATAGATAGATAGAAGAATAGATAGATAGAAGAATAGATAGATAGAAGAATAGATAGATAGAAGAATAGATAGATAGAATAACAGACAGACAGACAGACAGACAGACAGACAGACAGACAGACAGACAGACAGACAGACAGACAGACAGACAGACAGACAGACAGACAGACAGACAGACAGACAGATAGATAGATAGATAGATAGATAGATAGATAGATAGATAGATAGATAGATAGATAGATAGATAGATAGATAGATAGATAGATAGATAGATAGATAGATAGATAGATAGATAGATAGATAGATAGATAGATAGATAGATAGATAGATAGATAGATAGATAGATAGATAGATAGATAGATAGATAGATAGATAGATAGATAGATAGATAGATAGATAGATAGATAGATAGATAGATAGATAGATAGATAGATAGATAGATAGATAGATAGATAGATAGATAGATAGATAGATAGATAGATAGATAGATACTTGTTAGTTGGAGTCCAATCGCACAACCATGCAATATCCAGTCACCAGGACACGGGACATGCCCTTCGTGAGAACATATTTTCAATATTTTCACATTGAGTGGAGTGTACGTGGGCGACTTACCTGTAGACTGTGTCCGCAGTAAAGAAATATTGAAGACGAGGAACGAGTAAGAAGTGAGACACTCCTCCGCCAGCACAAACACGCGTGCCGACAATCGACCGGAAAGAAGAGACTTTTATCCACGTAGGCAAATATCGTACTAATAAAACAATAGAAAACACAACCGCACCAGTCAGGCTTTTTGTTATACGCCATCTGTATTTGAAGTTTTTGGCAGTGTTTAACAATTTTTACGTATTCACTCAGAAAGTGGCAGCGTTCGAGTGCCACGCCCTCGGCTATGTGAACTGCGGGCGTCGAGAACAAAGTGGAACACCGACAGCTCCGTTGCGACACTCGAATCCAGCAGCAGCACTGGGCGTACCAACCCTGCATGCGCAAGATCTCTGACCGTGGGGTTAGCGCGGATGACGGTGGAAGAAAGCGAGGTTAGACGCAAGTAGATCGTCATATCGACAGACTCCACGTTCACTCTCTTTCGTCCTTTTTCACTCTCCCGATTAGCCGACGCCAAAGGCAAATCCGCTCAAGAAGAAACGGGTGCCTAAAGGTTGCGCTAAATAAAATTGTACACAAATGTCAATTTTAATAGTTGGTAATGAACAAGAGACACTCATATTAGGCCTCTTAAATTATCGCGTTTCTCATAGCTTCATTCTATAAACAGTTAATATAGAACCTTTCTCGCTTTATGACTGCCTGCTACGAAACTAGCGCACACCAGTATAAATTGAATGAGTTTTGATAAGGTCTAAAACTGTATAATTCATAACCTTTTACTTAAAGTTCTCGCTACAGCCCAATGCCTCCATACCTCGAGTATAGTATGTTTATCTCATTTTCTACCTCATAAACAATGCTTCTGGTATAATATTTTTTTTTAAATGAACTAAGCACCACAGGTCGGAAGTATTGTCAAAATAAATAGACATTTCACGACAGCAAAAGTTATTTTAGAACGTTGAACTCCGTAAATCATTGAAATAACTGCTGATTTTATTGCAGGAACAATCAGACGCACATATGCAACAAAAATATATAATAAATTCCAGGAAAAACATCAAACACGGCGGCTGCAAAGCATTCTTGCCTTGACGATGCGAGACAGATGTTTTATCAAAACTTTACGGGAAGGTCATGTCGTTGACAAAAATATTAGGATCCAGATGCGAACGTGATACTCACGTGAAATAGGAAACATTTGTGTTTGCGAATCAGCGAATCGGTGAATTGACTCAACCTTTTCGCGATGTTATATTCCTCGTCTTCAATAAGCACGAATAGTTGGTGATATAGCGGAATGCGTTTCTCTTTCTATTGTTAAGTCTGATTGATTTGATTGATATGTGGGGTTTAACGTCCCAAAAACTACTATATGATTATGAGAGACGCCGTAGTGGAGGGCTGCGGAAATTTCGACCACCTGGGCTTCTTTAACGGCCACCCAAATCTGAGCACACGAGCCTACAACATTACCGCCTCCATGGGAAATGCAGCCGCCGCAGCCGAGATTCGTTTATTGTTTAGTCTCGAGCTAACAGTATTTGCGGTCGTTCGCAAGAAAAATTATAAATGTACCTGTGGTCGTACGCCACCAAACCTAGATATAATTATAAGAGACGCCGTGGAGGTGGGCTCCGGCAATTTTGATCATCTTGCTTTCTTTAACGGTCAGTGACATCGTAAGAGTACGCGGCGCTATAACTATTTGAATTCATCGAAATGAGACCACTACGGCCGGTATCAAAACCGCGGTCATCCGTAGAGTACCGTTGCCGTTACACCGCCACGGCAGACAAAACAAAACAAGCAAGTTAAACATAAATAGGTCAAATCATTTACGCCCAATGCCACAGTGCGATTATGCTTTACACCGTAATGGAAGACTTCGAGAATTTTGACAATATGGGGGCTTTTTTTTTTTTCGTGCGCGCTGAAATCGAAACATGCCACCTGGACTGAACCCGCGGCTATCGAATAAGCACCTGTGCACCGTAACCGTTAAAGAACCCCAGGTAGTCTAAATTTCCGGAGCCCTCCACTACGGCGTCTCTCATAATCATATAGTGGTTTTGAGACGTTAAACCCCACATATCAATCATGTGCACCGTAACCAACGTACCACTCAGCAGAATCGACATAAAGTGAGAAGCTTAGAATGACAGATGGGTATTGATATTCATACAGGTATTCATGTAATAGACAGGTATTGATGTTCAGACACGTATTCATGTTTAGACAGCTTTTCGTGTTACAGACAGGTATTCACGTTCAAGAGACAGGGCATGCAATCGCGCACGCAAGAAGCAAGTCAAAACACCGCGAACGGCGACTGATAACTACGAAGGTGCACTTCGGCGAAAAATACAAAACAAACAAGGCACAAAAACTTATCAGTGAGCGCCCAGGCAAAAAGGCGATACCATCGATTCGGTTCGAGTAGTGGTTGAAGTGAGAGACAACTATTCAGACACGTCATTTCTTCTTTGTGTAGGCTAATCGATGCTTGGCTCAAGCGAGCACTCCCGCTATTATTGGTAAGCCATGGACCTCAGCCATTCAACTCGTTTCTTTTTTCCTGAGCATCCGAAAAAAACTACGCATTAGTCAAATTTTCGACTGTACTTACGGTCCCAAAAAGCTAACCATAGATTACGTGGTGAGCCTCCGTTTAGCGACCTGTTCTGTTCCGTTATTCTTTTATTTAAAAAAAATTCCGCCATATCCACGAAGTGAATGATGATGAGTGGGCGAAGCTCCGGAGGTAAACCTGGTAAACCATGAATCCTCTGTACATTTTGCCCACTCGATTTTATTACATCGCTCCCCCTAGCGTACGTCGCCGCACTAAATCGAACGATTGCCTTCAACCAATGACACGCGCCATATGTGACATCATTCCTATATTATAAGATCTCGCGTCTTTCATCAACTACAAGTACCGCTTTCTAGTTTATAACATCTTGCATCTTTTCATCATCAGCTACAAGTACTACCATCTAGTAAACACTACAAGAACTAAACGAGAGGTGGCTACATACAGGAGACGGTACCGCCATCTAGTGTACACTGCAAGAACTAAACTAGAGGTGGCTACGATGGATGGATGCTATGAGCGTCCCCTTTATAACGGGGTGGTGACAAGTATGCCACCAGGCTCGACAAAAAAAAACACCTTTTTTCCTTTTTTTTTATGTTGGCCTAATGCCTCTACTTCGATAACTTCTATCTTAATGGAAAAAAAGGTAAATTTTCAGCTTAAGTTCTCTGCCATTTACGGCACACTGTCCATATTTTATTTTTCCAATATTTATTTTTGTCCTTTCTCTCTAATTTTCTGCCACCAATACTCTAACCGTCTCTTACTTATTTCAATCGCGGGTGTGTTCAGCTTTCCATTGTTGTCCCTAAAACCCAAGGCTTCTTGTAGGCTCGTGCCCAAACGTACACCTGGGTGGATATCTCCACATTCAATCAGAACATGCTCCGCCGTTTCCTTATCTTTCCCGCAGCATGTGCATTGTTCTTCTTCTTTACTGAATCTTGCTTTATAACTACGCGTTCTAAGGCAACCCGATCTCGCTTCAAACAGTAAAGCGCTTCCCCTTGAATTATCGTAAAATGCCTCCCTCCTTATTTCATTTTTGCCCTTTCGGTAGTTACTCAAAGCCGGTTTTTTCTCCATAGCTGCCATCCAGTAAATCCTCTCCGCCTCCCTGACTTTTCCCTTAACGCTCTTTTTTGACATATGGCTTACAATACCAGCCGTATACTTACTAGTGAGTCTTCTAGTTCTTTTTCTCCACTGTGTGTCCACGCTCTTCCTATACAAATAACGGAACACCTTCTCTGCCCATCTACTCTCCTTCATATTTCTTAGCCTTTCTTCGAACCTTATTTTGCTCTGCGCTTCCCTCGCCTCAAAACCTGCCCACCCCATATCGCCCTTTACAGCCTCGTTTGTCGTCTTCCCGTGAGCACCCAACGCGAGGCGTCCCACAGTCCTTTGATTTACATCCATTCCCGATTGCACCTCTGCCCTCAGGCACACCACTGAGTTCCCAAAAGTAAGCCCTGGAACCATTACACCCTTCCACAGACCTCGAAGCACCTCATACCTATTGTATCCCCACAACGCTCTGTGCTTCATTATTGCCGCATTCCTCTTTCCTTTTGCTGCCGAGGCTTTTTCCTGTACCTCCATGTATCTATCACTCTCATTTACCCATACTCCAAGGTACTTGTATTCACTTACCCTCGGTATTTCTTGGCCTTGTATGGACACCGTCTGATCACAGGGATCATTGAATACCATCAATCCACACTTCGTTACACTGAATCCTAGTCCAAGAGCTTCACCTTCCCTTCCGCATATATTCGCCAGCTGCTGTATATCATCTCGACTGTCCGCAAATAAGACGATATCGTCCGCATAAAATAAACCTGGAAGCTTCTGCTCAATCATCATGCCGCCCTGTTTGTGTGACAGATTAAAACCAATGTTGCTACCTTCTAGCGCTTTTTCCATACTCACCATGTACAGCATCAATAACAGCGGGGACAAAGGACATCCCTGTCTCAGACCCCTGCTAACCTCAACGTTCTCTTTGCTACGCATTCCTTCCCACTCTATGCAAACTGTATTTTCTCGGTATATCTCCCTCAAAAGCTGTATACAGTCGTCGCCCACGCCCATTCCTTTCAATATATCCCACAAAATTTCCTGATTAACGTTGTCGTATGCCCCAGTGATGTCTAGAAAAGCCACGTACAAGGGCCTATTCTCTATTTTAGATATTTCTATACACTGAGTGAGAACAAACAGGTTATCGTCTAACCGCCTGTCGACTCGAAATCCGTTCTGAAGTTCTCCCAAAATATCGTTATGTTCGGCCCATGTTTCTATTTTCATTTTTACTGCTTGCATCGCCATCCTGTATAGTACCGATGTAATGGTTAGTGGTCTATACGAGCGAATCTTGTCCTTTTCTCCCTTGCCTTTATAGATTAAGTTCATTCTACTTTGTCGCCAACTGTCCGGTATTTGTCCGTCCTTTAAGCTTTTTTCTACTGCTTTTAACAATGCTTCTTTAGTGTTATGTCCTAGTTCGTTAATGAGGCTAACGGGAATCCCATCTAAACCCGCGGCAGTGCGCTTTGGAATTTTTCCTTCGGCCTTTTTCCAGTTGAAATTATCAAGTACTAGCTCTTCCTCTGTTGCTTTCTCCGCCACACTTTTACTCACCGGGGAGATCCCCTGGACGCTCTTTTGAAACGAATCGGCTGTTACCTTTTGGATGTAACCTAGCGCTTCGTACCCTTCCAATTGATTTCCTCCTTCATCTAGAATATGTTGTTGCGTTGTGACGTACTTCCTACCTAGCGCCTTTATGTGGCTCCAAAAAATCCTAGGCGCGGCCTCCTTTTTTTCGTGTATCTCTGTCATCCAGCGTTCACTTTCACCTTTAATTTTTGCCTCTACCAATTTCTGTACAAGGGATTTTTTCTCTAAATATATTTCCCATATTTTTTTGACTTCGTCCTGCGGCCGCTTCTCCTTTTTTGCCTTTCTATGCTCCCGTGATGCTTCGCGTCGCTTCTCGATCGCCTCCCGGATTTCCTTGTTCCACCAACTTTTTGGCTTCCTTTTTCCTTTCCAGCAAACAGTTTTCTTCTCTTTCCCTATCTCCTTCGTCATTAATGTAACAGCTCACTATACTCCCAGTCCTTGCCTGGTATTTCGCCTACTTCTTCCTCGACTCTTGCGGCTATATTTATTATTTGTTTGTCATTTAAATACGAGCTGCCAGACTTTGATTCCTTGCTCATATTTTCAGTTTCGTATCCCATTTGTAATGTTATTCGTTTATGATCACTACCCAAGCTGTTAATGCCTTCCTCGTCTATCCTCATTTCTGTCAGTTTGTGGTAAATTCCTTCAGTCATGAGACAATAATCAATACTTGATTGCTTGTTTCCGACTTCCCATGTGATCTGGCCGTCACATTTAGGCCCCGTGTTACCTATCTCCAGACTATGTTGCTCGCAAAGATCTAGTAATAACTTCCCATTGATTTACTATATATAACGGAAGCTATACCCAGAAGGAAGCTTCTCCCGACATTCAACAACATTGACTCTCTGTACAAGCCTAGGAAAGAACAAAAAGCTACTTGCGCCCCTTGAAAGCAGCTGCTTCCGCATTTTTTTTACTCTTCATGGCTATATACAGGGGACGGTACCGCCATCTAGTGAACACTGCAAGAACTAAACTAGAGGTGGCTACATACAGGCTACAAGGGACGCACAGCCCACGCCCTAAGGAGCTTCGCCCCTAAAAAAGCGACCTGTTTGTTCTACTTAGAAGCGGCAATAGCTTTGTGGAATCTTTACACAATACACGCACGACAATCGACACAATTGTTTGCATATTTTACGAAACAAATGTCAGCCTGCTTCTTGCCCATCGTCCGCAAATTGTTGCTTTGTAGTGCCACGTACTTCAAGGAGGAGCAGAACCGACACCAAGACCTACCTCCGCCACCCCATTTTTCTAGCCCGTGAAATACAAATGTCCTCGGCACCACAACTGCCTTTGCACTTTCTATAATCCACCTTTGCGGTGTGTTTAGTTTTCTCACGTGTCCGTGTTTACATGCCCTGTGTCTTCTAACACGAATAAGTAGATAACCTTGGCGTCCGGGAAAAGTAATGAGTTTATATTACTAATCTCGGACGTCAGCGTCCAATACTGAGAAAAAACAAGCAGTATTGATTTACTATATATAACGGAAGCTATACCCAGAAGGAAGCTTCTCCCGACATTCAACAACATTGACTCTCTGTACAAGCCTAGGAAAGAACAAAAAGCTACTTGCGCCCCTTGAAAGCAGCTGCTTCCGCATTTTTTTTACTCTTCATGGCTACATACAGGGGACGGTACCGCCATCTAGTGAACACTGCAAGAACTAAACTAGAGGTGGCTACATACAGGCTACAAGGGACGCACAGCCCACGCCCTAAGGAGCTTCGCCCCTAAAAAAGCGACCTGTTTGTTCTACTTAGAAGCGGCAATAGCTTTGTGGAATCTTTACACAATACACGCACGACAATCGACACAATTGTTTGCATATTTTACGAAACAAATGTCAGCCTGCTTCTTGCCCATCGTCCGCAAATTGTTGCTTTGTAGTGCCACGTACTTCAAGGAGGAGCAGAACCGACACCAAGACCTACCTCCGCCACCCCATTTTTCTAGCCCGTGAAATACAAATGTCCTCGGCACCACAACTGCCTTTGCACTTTCTATAATCCACCTTTGCGGTGTGTTTAGTTTTCTCACGTGTCCGTGTTTACATGCCCTGTGTCTTCTAACACGAATAAGTAGATAACCTTGGCGTCCGGGAAAAGTAATGAGTTTATATTACTAATCTCGGACGTCAGCGTCCAATACTGAGAAAAAACAAGCAGTATTGATTTACTATATATAACGGAAGCTATACCCAGAAGGAAGCTTCTCCCGACATTCAACAACATTGACTCTCTGTACAAGCCTAGGAAAGAACAAAATAAAAAAAAAAGCGAATCGAGAACAAGTAAAAGAAAAAATGGGAACGAAATTTCAGCAACGCAATGCATACTGAGTAGTGCCTAACTTCAAGAAGCTTCAAGCATGCCCAAGCTCCCTGTCGGGGCACACACCACGTGGCTATCTCAGGAGACAAGCTGGCCCATCGGACCGGCTCTTTCCCGGAAACGGCATTCCCAGACGGCCCGCGATGTTTATTCAACCCCCATTGCAGTCTCCGAAAAAATCTCCCGGCATGCATTCCGTGCACACGTTTATTATCTACATGGGGATCCAAATAAATCACAACAATGTTTTCCCACGCCTCAACAGTGTTTCTGTGCTTTGTTAGAGAGTAAGAAAGAGAAAATTGTAGTTACCTTTAACTCACTGCCATGGTTGGTCGGTGCCCCAGTGTTTCGTTAGTTGTTGACAATTTTTTCGCCTTGTCTTCATTTTGTTTTTTGTTCCTAAGTCGTCTAGACAGAAGACCACGCGTGCAGAAAACGGAAGCAGATGACAGTGCAGGTGGCAGATGACGTTTTGCATTTTGTAAATGCATCGCAGCGACATTCTATGCCAGAAATAACGAGAATAGTAAACAGCGTAGCAGTTCCGAGAAAGTCGTGATAACCCGAACTCGAAGAACCCAAGCATAAATAAAATTACCGCGTCCCTGATCCGAGCAAGCCTTAGAGCGGTGCTATTGAAATGAAGATATCTGGACCCCAGGAGTCCGCGAAGCTATTTTCGGGAGTCCACGAAATTCATTTTCGGAAAGACAAAACAAAAAAAACGTGTTTTTTTTTTTTTAAGCTACTTGCGCCCCTTGAAAGCAGCTGCTTCCGCATTTTTCTACTCTTCATGGTATAGAATCCATGCAATGTGGCGAAACTAACAGATATTTTCCTTTTTCCAATAGATGGCTATGAAGCTTTTGTTACAGTTTTCAACAAGATAAGCATACCATGCTTTTTCGAGGCTCACATAGCGCAAAAGCAAACTCAGATAGAAAAATGTTTAATATGGCTACACAAGGATTGGCAAGCTGTTGAGTTTAAGCTTGCGCGGCACGTTAGTTTGACCATTCTTTGTCAGGCAGAAATAAAAGCATCTATTCGATGCTGCTCATTGTCTTAATTTATGGTGACCTTTATCTTACAACAAAGAGTCTCCCAGTCATTTTCTTGAGTCTACAATGGGTCTCTGAAATATCCGTTGCTGAAGGCCAATGTTTTAGAGCTTATCGTATAGTCCTAGCAGTAATCCCGCATCCATGATCGTTAAAAGCCACTGTTGAAATTTAATTGCGATGGAAATCAGGACAAACTTACTATCCCTCTCATATGCCTCGGAAGGGAGGAAGTTTGACCGTGTGAAGAAGAAGATGTGTGAAGAAGAAGAAGATAATGATGCTTCATCGTTCATAAAAAACAATAGCGCTAACAAAACTAAGTCAGTGGCTTAGCTCGGCTGTGCGAGTATATACGTAGCGTGAGTTACAGACAGACGGCTGGACGAACGAACCATGGATGTACGGGCGGACGGGCAGAGGAGCCACGGGTGGATAGATGGATGAACGGATGAACCACAGATAGATGGAATACGGATGAACCACGGATGAGTGGATGGACAGACGAACCACGGACTGATGGATGGGTGGACGAAGCTCGAATGGATGAATGGACGAACCACAGATGGATGGAAAGACGGATAAACCACGGATGAATGAATGAATGGACGAGCTAGGGATGGATGGATGGACGGACAAAACACAGATGAACGGGCAAACAGACGGACATATGGACGGACTAGCGATCGAGCGCATGTCAAGTTCCGGCGCACTAGTGACACGTCACTCCAAGAGCTTCCAGACCTTCTCTGGCACGCCAGCTGTGCGATGTCCCTGCTCCTAGCGCTTGCGCAGCAAGGACCACCGTAAGCCACGCGATGCTGTTCAATCTCGACCAATGTAGCCTACGCTACAAAGTGAACAAGAGACAAGATGAAGATCGACAAGAGTTAACTTTCTACTAATGCTTTCATTTGCATGGCTTGGGATATTTGCAGGTGGCGCCATATCTAGGCGAGAAAGTTGGCCACCATAATTGACTGGGAATAGGCGAGAAGAAAAATTAAATCGGGATAAAAACGCCAGGGAAAAAAAAGGATTCACTGTTATATGCGACAGAGCCACTGAAACATTTTGAGAAAAATCGCACTATTGCAATGTAGAGCAAGTGCCCTGCCAGGACAATGTAACACAATGCATTGATCAAAAACACATTGGACCCTATTCTAAAGTATAAATCATTCTACGAAACCACGTGCTTTGTAGTACGGCACTGCAATTTTATCAGAATGCTCAAATAAGCCTTTGCTCTATAGAACGAGGAGCTGTTTTTTTTTTCTAATTAGATATGTGCGTCAAGTATGAATTTTTTTCGCCCATTTCCCGTTCAATTGCAGCAGGCCACTGCTGTCACCAACTAGAGATGGCGCTACGTGTGTATGTATACCCAGAGTCAGGTCATGATACCAGATTGCGAAGATATGCGGCCAACCCGGCGACCACCGGAGAACGACTTTGGATACATTTTCGCACAGTGGCAATTTTTCTGATATGTGCAATTTTACACGATAGTTTTGCAGCTTGTTCTGTCGGGAAACTTCAATCTATATTAGCCAAAATATAGAAGTCAAGTGTTTTTTCTTTAAATTAATTTTGCAGTGCCGGTAGAACGCATTCATATATTTTACGTTTGTTCGTCAGCAATCGTGGCTGTTTTTTAACAATTTAAGACGGACTTCTTTAGAAGATGCGGCGTGGTGTCGCAAACCTACCATACGTAATATATACATATTCAATTTTATTTTTATTGACCCTTCTTACATGAACGATAGAAGGACGGACGGGTTGATGGCTTCTTCTTACGTCACTTACTCCAGATGTACTCAAATTTTTTATCGCTGTTCCCAACTTGCACTATATCCACACATCAGCTTCTATATTTTGTCGATGCGAAGCACCAGCAGCTTCCTACATAGCTTTTTCTTGAGTTCGCCGCGTGATAGATCCTCCCAATGTCGTATTTTATTTCACGTCCTGGTTTCTGTCGTGAGTGTTTTCATGAAAGGTTCACTGGTTCTGGCGCGTGCACAGCTGTTGTCTTGACCATCGTTCGTGTACATTAAACACTGGTCATGTCAGCGAACTTTAATCAACACCAGATGGTCAAACTTTCTTTAGTCCCCCGCTACGGTCTGACTCATACATGACACTTTGGAACGAAAAACCCCGGTTATATTTCATCCAATGAACTCTGCGGCAGGTAGGGTATCACTGCATCTTCAGTGAAGTTACTCATCTACAATCATTTCCGCTTTTCAACGAAAAAGTTTCCGCTGCGAGTTGGCAAAGAAATAGTCACGCACTTACAGTCACGCCCACTTTTCTGCGTTCTATCGCTTCTTGAGAAGCGCTTGAGTACAAATGGTCGTTTTCGTCATCAATCACTGAAGCCATTGCTACTTCAGGAACACGAGTATGCCTTGGTAAAACATTGCCTCTTGCGATGTGCTTTGTGCAAGGGCTGGACCAAAAAATTAAGTTCATTGCGGTCAAACGCAAAAGCACGTACCGCACTGATCGATCAAAGCAAGACATACCCCCGTATTCACAAACGCTCCTCGACTTGACTTTCACCCTTCACTTGACAGAGTTGCGCACTGCGCCGCTGCTCGGCTGAAATGACACTGCACTACTCAAGAATAGCAGCGAATTATCACTTATATGCAGTGACTTTCTCTGACTACAGATGGCGCTGCCATCGGCTTTTTCAAGTGAAGGTTGAGCGTTGAGTGAAGGGGTGTTCTAGAATACGGGGGATATTCTTTTAGTACGCAACGGCTGCTATCAGCCATCACTCGTGATAGCCAGGCCACGTCACTACAAATAGAGCCGCTTAAGTTAATGATCTTTCTGATGTTAGTGTCAGAGTAAAGATTGCGTCTATATGTTACAAACTGTAATGCAAAGCGTGGGCATTACTTAGCCCTGAACTTTCGCCTTGAATTAATAAAGCTTGACCAACGAACCAATCCTTGAATAGGTGCACAGTTTAGTGATATATATAGCACCTTACACATAAAACTGATCTTCTTTTTTTGAACTGCTACAATTTCAAAAAAAAAAGGTCCCGTAAATGCAACCGTCAGTTATTTCAACACAGACTTCAACTGTGTGGTGAAATAACTGGTGTGATGAAGTGATCTCGCGTTTTCACGTGCTTTTGAATGGTCATTTTTTATAGTTGGCCACAATCCTGATGTTCATAAAAATCTGGACAGTTCTAGTTGTGGCTTATTGAATCGGTGAATGACAGATTTAGTGCCCCGAGGTTGTGGACGCTAAAAAAAATCAGTGTAGGAAATTCGATACAGTGAATTTGACACGGCACGTTCGGTATGGTATTGCATACGTAAAATTCGATATGTGGTAAGTTTAATATCACTCGTCGGATGCAATTAGTTGAATATGGGAACTTCGCGACGGTAAACTGAATGCGCTGTATTGTATATGAATAAAGTAAACAAAACAAGGCAGTGAACGTGAAGAAACGTGGCCGAAAAGAAAACGGAATAAAGGTTGTGGTAGCCTCGCAGCAGTGGTGTCATGCCTAAGAGTAGTGCGGATGGGGGTGTACTGCAAACGAGTTTGTACGCTTAAGATTACTTTGCGTGTCTGTAACATCCTTCTAATAGGGTGTTATAAGCACGGAAATATACTTTAAAGGTGCAAGCTGGTTTAGTCTGGTGATCCTTGTTTCTCTTTATTTTTCTATTTTTTCCTGCCATATTGCTTGGTTTTCTTGCTTTTTGAGCGCATGTATCTTTCTATATCTTTTTACGTATTTTTGTGTCTTTTTAAATTCTTATCTCAGTCGCTCTCTCCGCTTCTATTTCGGTTTCTACCTTTTTTTTTCAATCTGTCAATCTATCTTATCTCTTTCTCTATATCTATCTCCACGTTTTCTTTCCTTCCCCATTTCATTTACACCACTTTCTTTCTGTCCATTCATATATATTTCTACCCTGTCCTTTCTTCATTTTTACACCTTCCTTTTCGTTCCCCCCTCGCCGCTGTGGTGCACGGTGGTGTGGTGTTGCTTGCCCAATTCCCGTGTCGCAAACCTTCTTGAGGAGCGTTTTGGGGACACCGTAAAAACAAACGCAAGCAGGAAGAGCTTCGTCGCTAAAAGAACAGTGGCCGCTTTCCCAGAGCAGTCGACGACTGGAATTCCCTGCCTCGTCAATTTTTTTCGTCTGAAAATTTCGCTGTATCGCTGGAAAGCTATCTACTTGGCGATTATAGAGTGTTCAAATGTGTTATAAATTCGGTTGCTGTTTCACGGACATGCGACCGCTGTTAACCTATAGGTATATGTTTTGTGTGTTTTTTTTTGCTATGAATCACTTGATGTTCCTTATGCCCCTTCCGCCTGGACCGAAATGCTGGTCTGCAGTATGTATAAATAAATGAATGAATGAATAAAATGAAGTTAAGCCATCTCAGTATGCAGTCTGTATGACAAGAGGAGGGGCGAAGTCTTGTTGTATGATGAACGATCCAATGGCTTGAAGACAAAAGAGAAAAAGGAACAAAGCATGTCGGAAGAGGTTGTTGCCAACAGATGGGAGGCGTTTGTATACCGGAATAAAAGCCCGGAAAACTATACACGCAGCACCTTGTGACGAGCCGCCCGGACGTCTATTCAGCAAGACATATGAAAGGCCACACCGCCTTCGAAGACTCCGGGTTTCCAGAGTTGATTTATACGCGTGAACTCGTCAACGGTGGAGGTAAGGGAGTCTGGAGTATTGTTTAATGTTGTTAATGTTGTTAATTGTTTATGTCTGGAGTATTGTTTAAAAGATGCGATGATAATAACAGGATGGAAAGCCCATACCTGCATTAACCGTATAGTGAAAAAGATTGTTTCGGGAGGATGGGGGGAGGAGGGTAACAAACCCGTGCGTGGTTGTATGTGTGCGTGTACGTAAGTACACACCTGCAAACATAAGAAATTTCGGAGTGGGGGGGGGATGAGAGAACTGCTCACCAACCACATCCCCTCGTAGATACATTAACGCAGTGTAATTACAGGGGCTCAAGTTGACAAATCGACTAGAGCAAAAAAAAAAAAACGTCTCGGCTGACGTAAACTGATACAGACGCAAGAACAACTAATGATAGCGAACACTTGCAGTGGCAGCTTGTCAAGCCGGTTTTTGATTTGGGAAAGTTTGTTGATAGTTAATAAAAGATTACGCAGCTGTATTAGCGTATGATAAAGAAACAACACTCACTACATTGGTTAGATGCATGTCCAATCAATCCACGCACGTGTATGGTGGCGCGTGTTCGTGACAGTCATTCTTTTTTACGGTCAAGTTCTTAGAGCTGGCAGTGAGACCTCTGTTAACATAAAGCTCCTGCAGTGTGGTAAGGACAGCAACTGCGAACGCGGTGCGTCAACGGTGCTAAAAGTAGCAAAACCGCCGTCGCGCTGGCCCAGGAGCTGCCGACACGAGCCGTCATCATATCAACTGTCACAGTTCTTTACACCGTGTCTCAGAGACAATAATTTCGACGGATTCAGAGGGGACAAGCTTCGTGCAAATTACTGATTCATAGGTGGCTGTCATATCGATGTCTTAAAATGCATTGCTGGAAGAGTTGGTGCATTGCTCGAATTATGAAAAGAGCGTCGTCCCGTCTCTTCTGTGTAACGTGATTTGACGCTCAGTTTTTATTTTCAGTCATGGCTCCTGCTTCTTCGGCCAAGCACGCTCGGTACGATCGCTACCAGCGTTGTGATTTTAGAGTGGAAGCAGGAAGAGCTGCGGATTAACCATGTTCGCTTTTACAAGTATTGCGTATTTAGTAAGAATACTCTATTGAGTGTGTGTGTGTGTGTGTGTGTGTGTGTGTGTGTGTGTGTGTGTGTGTGTGTGTGTGTGTGTGTGTGTGTGTGTGTGTGCGTGTGCGTGTGCGTGTGCGTGTGCGTGTGTGTGTGTATGTGTGTGTGTGTGTGTGTGTGCGTGCGTGCGTGTGTGTGTGCGTGCGTGCGTGCGTGTGCGCGCATAAGTAAGAGCGCTTAAGTGTGGAAATGCCGTTTGCCTCGATGTGCACATAAAAGAAAAGGTGCAGTTGCTGCGATGAAATTCAACTGCAGTTTATTGCTTGTGCAACGCGTATAGCGCCGTCTTCGCACCAATATATAGTTTATTGTTTCATGCAATCTTTTCGTGCGTAGTTTTCGCAGGAAGTTCATATATGTGGTAGTTTGCTTGGCCTATGCTAGTGACGTGGAGAAACCTACTACGTGGATTTCACAATGAACTGGTCTGAAGCTGGAGGAAAGAAAGTTAAAAAGTAAAGAAAAAAACAAGCAGCATGACACACTAACTGAACATATTAAAACCGTGATTATGCTCTTTGTAATGAAAAGGTAAAGTCTTTTAGTTATTTCACAACGAATTTTAAAGGTCGGAAAGTAAACAAAAGATGGTTCCAAGTAAGCTTTGTTTTTAGCTTTGTAGCTGAGTGGAACAAGCTTGACGTTACGTAGAATATCTGTATATGAATCACTTCCAGGTGTTCACACAAGAATAGTGTGCGAATCGCTGGTGTGAGGATTTTTTTTAACTGAAATTATGAATTGTAAAGGTGAAATTGGCCCCTCGCTTAGAACAGAGTAAATGGGGTAAAAAATTATTTTCTTTCGCGGATGCCTTCTTTCATTGAAGACACCGAGTATAAAATACACCTTGATTACATTGCGTAAGTGCTGGTAGGGATTATCCTTGAAACGCTTCTGGTGAAATTCCTCACGGAGTTCCGTAAAAAAATTTAAAAAAAATCCGACCCGAAAACGCGCGTTTTGCAACAGTGAGCGAATCGTGCCTCGTCCACGACTGCACACGAGTTGCCGTCTGAAACGTGACCTATCCTCCCGAGCAAGGATTAATGCGTCCCCGATGGGATTTATTGAGGCACGTGCTCTGCGTGCACAATGCTTACTCGCGCCAGCTCTGCGAAGCTGCGATAGTGTGACATAAGTTCTGTATACGTAATGGCCCCGTAACGGTTAGGACGAAAGTCACTCGCCGTCTTTCGAGCACGTTTGAAGAACGTTTTAACGGGTAAGCGTGACATTGACACGGGTGATTGCAACCACGTGCGAAGCGACAAGTCACGTTTTGCTAGTACCACTATGACCACTAATCCCGTTTTTTTTTTCTTTTTTTTTGCTGTCTTCATTAAACGTTTAACGTTGAACATTTTCGTGATATGTTCGGTTAGGACGTGCACAGTATTAAAATTTAGGCTTTCGAATAATAACGTTCTTTCGCGTAACCATTCCCTTCGTCGGAATCCTAGCCATAAGGAAACTGTCTTTTCTTCTTTAGAATTCAGTTCACATTATATTTTTTTTAATTCATAGTATCCCTGAAGGCTCCAAAGGGCTTATTGCAAACGGGAACATACACATCAGTTAAGCGATCTACTTTTACACGGTGTGAGCAAGCAAATATACCAAATAACGAAAGCAAGCTATACAATAAAACGAAACAAACAAGAAAAAAGAACGAACATTGATGCATTGCAAAAAAAAACGAGAAGTGAGGGAAATATTAATAATGCAGCCATACTAAGGGAACAGCATACAAGAAGAACAGCGTGCAAGTGGTAAAAAGTAAAATGTCGTTTGCAATACGCAATTTAAATATAATGCATCATATACATCAATTGTGAAAATTGTTGGGAAACGGCAAGGACAAGAAAATTAAACACCCAAGAACATATGAAGGTATTTAGTAGAGCACTCGCGGTGGCTATTAGGTTATAAATGCTGTGGAAAAGTTCCTGGCTTGAACATTGTGAAATCGGGGTCAGTGGCAGTGCGAGACGGCAGGTTAATCCATGCAACTACTCTTCAGGGAATGAAAGAGTGAGCATAATGAGCTGAGCGACAGGTAATGCGTTTTATCCTGAAGATATGGTCTGTGCTCAGAAAGCTAGCTGCTGATGTTTTGAAGATGAAGTGAAGGCATGGAAGGAAGCAACAAAAGGGAGAAGGCAGGGAGGTTAACCAGAAAGACATGCGGTTGGCTACCCTACACTGGGGGATTAGGGAAGGAGACAAGGAAGATGAGACGGTAAAGACATGGGGGATGATAAAGTTTATAGAGAAGCGAAAGACGGCTATTTCTGCGGCGACGAGAAAAGTCTTCAAGCTGAGCGCGAGATTTTAGTGCCTAAGTGCTGGTGCAGGGTGAAAAATGCAAATATACGAAGAGCACTGCACAAGTTTTTAAAGACCCTGTGTCATGCTTGATACAGATTTGTGTGGGATCGCATATAGTTGATGCATATTCGATTTCAGGGCGTATTGCTGTGATGTACGCTAGCCTAAGGAGGTTGTCTGGAGCATACTTGAGGTTTGAGCAGACGAAATGAGCGGTTAGCTGATGCCAACCTCGGGCGAATGTGATGATGTCGTGCAAGGCCACACTGCAAGTGAACACCAAGATACTTATATGAAGTTATACGTTGAATTATGTTATTTACGTCACTGTTAAGTTTACGTTACTGTTACTGCACTACAGTTAAGGTCAGTAATTAACCCAATGTTCGATTTCCTTGCTTAACTTTTTCTTCAATTCTTTCAGTACTGCCTCCCCTGAAACCGCAAGGCCATGTCCATAGGGTCGTAGGCAAGTACATCCAATTTAGTTGGGAGAAGAGGGGGTTGCACCACTTCGATCTGAATTGGGAGCCGGGTAGACATCTGTATTCGAGTGTCATTTTGTGCTCTGTATGCCATGCCAAAAAGTGTTTTCTGGAAGGGAGGGGGAGGGCGGAGCACGGACTCATTGTGCCACCCCCAGACTACGCCTGTGATGCCGTATAAATTTCATAAGCACTTAATGATGCCACAGCTTAGTTTGTGGTGAGCAAAATGTCGACTCCGGTTGACACTCAGCAATATTTTGATATTAAGCTCACTGCAAGGCTCTACACGCACCAAAAATTCGTGTGAAATCAAAAGATCACCAACCACATATGGTCACCCTCTTTCGCGACCTGCACTCAGTATTTCATGAACCGAATAAGGTTAACGAGGGCCGACCACACCAGCGAGTCAGCTCTATCTACACAAAAAACGGCTCGACCCTATGCGACCCTTCTCTATACAAGGCGGTCAGGACCACTTAACTTGCCTTAAACCTTTCTTCGTTCTTTCCCTTTCCGTCTGCTATCACCGTTACCCTTCTCTCTCTCTCTTCACCGAAGCCTCCTGAGCACGCTAAGACCGATTCTAAATAAGGAACACAGACGTCAACCCAAAGCCGAGGCCAGAGGCGCATTAGGTTTTCAGTGCTATTTCTGGGTCTGAGAAAACCAGGCTGGAACTAGGCAACATACAGAATGGGGAAAAAAGAAAAAGAAAAGGAAGACCACTGGTCGGTTTTTCCCGAAATAGACTCCGAGAAATGAGATTCACTTTGCGTTGTTCTTGTCGGTCTTGTTTCTCGATTTTCACGTGGATGTATGTGACCCCCACCACCACTGCCGTTTCTTTAGTTTTTAAGGGATAAGACCGCAAGGTAGGTCGGAGGGAGTGTTGCGTATTCTGTTTTAGAAGGTATACTAAGGCTTATTTAAGCGCTAGTCGGAGCATTGTTTCAAAAATGATTGCGCGAAAGAAAACTGCACACATACGAAAAACATGACAACACTTGTACAAACTATGTTCACCCATTTGTGCTCGTAGGCGGTATCATTTTTTTTCACAATACATACTTTTTTGGAACGTTCTGTACTTTTTATTGTCCTCTTGACTTAAGCATAAGACGGGTGTTTCACAATCTAATGAGGCAAGAAATTTTACTCTAATCACAACACTGTGTCCAGGGAGTGTTTTAAATAGAGAGGCGTCTGTCGGCTATGATATATGTGTTGAAAAGTGGGGCGCGAAAGGGGGAGCGAGAGGGCTCGTGGTAGCGTCGTTCGCAAGCGAGACAGCAACGTCAGAACGAGAAGCACGTGCAAGGAGAAATAGTCAATTTTTTTTTTTCAGAATTAGTCGAACAAGGTCGCGGACGTAATATCAAAACTTAAAATCTCTCGAGCGGCGGCTGCCAATTTTCGCACTTGTTGTAAAAGACCACAAGCAACACATGTAATTGATTTTTTATTCAGTACGGATCATCGACAATTTTCCGATAGTGAGTTAGATCTAACCTTATCTACTGTGAGAAAAACTCGCAACGGAAAAAAATTACGGACCATGTCCCTATGGGATGCAAAGAAAACCCTATGGGATGCCAAGCAGCAGCGGTGCGCACGGCATTGACCCGGTTGAAATGGGCGTTGACGCAGGTGCCGGAAGAACGGTCTGAAGCGAAACTCGGTGTATCGTTCACTCGAGTAAACGTTTGTTTCAAACGCAAGGATGCGAAAGGTGGGTTGGGTTTTATGTATGTTCAGTCGCAGATAAACAAGCCAAAAGAGCGTTTCCACGTGCGGTCGAGCGTTGGGGGTGGTGGAGAGGGTGAAGCGAGAGAGAAGTCTCTTGCAAGCGGGCGCAGGAGTCGGCAGCCGCGGTCGCTGAGGTGAGCGTCGGGCGGGAGCGTGACGTCAGCGCGCACCTGCGAGGGAAACGTGCGAGGGACGCGTGACGTCAACGCGAAGCTGTGGCGTGACCTACTTGCTGCCGCTTCGTACGAACGGACGTAGTACGTACGGTGTTGTTTACGTGAGTCAAGCAGCTGCTTGGCATCTAATAATCGAATTCAGATGTCTCAGCAGTTATGATTAAGGTTACGTTCGTAGTTTCTTTCCTATCTTTAATGAATCAAGTAAGGTATTTAGTACAACTTCCGATTTCTTGTACTCTGTAAGAAATGAGTCAACTCTTTTCTTTTTTTTTTGAGTGGCGACACACACGAGAACACGTTTTGGAGAGGGCATCGTAGTACTCTAGTACTATAGTAGTCTGTTAAGGTACATCTTGGGATCTGATATATATATATATATATATATATATATTTATATATATATATATATATATATATATATATATATATATATATATATATATATAGATAAACTGTGTGCTCTCACTGAACTGTAAACCAAACTGCGACGTCAGATCTTTTATACTAAGGGTATAGTTATTATTAATGTTACATGCAGCAGAGCGTGGCTTAGGTGACGAAAACCGCGCCATGTCCCATTGAAGTGAATATTATTAATGATAATATTATATTATATTTCATCATATTATTATTTATTATTATTTTAAATATAATAACAACAATATTAATAATATATTGTATTATATTTAAAATATTAATATATAACAATAACTTCTTATTATATTATCTGTGGTTTAAAGTTCCGAACCATGATTTCAATATTCAGAGACGCCGCAGTGGAGCGCTCCGGAAACTTCGACTACCTGGGGTTTTATAGCCACGTGGTGTTTTATAAGCATATTGTCGCGATTGTTATGGGGGGGGGGGGGGCAAGACAATTACGCCGAGCGTATCAGACAGGTATACATTAATCCCAGGCCTTTGGTGTTTACGTCATGAGTCTAGCCCGATGTGCAATGCGACGAAAAAAAAACAAAAAAAAAACACGACCACGCGTGGATGTACAGAGGATATGGTTCAGAGTTGGACTATCAAGATTTCCGATAACTATAAGACTGGGTAATCGAAATATAGACTCTTATGTACAGGACAGGCAAGGCCCTTTACTAGGCTTCACTGCTTCAGATTACATTCTTGACGGGCAGTTGGAATGAATGCTCACGTCAGCCTAGTGTAATCTACTCAGACTTATCCTCTTGTCCAGCGTGTGGGTGCGCTGCCAGCATTTTTGCTGGATGTAGCTTTCCTGGGAATGCTGTCTTTGACGTCAAACGTGTTGTAAAGAGAGCAGCGCGCTCGTGTTATCGTGTGACAGGATTAATCCACAAGGTAATGATGTAACTCTCCGCAGTACTGAGACTTTGCGGCTAAATAAAGCAAGCCTAATGAATACGTTTCTTAAAGAGAAGGAGAGAAAAAGCAGAGGAGAGCTTGAAGGCAGGGGGACCAAAGAAACGGGGAAAGGTTGGTTTATGCTTCGAGCCCCAAAGCTATTTCTTTCTAGGCTATGAAAGAAAACCTAGGGGAGGGCTCCAGAGAGGTTCTGCCATTTGGGTTACTGGAATATTTTGGACGATTACGATTGACAAGGTTAAGCAGTTGGTATTGATCGCAATGACCATGGTAAATTTCTATCTATGGCATCGCGGTAGTACGGCGCAGGTTTTTCGTTGGCGGCTACTTTTGTGCCGTTGGCTTCTTGACGACCCTGTCTGGCGACAAATATTACAGGTTGGCTACGTGGCTACAATCTGACTGCTTAGAACTTCTCCTCTGACGCGCCTATACTTGAGTGCTTCAGCAGCGAAGTTTTTTGGCCAATCGTTCCTTGTTAGTTGGGCGCAGAAAACTGTCGTCAACTTAATGGTTATGTGCCACAGAAAGTAAACAACTCCCTAACTCACCACTGGTGCACTCAGAATAAAGTTTGTGACAGTTAGTCCAATAAATGGCTGCTAGGCAACGGTGGCGATCCGAAACTCCCCAAGTATATAAGTGCAAGAAAATAGTAGGGAACGGCAACGGCGCAAGAAGGCCCTGAAGTGATGGACGGCTTACGACAAGGTGCCCACTGATCTATGAGAGGTACAAACTTTCGGTTTCCGCGCAAGTGTCTGTCTCTGGAGTCGGGAGAAATGTGTCGTGTCAGTGACTGTCTGTAGTTCAACCCAAACCTCTGTGCGCTAAACACCCTACCATCACCCATGCTAAAGCCCACCAAAAGCCCAGAAGCAACCTAAGATCTAAATGACCTAGGGAAGGCCTGAAAGCAACATAGAAGTGAACATATAAGTCAATCGCTATTCTCAGAATGCCTAGCAATAGATATTTCGAGTATAGCCACTGTTTGTAAGCTTCTCACTGGTGTTGACCTATGGACACTCGTGTCTTTTCCCCCAAACAAGCGAGCTGTGCATCGACGCACCCGTAACGTAACGAGATAGGAAGGACCCATGATAAAGAAACCAGTGTCTATGGTGCAACGCAAGAGCCAGATCCCAATACTGAAACACGGCGCGCAAGAGATAACTTCTACAAAACGAAGCTCCACTGTTCATCGTTGATCGAATTTTCTTCTTCAAGCTGTTCTGGTGTTAAGGTAAATCTTACAATTTTCGGTCCACGGGTTCACAGGAAAACAACGTCAAAGTTCGCTCTCTCGTCTGAGTTGGTGGTACAAAAAATACCTGTGCAAGAACCATATAGGAAAACTGTATGAAGGTGAAGTCTTGGATACGCGTTCTTGTAACGCATTGTCGACGGAGAAGACGCATATATGAACAGGAGTACATGCGACAAAGTGAAACTCTCAAGTGTCCAGCTTTTAATAGACCAGCTGGACACAGCCATGACTTTACTGCATTCAGATGCACTGAAAATATAATAATTTATTATTTTATTTGAATATTTTTGAGGCTTCGAAAGCAATAAAGAAATAAAATATTGTGCTCGCTCCTCTCCATTTGCAATTATACAAAGTCATGTTTTTGGTGTCGCATATCATTAACTCTGCTCATGATATCCTTTTTGTTTTTTCAAAAGTCTACAAATCTGGCGGTAATATTGAACGGAATGGCTACTTAGTGTACTTTTAGCTCGAGCTATGACTCCTTTCAAATACGCCTAACGGGAACCTTTGGTAAAGTGGTCACGGCGTGGGGCTACTGACCGGAAAGACGCGGGTTCGAATTCGACCGCGGTGGTCCCGTTTCGATGGAGTGATGATGCTAGAAGCCCGTGTACTTTGCGATGTCAGTTCATGATAAAGAGCACCACATCGTCCAAATTTCACGCGCCCTCCTCTATACGGAGTGCCTAATAGTCCCATCGTGGGTTTGGCGCGTAAGACCCCGCCGAATATTATCACTATAATTATTAGAGTATTATCATTAGTTTTGTTATTGCTGTTATTGTTATTGTTGTTATTGCTGTTATTGTTATTGTTGTTATTGCTGTTGTGCTTGTTGTCGTCGTCCTTGTCCTTGTCCTTGTCGTCGTCGTCCTTGTCGTCGTCGTCGTCTTTGTCCTTGTCGTCGTCGTCATCGATGTCGTCGTCCTTGTCGTCGTCGTCGTCTTTGTCCTTGTCGTCGTCGTCATCGATGTCGTTGTTATTGTTGTTGTCGTCGTCGTCGTCATCGATGTCGATGTCGTTGTTATTGTTGTTGTCGTCGTCGATGTCGTCGTCGATGTCGTTGTCGATGTCGTTGTCGATGTCGTTGTCGTTGTCGTCGTCGTTGTCGTCGTCGTTGTCGTCGTCGTCGTCGTCGTCGTCGTCGTCGTCGTCGTCGTCGTCGTTGTTGTTGATGTTGTTGTTGTTGATGTTGTTGATGTTGTTGTTGTTGTTGTTGTTGTTGTTGTTGTTGTTGTTGTTGTTGTTGTTGTTGTTGTTGTTGTTGTTGTTGTTGTTGTTGTTGTTGTTGTTGTTGTTGTTGTTGTTGTTAGCCATCTAGAATTTGGAGCCCTTCAGCGCAGTCTATAGCAACAAGTCCTCACCTTGTTCCGAAGCCTTGACCCACGAATGCAACCCAGTCCCCTGTCCTTAGCTGACCACTTACAGACCACACAAAGTGGGCGTGCCTCTTCAACGCATTAAACGGACGCTACAACTACAGCAAGAGCGCAGCCGCGGTCGTAAACTATACCAAATAGACGGATGAGAGAACTCGAATGGGAACAACAGCTTGCGCCTTGACGTTAATCTTTCCGCCTGTGCCATTAGATGTGGTTTCTCCGAAGAAGGCATTCGAGTCGGCGGGAAACTGAAGCGACGTCTTTCCAATAGAAGCGTCCCTAGAATCAGTGGGAGGGAAGGTAAGAAGAACGGCTCGCAGCGAGGAAGAAGAAGCAAAGTAAGGACCATTTGTACCGATAACAGCAGCAATGCTTTCTCCACGACCGCAGGCATTCGATTACGGAGCAGCCATTCGAAGCATGGACAACGCAAGTGCCCTCTTTCGGAAGACGCATCCTCCTATGCCACAACCTCCGAATCGAGACACCTATCGCTTCCTTTCCGATCGTAGATGGACCACTAGGTCACATTGTGCTTCTCCTGATCGCTAATAAAGGCTTTCCCGTGACTGTCAAAGAGAATGGACACTTCTAATCGGAAATCGATGCGAGGAAGGGATCCTTGTGTTTCATTGGCTGACATGCGTGGACTGCCTTTTCTCCTTTGTAGATCAAGCTTTGGTTGCTATTGTACGGATAACATAGTGGACATTCGCTGTCAGAAACCACCGCCACTGTACCGTAGGAACTGTGCCAACGGGACAAGTAAAACAGACAAAAAGGAAAGATGAATCGAAGAGGCAGGGAGGTTGTGTGTGGCTTTCTACCTTGCACCCGGGGGCGGGTGCCAAGAAATATAGAGCAGAGGAAAGGAGAACACACTAACAGAACTGGTTCATCCGATAGTAGATATTTGCTTCACGGTCACATCACTTATAGGTCATTTTTCCGCCATCGTGGTCTGGTTGTTGTTCTTCCTAAAATATTTTTTGTTTTTGAAAAAAAGAGGACGAATTTGTAAGCACTGAAGTGGGTGACAGGGTCAGCGAGAGAGCCTAAAGGCATTGTAATATTTTCCCATCACGACTTGATGTTATAAGGGCTGCTTTACAATATCTCGTTCAAGAACGTCCAGGAAAATGGGTCATATTCTGTGATTCGAAGGCAGCGCTTCAGAGTTTGCAGTCTGCCATGCGTAGGAGGAGTCATAAACAATCGGTACAAGAAATAAGACATTGCCATTATGAAGCTCTAGCACGAGGGCATGATATTATATATCAATGGCTGCCGGGACATATCGGTATTACCGAAAATCAATTAGCCGATGATGCAGCCCGCTCAGCCCATGAAGGAACCCGTGTAGTCCCGATTCCTCTATCAAGGAATGATGCAGCAAGACAACTTTACCTGCACTATAAAAAAATATCGAGTAAAAAGGGTGTCCTTTTGTCCCACAACAATAATCGTCATCAATTTGCGTGCGCTTTCTTTCTTGAAAACTCGGTGCTGGCCACTTTCCTATCGAGAATGCAATGCAGACCTGATAATTGGCATGTCGATCATGACCGGAATGTACCGGGCGCGGGGTGATAGCGCAAGGATGGAATGCAATATAGATGACGATATTGTTGTGGGACAAAAAGACACCCTTTTTACTCGCTATTTTTTTAGAGTGCACATGTGCTGGCTCGAGATCTTACACGCACGTTCTGGTCGTCTACCAGCTTCCAAAGGTGTCAATTTTATGATCTGGATCCTTCGCTCAAGATAAAGCTACCATCACAACTTTCCCGCTCCGATGCGACACTGTTATGCCGCCTTTGGTTGGGTGTTGCATTCACAAAGGTGTACTCCTTTCGCATTGGTATGGCAGACACTTCTACATGTGACTACTGCGGAGCTGAAGAGACCATTGAACACGTCCTGTGCAGCTGCGCTTGCTACGACACACAGCGATGCCAGCTCCGGATGGTTTTGAATCAACTTGACCCCGGACCATTTTGTGCGCAGAAGATTCTAGAACCTTGGGCATCTCCCTCAGTTGCGCAGAAAGCGACTAAAGCACTGCTACTTTACTTAAAGTCAACAAACCTGAGCGACCGCCTGCAGACTATGTGTGCTCCCCGAGTGTGCTCGTGATTGTGTGTGCCTTCTCATCTCTCTGCAACCTCTTTTCTCCCCTTCATCTCTTTCACAGTGCAGGGTAGCAAACCGGATGTGCGTCTGGTTAAGCTCCCCGCCTTTCCTTGCGTCTTTATCTCTCTCTGTCTCTCTCTCTCTCTCTCTCTCTCTTTCCATGATGACGGAACCGAGTGAACAGAAGTGCTCGTGGCCATTTGGCACTTTCCAACTTGCATACTGCGAAAATTGCCTAGATTGCTGGCGCTGCTCAGAGTAGTACAACACTCAATTAGGCCTCTGAAAAACGACGCCTTAGTTAGTCTCGTGGCACATTTAAACTCGAGATCGTGTGCGAGCACCAAGGAGCGGTGGTGGTGCACATTTAGAAGCTTCATTTCCATAAAGACTGTTTGTCACTTTTTACTGCACGCAGCTAACTCTAAAGCTTCCTAAACTTTTGATTTAGAAGAAGTGGTGCCATTTCATGTTTAGTTATCTTAGCCGGCGTGACATGAATAATGCCAATATGCAAATTAAACGAACAGGGGACAAGTTTGGGATGATTCTAGCAATGCGCGCCTGTAATAACTAAAAGAAAAAGAAAGCATACCAAGACTATGCTCGCGCTGTTGAGTCCCCGTTACTGAGATCAGACCTGGAGCACCAACTCTCGAAAGACCAGAGAGACAGGGACATAAACGCTGCGCAGAGGTGCGGTGCAGACTCATCGCACTGATTTAATAGGGCACCTAATGCACTTCTTTGATCTGATGTCATTCTGGCCAACTACGTCTTGGGCACAACTTCACGTTCTAACAATACCGTAGTCTAAAATACACACAAGTGCACAATTACAAACGGGACTTTTCGGAACGCGAACAGCATAGATGAATTCTGGGACAATGTGACGCTGACAATGTTTCCTTCAATATGCTCCAGATGGCTTCGTTAAGGAAGTCGTTGAATAAGGAGGTGCCGTGAAAGGAAGTATGGTAAAAGAAATTTCTTTGTCTTCAATAGAAGACCCCATTCAAAAGCTTGTTGTCCCTCCTTAGCAAAGCAGGGCAGTAAGTTTAGTTTACTCCCGTCCTGTCAGAACGAGAATCCTCCACTCAGGTAGGAAGGGTGCCTTGTAACTCTTTACAGTCCCACACATTTGCCACGCACTTATTTGTCTGAAAAAATTGAATGGCAGCCAGTGAAACAGCAGTAATAGCAACACCGTGTTCAACTTGCTTCCCATTTACTTGTTACTCCATAACAGAGAAGTGAAGAATGTTTGGGGTATGGTGCAGTGAGATAGAGTACCGGCACATTACTGCATGTGGAATAACGCAGAGGCCACCGACTTATGCAGGCTTACGTCGCGCTATGTAATATTTTTTTCAGGAGCCTGTCCGTGCTTGGTTAAAAAGAAACAAAAGAACAATAGATACAATTAGCAAAGAGGAAACTGGGCGGGGCAATTGTCTGCAAATTATGCAAGGCTAAATCCGCCGGCTCCCTACAACATCATAATCCTAATCCTAAGGTTTAGCATTACTCTTGCTCGAAAATAACGGCAACATTTTGCTTGGGTGAAAAGGCGCGTTTAACTCGACAATGCAACTGCGTGTGCGTGCCGAGCACCCGACTTCCCCTTAGGGAATTGCTGGCAACTCCCGGCTCTTTTATTACAGAGTGTGTCCTACACGCGGAGTACCCAATGTAAGCCAGTGTCGCGTTCGTAAATCAGATTTAGGGTTGATAACGTTACGTTCCATCGAGTCTCACGCACTGAAGGATACACGTCTCGACCGTGACTAAGGGGGAAAAGGATTCCCTGAGGGGAATTTCCGACTTCTAGAGAGACTTCTCTTTTGTCTCCTTTTCTTTCCCAGAAGCGCTGACAATGCGAAACATGAGTGCGTTCCCCGCCAATGGTTTGGACATCTAGCCTGCCGGCTGGTGTGTGGCTACCGTTCAGTCTCCATTAGTAGGGGTGTCGTGCCCGAAACTGGAAGATTCGCGTAGGGGGTGTCCTTTTCCCGACTCCCAGAGGGCGAACTAGGGAAACTGACCCGCGTGTCAAGAGCTTAGAGATGTTCCTGACATCCTCTTCAACTTGGCACCAACCACTTCGAAAACCCATTTTCTCTCTCTTTTTTGGCAGTTCCCAAATAACGTCCGCACGTGCTCTCTCCCCCTAGTTGTTTCTCTCTCTCTCACTCACTATTTACTCAACGTCCACGTGCGGTACTTACACGTCTAGCCCACAGAACCACTAGACGCTGCGTGCCCGTCGCGATTAATACATCTCGCAAACCCAGCCTGTCAGAGAGTTGACTATTCTCGCTCACATGGCTGCTTTCGTTCGCTCCATCCGAAATGGCAGCGCATAATTTACGCGTATCCTTTTTTTTTACTTCTCATGACTGCTGAGAGCCTTCAGAAGTGAAGCTTCGAGGTAAAAGAAAAAAACACCGCTATGTACCTACAGAAAGAAGGGGTCCTTTGCGAACAGGAAGCAGGAAATTGCGTTCATCCTAGTCGACACTCGCTCTTGTACCGGAGCGGCCACTCGGGCATTCCTGACGGGCATTCCTAACGGCGACCACTTTCCCTAACAGCCTTTTCTTCGCAATCCCTGGGTTATCGACCTGTCTTGCCCGGGCTCCTCGGGCTCCACAGCGTGTTTGCGGCTTGCGCGCTGCCACTGCCTTCCTTCCTCTTTCATAACGGGCCTCTTGTACTCCCGCAAACGCCTTTTCCCTGTTTTCCTAAAGAGGCATGGTTTGTACAGCGCCCTCCCTGAAAGGGAAAAAGAATCAAATGGAAAAGTCGTGCTCGTGTTTGTTTCCCCCAGACAAACCGAGTTCCCGTTTCCTTTCTTCACGCCAGCCGCATTATCCACCGCCCGCGTTTTCTTAGGGAGTGAGACGTCCCTAAAACGGGCCCGCCATGTCTTTCATCATCATTTCCCGTCGTCTGGAAGAAACAAGTATTCGGTTTGTTCGCTTCAGTCGAGTTTCTCCTGGCGTATTCTTCGTTCCTTCGCAGTACATGTTGCTAAATTCAGCGTCGTACACTTCCCAAAAATTTCTCCTCTCAACATTTCTTTTTTTTTTACAACAGCACTCTGTGCAACTCTTCCTCTCTAACCAGCTTTCCTCCCGAACTTTTTTCTCCCTTCACTACTCTTCCGGCATGAATCTTCCTGAAAATTGCCGCTCCGCGAAAGCTAAGCTCCAGAACGTATCGCTTTACAAAGCTTTCCCCACAAATTCACGTCGCGTGCACAGTCATGCTCCGGTTCTTCGACGTTCCCGAATTAGCCTTTCACATAAGAATGGGAGTGGCAGGAGTTAGATAAATGACCGTCTTCAGCGTAAAGGCTGCCATTTGGCGTCTTATTCGCGGTGGGTTCACGCTAGCGCTATATTTAGAACTTAAATCTTGTACCGAGCCGGACAAATAGAAGGAATCGGAAGCCCCTTCCCTACGAGGAAAAAGACAACAAAGATTGGCACGTGCCCACCTGACAGTCTTTCTTTCTTTCTTTCTTTCTTTCTTTCTTTCTTTCTTTCTTTCTTTCTTTCTTTCTTTCTTTCTTTCTTTCTTTCTTTCTTTCTCTCTTTCTTTCTTTTTTTCCTTCTTTCTCTCTTTCTTTCCTTCTTTCTTTCTTTCTTTCTCGCTCCGCAATGCTCACTCCCAACTATTCTCTTCCCCCATGCTTGGAATTGTACATTCACGCGTGATCTCAGGTGCTCAACACTTCGATTCCTTTAGGCAACAAGGACGGTGCAGCTTTCAAGCACATGCCATCAGAACGATGCCACAATCCGGAATAAGGAAACAACTAGACAGCCTTTATAAAAAATCACAGTGACGAGCAGGAAACGGCTGATCACCGATGACTCCTCGATAAATATATTTTTTCGATAAACAGCGTACAAATACGCATCTGACTGTCACACCTTTGAGGGTCGAAACTCTTGGCCCACGCGACTGCCGGATTTTTTTTTTCACCTAAGCTGCAAAAAGTCACTTGCGAGCCTTGTATTGGCTTGCATTGCGAGGATATACAATGCTCGTTGATGAAGAATATAAGAGAATGTAAGGGCATGCTATTAAACAGTGTCGTTTAGAGGAACGCCCGCTTGAAAGGCACATTAAGTGAAGTTTTGGGGCAAGTTGTTACTATAATGCACAAGATATGGACAACGTGAAAATATTAATGTAAGAAAGAAGTGAGCCAGCACAGACACTGCGCTTGTCTGGGTCCTTTTCATTTGTCCTTCGTTCAAATATTTTTTTTTCATGCAACAACGCCAAGCTATGGAGGGAAGAGCCAAAACCACTTAGGAAGTGGCAAATGAACACCTAAACATTTGCGGTATTACTACTTCACTGCATTTCACCGGCCAAGCGCTACAGTACATGTGCAAGCCGTGTGATTTCCCGGGGACCACACGCCATATGACATGGGCATGCAAACAAAACGCTAACGTTGCTACACTAAGTGAAGAACAGTGGGACAAGGCTACCGAACAGAGAGTTCAATAATGAGTGAAACCTAGTTCAACGAGCACAAAAAATGGCCAAGGCCCATGGCTACCTGGAATAAGGAGGTTGTCCACCTTGGGCGCACGCTGTGCTTGCTCACAATCAATGTTTAATTCTCTTTCTCTACAGTACTTTTTAAATACTTGTTTAGTGCGAGGTTTTGTTTGAAGGCTATGTTTCCCAGGCTGGCATTTGTTTATTGTCAGTGCGCACTTTGACGAGAGCCCGGAAAGTCGTCTGCCTCTAGAAAGCGAGAAAGGGCAGCTCCCGGGAAATCATATAAAAAAAGAGGTCAGATAAACAGTGGCGTTTTTGCGTTAGTCACTTCGGCATATGCGAAGATGCGAAACGTGGCGGTTTCGATTGATACTAGACGAATCGAGAATAGACCCTGGAATATCAGTATAGTCGTGTAAACTGCCATTGGCAATCCACGCTATAATGCGAAACCGCACAATGACTCTTTTTCACCAAGAAACTAACGCTGCGGAGACGAAGAGCAGAGGATGTTGCTTTTGTACCGAACGTAAAACACGGTTGTTATGCAGAAGTGATGGTGCACAATAAGCAATTTACGTGCAGGGCTGTGGTGAACCTACCCATACGCTTGTGAAAAAAATGTAAGGTGCGGTTTAAATCGGAACCGGACTGAAACACTGACAAACACTTAGTCAGATGGTATAGCATTTTACCTTTATCTCCTTCTTTCTCTCACACAAACAGTTAAATAAATAAATGAATATATATATATATATATATATATATATATATATATATATATATATATATATATATATATATATATATATATATATATATAGGAAGTAATAATTCAATGGGCCAGTTAGTCTTCGTGAAGGTATGAGATATGGCACAACGGGAGCGTTGTCAACAAAGATAAATATATTTATTTCCCAACAGTTTCGGGAGGGGTCCTCCCTTCACCAAGGGATGAGTTATACTTATCCCCTGATATAACTCATCCCCTGTTGATATAACTCATGTAACTCATCCCCTGTTGAAGGGAGGACCCCTCCCGAAACTGTTGGGAAATAAATATATTTATCCTTGTTGACAACGGTCCCGTTGTGCCATATATATATATATATATATATATATATATATATATATATATATATATATATATGAGAAGGTAATTGACTGATATGTAATGACATTACAATTCGGTCTAAATCACTTCCCCGCCCCGCCACGGTGGTCTAGTGGCTAAGGTACTCGGCTGCTGACCCGCTGGTCGCGGGATCAAATCCCGGCTGTGGCAGTTGCATTTCCGATGGAGGTGGAAATGTTGTAGGCCCGTGTACTCAGATTTGGGTGCACGTTAAAGAACCCCAGGTGGTCGAAATTTCCGGAGCCCTCCAGTACGGCGTCTCTCATAATCATATGGTAGTTTTGGCACGTTAAACCCCACAAACCAATCAATTAAATCACTTCCCCTAAACTTTCCTTGGCATAATTGTCTGTTAGATCTCATTATTATTGTGTTAAAATACCAAAAAACGAACCCTTAAGTATACACTTGTTTCCCTAATTCATTAACGAGGCTCTCGTACTCGCAGACTTGGTGCCTTTAGGTTGTATACGAGGGACTATTGGTCAGCTGACAGCTCGTAATACGTTCACGTGCTGCGTGACGCAAACAGGCTGATAAAGAGTGTGCTACACTCGCCGCCATGGCTACTGGTGGCACTGATTGACACTCCCGTGTTTAAATTCACACATATACCCAATAAAGTTGCTGGCGGGATAACCGCCATGGTAGATCAGTGGTAAAGCATCGAACACGTTATTCGAAGGTCGCAAGTTCAGTTCCTGCCCACGGCAAGTGATCTTTTCACCCACTTTTCTTTCTTCACATTCCTATTACCCTTTGGTCTAATAACTCCCCGTATACTTTCCGTGCATTATTGTCTGTTAAATCTCTCACACACACACACAGATATATATATATATATATATATATATATATATATATATATATATATATATATATATATATACATAAATATCTACATTTGAATGATCGTTTTAAAAGAATGTCATGGTTCTTCTTTCGGATGCCCTTGTCAAATAGCATTTCAAAATTTCAAATGACGCAGGAACACGACATCAGCGCAAGCTTCGTTGCACTAATGTTTCACTGAACAAATTTGTGAAATTCTTGTGAGTATGTTGTAGAAAATACCGTCCCCTTTATCTGTAGCCTCCATCGAATGTCAAAAGACGCAATTGTTAAGATCTGTTCTTTATCTGGCATGTGGCACTAAGTTTTTGACACACGAGTCATACCCATAAGTTATGTTTGGCAGCACCTACGAGACAATAGCCATTTCGTCGCAGCGACGTGCTCCCCGGAGCGATTATTAATACGTTATAATGATATTCTGCGGATGACGTGAGCGTCTGCACGAGGCGCTCGCTACGCAAAGCAAGCAAGTGTGCCGCTTGTGTATGCTATTATTTTATATAACTGCCTTTATGACAATTATTGCAGCATATCTTTCGTGAGAAGAGCAGCAAAGGTCAGCCTCGTTGCTCTTTTGCGTACTTTAAATCGAGCCATATCCAGACCTGTGAATATTCTAAAACAAATCTTCTAAAAAGCTGGCCCAATTTAAAAGGTTCTGGTTCAAGCTGAGAGCTAGACTGGATGCATGCAATATCCGAGCGCAAACTCGCCTAATGTAAGACCCAGAAAACTGAAAGGTAGTTAAATCTATTTGGAGGAATACATTGAAAGAGCAGACATTCTTGTCAGCGGTTGAGATTGTTGCACCACCTGGAAGAAAAGATCTCAAACACGCGCTCCCTTTTACGTGGCCTCAGAGATTTGCTCGAAAAGTGTGACGAAGCTGAAATTTATCCCAAACAGTACACCAGAACACACGAATCTCAAGGTACAAATGCCAAACCAGATATCATATACTGGGTTTATTGCCTTTAGTTTTTTTAAGTTCATTTCTTGCTCCAAATACAGTATGACGCATGTCTTAAATGTTTATCCAGAATACTGTTTCGAGAGGCAGTTTCGAAAATTATACGTTGTGTTTTGTCTCGACCCTAATGAATATGCAAGGCTAAAAAAAGAACGATTTCGTGTGCGGGAAATTAAGGATCTTGTGGCCACAAAATCATTTTGGGCAATCCAATGCTCTAACAAGACGTCATTCTTTACAAAACTGTACTAAGTTTTCGAAAATAAAATCCCGCTGTGGTCGACTCTTGCAGCGCTTGCGACACTTCAAAGTCGTCATATGACCAGGCAGTACCTCGGCTTTTGCTATAATTGAGCGGAATTTGCGAAAACAGCCCTCTGCTATTATCAGCGCCCCTCTGTTAAGCCCATGGTTCACTGTCCACCACTTTCTGCGGCACATAACGCATGCAATGATCTGTCATGCTACAGCCTCCGCCAATGTCCTTCGGTGTTCTGACCCGAAAATAAATTGTTACGTTTACGTTACTTCTCGTTATACTCTCCCGTATGGTGATTGATTGATTGATTGATTGATTGATTGATTGATTGATTGATTGATACGTGGGGTTTAACGCCCCAAAACTATCTCTATGATTATGAGAGACACCGTAGTAGAAGACTCCAGAAATTTCGACAACCTGGAGTTTTTTACCGTGCACCCAAATTTGAGCACACGGGCCTACAGCATTTCCGCTTCCATCGCGAATGAAGCCGCCGCAGCCGGGATTCGATCCCGCGACCTGCTGGTCAGCAGCCGAGCCCCTTAGCCACTGGACCACCGCAGTGGGGCCTCTCATATGGTGCAGCATCCCAATTGTGAGTCTGTGTTTTGCAGTCCTGAACGACGCGAGCTATACCGAAAAGTGCCCTCTGCCAAAGCCTCCTCTATTTACAGCTTCATCTCAGCGTTTCAACGAACTTGGGGGGCTAACATCAAGCTGTACTGTCGAAGTGGTCTTGCGAAACAATCGCGCCTGCCATTGTGGACGTTTTTAAAATCAGGACCGTGTTTATGGATAATTCAAAATATAGGTGCATCTGAAACAGCATCTCATCGCTCTCATCCGACGCATTCTCTTCTACTTCTCTTACGAGATACGTTAGCGAGGGGCAAGTTACTTTGTTTTCCGGAATTGAAATGTCCCATACACGTGCTGTAGTAATGGTATTGGTTTGTGACACTCGAGCAGAACGTTCATTGAAATATGAACGCTCTCCCCTACTGTATGCATGTAGGAACAAGGGTACAAACAATCAACGCCTAAGAGCTTCTCTGTTGGCCTTACAAGCTGACGGTGCTCGTGGCCCAACCTTCGTGCGAAGTTTCTGACGCCAAGCTATAAATAATCGCTAAAGGAAATCGTAAAAAGGCAACGCACAGAAGGAATATTGTCTTTCTGTCTTTTTTTCTGGTTAGCCCAACATCATAAGAGGGAGGCGAACGACTGATATAACAGTTTAAAAATAAAGAATGAGCTGCACGCTTCTTTTTTACTAACCCCACAAGTGACACCCGCGGGCGTTTGGATGGCGTCACATGGCATTTCGTCGACTTGTTTCTTTACGGCTTCATCCTCTCACGCCAAAACTCTGCACGAGCTCTGACTCAGTGGTCTGGCACTTTCTCCTTCTATGACGCGGTGTCTTGCGACTTGGGGTCTGCCAAATTCTTTTCGACGACGAAAAGCAATACTTGTGTAGGAAGCCGAGGGTTTTCAGCTGTTGTATTTCCTGCGGTAGAAGCATAAGCGAAAAGCCATTAAGTTATTGCTTCACTTCATTTATTCTTAAGAGGCAACGAAGGGAGGAATTTCCAGGTCTTGTTTCTTCATTCGACGCAACTTTAATGGAAACCAGCGGACACTGATGCCAAGGAAGGTGCAGGGGATTTCTGGTATACTGTTCAAAGTGTGAGGAGTCAACTGTGATAGAGTCGTGAACGCAGCGATAAGTGGTCGATGAGACAACTTGCCGCTGGCAGGAACCGAACCACAAAAAATTTCACATTACGAGCTAGATGCTCTGCAGATTGGGTTAAGTCATGTGGGACTCCGTGTGTGCAATATAGAACTCCGTGTTTTCGGAGTTCAATGAGCCCGAAGCTCTTTAGGCCACAGTTAAAACGTGCGCGTTTTAGAGAAAATGCAGCCAGCCCTTTGCCGATGGATCAGATAAGTTTATGAGACGCGTGGCAGCGACCACTACAGAGCTCCTAACGCTAAGCCACGCCCAGCGACAAAGGCACCTCGTGCGACCGAGTTCCGCAGCACGTCCACCACTAGACCAGGTAGAGCCATGCGAGGTGCAAAGAAAGTGTCAGCGTACCCTTGAAGAAGCAGAGAATCTCGAACCGAGGTTTAGCGCCGCATATACGAGAAGGACAGTAGCAGCGACAAACAGGTGCATAATAGGCAGTCAAGAAAAGAGAGAACAAGGGTTGACGAGCAGATACTGCTGATCACCACGGCTGGAGTACAGCGCGTATGTGAGCTCTACGCCGATATCCAGGCTTATGGGTTGAAGCAGAGTACGAGCGGCGCCTTGCTCACGTTTTCAACGGTGGTGCCGAGGCGAGATTCCAATGCGAGTTCCTCTCGTTGGACGTTGGACATTATTGTCATCAAGTTCGTGACCGGTTGTGGTTCAACACGAACTTGTCTTAATACGCTCAGATCCGTGCGATCTGAGCCCCGCCGCGGTAGTCTAGTGGCTAAGGTACTCGGCTGCTGACCCGCAGGTCGCGGGGTCGAATCCCGGCTGCGGCGGCTGCATTTATGATGGAGGCGGAAGTGTTGTAGGCCCGTGTGCTCAGATTTGGGTGCACGTTAAAAGAACCCCAGGTGGTCGAAATTTCCGGAGCCCTCCACTACGCCGTCTCTCATAACCATATGGTGTTTTCTGGGACGTTAAACCCCAGATACCATACCAAATCCTCTGTGAGGCAACAGTATACTCCTCTGCGCGCTGCAGAACCTGGATGCTGCAGAATCCGACAAGATTGCAAGTTCAGACATGATATGCAGCCCGTACAGTCCAGTCCAGTCCAGTAGTAAAGTCCTGTTCAGACCTAGCTACACCCAGTTTGAAACCTTGAGCCGGCTAAATTCAACTTAGGTATACGGTCAAGTTCAACCTACTGCCAGCCACAAAACGCCATCTAATCAGCCACCTTCGTTATATATGTCAAGCCTTGTGCCGCTTTGTTTTTTTTTTCTTTTGCTTCTGAATTAAATTGGGCGTTTACGAATGGAGATTTCATTTTTCGCAACTGCCCCATTCTTGAACATTCGGAATTCGATTTCGCCCTCAGAGTCCCGAATGATGACACATACAAAGTTTCAAAATGTCACTACCGTAAGTGCTTGACGAACCTCAAAGAAGTGGTATATGCTATCGAAAACATCAGTGTACAGCAGTCGTTCTTTAGTTGTCTGCATGTTTTAAAGGCCTATAGACCAACCCCGGTAATTTTTTTTATGTCAGAGTAATGTTGGGTCTATGTTGCTGGGACACTCCTGTCACGCGCCTCAATAGCTGAAATGTTCGGCAAGTTTTAATATGCTTTTCAATAAGCAAAAAGGTGTAATACCAAAACTTAAACTCAACCGAGCGCACGAATCACGCACTACTTGGTAATAACCGGGAGTCGTGCAAGGCATGCTGGTCCCGCCGGCGCAGAGTATGAAAAACTATGAAGGCCTGAACGAGCAAGCACTCGTAGCACAGAAAAACATGCCTATAGCACGAGTTGGCATTCCTGAGTCTGACAGTGTCTCGGACCTATCAGACAGCAGTGACCCAAACGTATATGACCCCGGCGAGAAACGGTGGGAACACACGCGTGCCATTTCGGTCGGTAACCAGTTGGGCCACCTGATCGCACTGAGCTAATTCTCAAGAAAAGCCCTGAAATGCCGACTCGCAAACTATTTGCATCTTCTGTGAGTGGTTTGCGCAATTCACAACCCACCCATGGCACACCACTGTCATTCACAGGGAACAGAACATCATACGTCGAACCGCCGAAGCGCCGGCTAAGCACCATGGAGCAAAGAAGATAGTTTTTTTTTTTTTCGTGCCAAAAAACCCCTGCCGTCACAGCGTGGCCAGCACAGCAAACGCTTTGATCGTTTGCGTCACTTCCGTTGAGCTGCCAAAGGCGACGTCCGCCAGACAGCGTTGCCAATAATTCAGGCGGGCCCATTGAGCATTTCGGGGCAATCTTTAAAATTCACTTGCAAACAATCAGCACACATATCAAGCCTGTGATTTGGCATAAAGAAAGGAAATGTGCAAATAAACGCGCAAACAAATTTTATTGATATCCACTGACCTCGGAAAATCACCGGAGTTGGTTACTGACACCTTTCTTTCGGAGGCGAGTTTACTGTGCCATACAAATCTGTTTTGAGAGACGGCAATGAGCAAGTAGGACGCTCACCAAATGCAGGTATTTCATTTTGATAGGAAGTCAACTTTCTCGTGGCATACCTACCAACATCGACATGAAATTGACGTCAGGCTACAGAACTAAACCTGCTAACTTCACGCAGCAGTCTGGGTAGTTGGCCTTTCCCTCAACCTCTCTCTCTCTCTCCCTGGCTAGTTCTGATGTCCAGCTCCAAAACAAACAAAAATTCCAGCATATCCCCTAAGTCAATGATGGTGAGGTGGGCGATGCTCTCGAGATTTTTCGGTGATACTGACAATCCTTTGAGGAGCAGCATCAGGGTCCGCACGGTGCCAAGCCTGCTTCGCCACCACTTCTCGCATTCCGGGGTCCACTCTTAGTTGAGCCTGTTTCGGAGCAGCTTCCTTGGCGTGCGCCGTATCGGGATCCACTTCTCATTGCGCACGTTTCGCAGCGGCTTCTTTGGCGCGTACCGTCTCCGGATCCGCCCGGTGCCGCGCTCGCTTTGTCGCAGCCTCTAGAGCCACCGAGCACTATCCGACGCGTACGGTGACGATCCAGAAGAATGAGACATAACGGGCGTGCCAGCACAGCCCACGCAGCAGCCAATAGGAAAGTAGCGGCTGCCTCCAACGTCATCTAGTGTACATTCACAAGGGATTGCCTTACACCGTAAGGAGGTTCGCCCTAAAGATCGCAGCCTGAGCGTCTTCTTGAGCGTCACCGTCATCCAACGTACCTGTGTGAACAAAGATAGTCTGGAATACTGTACGTGCACCCGAATACAAGATATTCGCTCATCAGAGGGCAAAAGAATTCTTTGATGTTTGAATTTGTCGTCATTTCGCCCTGTGAGGTTTGTCCCCCGTTTCATTGTGCCAATGAAACGGGGGGAGGGGGGGGGGCAATAGGTGCAAGCTACACCAATTTTCATCCAATCCGGTGCTGAGACGAGCGTGGGTTGACTTCGGGCGCTGCGGCCGAGGCGCAGACCCAGGCCTGCAATTCACGTCGGACGCGTACACGCGAAACATGCAGCTGCTGACCGACTTAAAATTGTCGATGAAGAATCGGCGCCTTAAAATTGACGTCATCCCACCGTTGTGCACACCGGTCACGACAATAGCCACACGTGCGGCGCGCGGCAGACAAAGCAGACGATTGATGAAACGACGTGCGGACGAGGATATGTCAGGAAAACTTGCGCGTGAACATACTACCACCCAATGTTGCTGCTCATACCATGTAGTGGCGTCCAGGTACAGTAGCAACTGAAAGTAGCTATTAAAAAGATGATTTAATTAATTCTTCAGGGGTCACTCACGCATACGGGCACACTTACTACGCTCTCGGGGGCTTGGCCCATCATTTGACAGAAAAAAAAAACAAGTGAAAAATTTTTTGTCAATACTCATTAAACCAGCAAAACACATGACGCGTTCCATGCGTTCGATGTCCGAGCGCTTTGAGTCCGTGCATTTGATGTCGTCTGAATCGCCCCGGTGCCGCCAGGGGACATTTCATCAAGATGGCGCCGCCGGGGAAGAGACTCAGACGGTTCTCACTCCGTGCGTGACCAGCCATTTGTTAAGTGAACGATGCGCTCAGTCTACGAAATACTGTTGACGTGAGCTAACGCTCATATCGGCCATAACAGCCGGTGTATGGATGAACGCTTAGAACATACCCTTTCGATAAAAATTAAGGAAGATAAGGCTAAAGTGAGGATGAAAATGAGAATAAAATTCGAGGTCGCTCGTATCAATCGGAATTTATCAAGTTTTACCGGTGAGTGTTCATGAGATTTCTTCGACCTTATATTGGAAAACACGGTACTCTATGAGTCACGTTTGAAGATGGCAGTCTCAGTCGAGTCATACAGGTCACCGACGACTGTGCATACCACGGTTTTCGCTATTCGAGTGTAAGTCGTCATTGTTTTAAGGCATGTAAAGGATACTCTCATGACTCATGCTTCGGCGTTTCCATTGCTACCCTATAACTACAGTTAGAGAAAGAAAACAAAATAAAACGGTCCCAGAACGTGTTGATTGAAATGTCTTCTGCCTTCTGTGAAGTGTTTTACTGGAGAGTCATTTGCGTAAGTCAGTACTTTGCAGCCAATCAAACTTTCTTCCTTGTGAACCCCTGAGCAAGACGAACGTAAGAACTACATAGAGCCAATATTAGCTACTGCCCATTGAAGCTGTGACACTATGACCGATCACCATACCGCAGAAAATACTCAACGCCATTCGCACATGATCTGCGAGTTAAATATTACTCTGTTTTATGTAGCTCGTCGCATTCCAATGTGCTTCCCTGAAGGGTAATAATACCTTGCAAAACTTCCCAAAGGCGAATAATTCCACACAAACACAGACCTTGCGCAATACCAACTTTGATCGTGATAGCAAATATATCCACACTCTTGTCTGTCATCGCTTCCGCCACCGTAATGTTCCGATCAATAAAGCCACGTCACGCATCGCATGTCCTATACCCGCGAGTAAAAAACGGGGTGGGCTGTAGTGAATAACACGGCTGAAAGAGGGACGAAATGGCCGGTCATCTCCGTCGCACCAAGCGTGCAAGCGACAACATCGCCTCACGTGCGAGGCCTGCCATTAATGGCTCCTTAAGCATTAAAGAAAATCATAAACGCCCAGCCTATTTTTCAGTGGGCTAAGGAGCATGAACGGCTGCTGGTGTGCAGGGTGTGGGGGGTGAAGGAGAGGGCTGCGGAGCTCCAGCTGCAACTGTGAACTCTAAGCATAGGTGGGTGCTCACGCTCGCTACCTAGAGATGCATATTTAGAAAAAAAAAGGAAAACATCCATAAAAAACACGTTTATTTCCTTTTTTTCAGAACAGTTGAAAAATTTGATTAAAATTTGCGTGAGGTAAGACGTACAGAAATACCCCTTAGGCAGTACACAGCGTTGAACGTGAAACCAAAATGTCGCTCATTATACCAAAGCACCAAACGATTCTTGACCACTCGCCATCGACGTCATATGATATCAGCGTCTCGAGCGCCAGCTTGGCTTGAATCATTAGCGTAGCTTCTTCGTTCGGGTGTGGTCTGCTGTAGTCATGTTGGGAAAGGTTTTGTAATATTTTGGTTCCCGTTATTGTTCAGTTTTGATTTTCCCTCGCACAATTCTGTGACCTGTGGCAAAAGTCCGCTTAAAAAGCCATGTGCAAGCAGGTTCTAAAAAAGTTGAGCTATTGACGTGTGGATGCACTTCACGGTCGAGGAGACCAGTGGCGAGTCGCTGTCTGTAAGCACGGCAGCATCAGCTACGCTTATATGCGACATCTTAAAAGGACGAAGAAAAATACAGATGGAGTCAGTGATGCTAACTCTGATTATAAGTGTGTTACCATCTTGATTAATGTTATAGTCCAAGCCACAAAGAAATAGACATCTCTGGGCTCATTGTTCTGACTCCCGTGACAATTTTAGGGAAGCCGCACGAATTCAAAAAGCTAAATGAGGTCGTGTTGTTGCTTCTGGTTGCCTTCGATCTGATAAATTTTGCATTGATTTGCGTACAAATAGAAATAATCTTATTTCTGTAATTTACATAACGAAAGTTGTTTCTCTTGACGCTAGACAATAAATAACTACCATAAGAAAAAAAATTTGTTCTTTCCAGTTTCTTCCGAAGTTTTAGAAATAAATGAAAAAAAAAACGGGCTTTATTCCGACTGTTCGAAGGTTCTGGAAATTTCGCATCTCTATCTACCTCAACACATGGCTTGTGTACCCTGTCACGTGTGCCGGTCACACTGATTACTTCACATGGAGACTAGAGAAATGACAGCACTTAAACTATTTCGACTCCTGGAGCGGCTGTGTGCGCTTAGACCAGCGTTTTGTAGAGCTACGCGAAATGACACCGAATGAAGTTACCTTCCAGCAGTACTTCGTATCACATCCAATTTGTCGATGTCATAGCACCGCAAATCTGTTAAGGTCCATCCATTCATCCATCCATCCTTCTGCTCATCCATCCATCCGTCCATCAATGCATGCGTCCATCCACCCATCCATCCATCCATCCATCCATCCATCCATCCATCCATCCATCCATCCATCCATCCGTCCATCCGTCCGTCCGTCCGTCCATCCATCCGTCCGTCCGTCCATCCGTCCATCCATCCGTTCATCCATCCGTTCATCCATCCGTTCATCCATCCGTTCATCCATCCGTCCATACATCCGTCCATCCGTCCGTCCATCCGTCCATCCGTCCGTCCATCCATCCGTTCATCCGTCCATCCGTCCATCCGTCCATCCGTCCATCCATCCGTCCGTCCGTCCGTCCATCCATCCATGCTTCCATCGATCCATGCGTCCATCCATCCATGCGTTCATCCATCCATGCGTTCATCCATGCGTCCATCCATCCATTCGTCCATCCATCCGTCCATTCATCCGTCCATTCACCCACCCGTCACTCTATCCATTCATCCACGCACCCAACCGCCCACCATCTGAAACATCTGCAACATCTGCACTCTTCAGCATTTCTCTAGGCGTGCAAAATTTCTACGTATATTTAGTGTCATTTCATAACCTGCGCCTCAAAAAAATAACTATGCTGTAACCTTCACTCAGCATGCTTCGCATAACGTTCATTCCCAAGGGACGTGGGGGCTGCTAAATTTGTTATTTCATTGAGTTACTTTCACTCGTCAAAGTTATTCGCACAGCCAGTGAATGTAGACGCCTGTGATGACTCAAGTCCGCCGCGAAAGTTTCTTCTTCGCACATACCACTGTTTACTCTTCGAAGTACAAGTTTACGGGTCGCGAAACTGAGTATTGCCGACGACTGCCGCATTTTTATATATGGAAGTGAAAATGAGCGAGTCCTGTTAATGTCGAGAAACCCCACTTGGTTGAAATTACGGGAGCCCCCCACCACAGCGTGTCCCTCATAATCGTACCTTGGTTTGAGGTTGTTCAACCCCATCAGTTATTATGATATGCCCAAGCTTCAAAGCTTCCTGCAGCACAAAAGGCTGGATGGAACGGAAAAACACCGATCATGCCAAACAAAGAAGCTTTCATATGCAAAAGCTCCTCTTCTACGCAATCAAAACGTTTCGAAAAAATAATTACAAGAATCGAAGCTCTGAAAAAGAAAAAGACATGAATCATGCGTGCCGAGAATGGAGGGTTGCCTAAATTCTATTGTCCTCCAGCACCGGAGGAACAAAAAAACAGAGAACACGAACTCAAGATGAATTACAGCTCTCGAACAGTTGCTACCTGCGCGTTTGCGTGTGACGACGGCGCTGTTCTGTGAAGGGTGCTCACCTTTATTCCGCGTCCGACGTCACGAGCGGGAATCGGGAGACCAATTTATACACCCTACACGCGAGTACAAAGAAATAATCGACCCTCGCTTTTACTGGATCGTCCTCGCCTACAATTGCCGATGAAGACGTAAAAGAAAACCACCGAAAACAAAAAAGCTGTGTCTCTATGCGTAGTCCCCCCCCCCCCCCCCCGTCTTCCCAATGCCTAAACTGAACTGCGCAGGAGTTGTACCCCTGTTCAGACGTCACAAGAGAGCGTGCAGCTTTCATGGACGAACAAAAGACGGACCTCGCCCAGCCCGCATGCGTCAATTGCGCCTGTTTACTGCGCAGCTTAACAGAGCGTGCTTTAAGCGAACGGAATGCGGCACCACTTTTCTGACTTATTTGTTAATAAATTATTTCTATAGGGAAATAAGTACGCGTTGGTATGGTGCCACAGACTTGCTCAATATTTGCTTATTAATTGAAAATTGCAAGGTTATGAACGCTAAATCTTGAGCAACATTGGAGGGTGCTACGGACGGGGTCGGCCGTTTCAAGTACCCGGTGCACTTAGGAGTGGACAAACAGACAAATGTACAGGCAAACAGACCAAAATTTTCGCGTCGAAGGTCCCCAAGAAAGACTATCGTGTTTAAAAAAAAAGCAAAAAAAAAACACGTCGTGTGTGTTGGAGATCACGTGTTGTTACGAACAACGCTGAGCGAGTGCGTGCGTTAATTGGGCGATTTTGGTACGTAAGTTGGGTTTAACGTTTTTTTTTTTATAATTAGTTGGTGTTTCCATTGTATCACAATTTGTGTTATGTTGTATTCAACTATTGTATTTGCCCTCCTGCTATGATCCCTTTGGGACTGGCAGTATTTACAAATAAATAAATAAATAAATAAACGTCTCAAAACCTTCACATAATTACGAAAGACGCCGTAGTGGTGGGCTCTATAAATTTCGAACCACCGGGGTTCTTTAACGTGCACCCAAATCTGAGCGCACGAGCCTACAGCATTCTCGCCTCCATCGAAATGGCAGCCGCCATAGCCGGGATTCGAACCTACTACCTGGGTGTCAGCAGCCGAGTACCTCAGCCACTAGACAACCGTGGATGAAATAGTTGGGCGCCTTTTTTTTTTTTGCAAAATCACTCTCTGCAGTCTATTACTGCTTCTTATTTCCTTATCCCTTTGTATATAAATGTATTTCCTGCGGATAAAACATTAGGGTTCATGGGCAGCGCCTCGTCAAAGACTATATTCAATACACAATAGCTTAGTGCTCCACAATTTTGTGAATATTAACTTCTCAGAAGAAAAAAAAAACAGGCCGACAAAGAAGCAATCTATTCACCTTATCCAAATCACAAACAACAACAAAAGATTTGGGTGCACGTTAAAGAACCCCAGGGGGTCTAAATTTCCGGAGCCCTCCACTACGGCGTCTCTCAAAATCATATGGCGGTTTTGGGACGTTAAACCCCACATATAAACAACAACAAAAGAAAACATAGAAAATGCGGATAATATATTACGCAAAAAATATGGTCAATATAGAAATAATTCATAATGCAACTGCCTAAATAAGGGTTAAAAAGATGCGTTTTTGCAATAATTATTTCTAGCCTAGCTTAAGGGTTTGGTGCATGCTCTTAGCATCAATGTAACGTATATTCGGCGCTCTACATAGGTTCTTTTGATCTCATAACTTCAAATACGATTTATCAGTCACTGAAATCTACCGATGACCTTTTACAAAGACATGACGGCATTGACATATTTATATCAAAAATTTCCCTGGGATAGCGCCTTCGGATCTCGTCCGATACATCTGCGCTCTGCCTTTTCGGCCAATGCCAACCGATAAAGCTCCGGACTGCAACACGTCAAGCTTTTTTCTTTACATCAGCTCCATTTGTTTTTGTTAGATATGGTAGGGTAGTCGATGGCGAGACCGTTAGATGGACAGAGAGGGAGGTGCTGAAGCTGTCAGCTGCAGAACGGCGATAAATGCAAACAAAAATAAGAAAGCGAGAGAAGGAAGGATGAGAAAACAAAAAAAACTAAGGCATAACGAATGCTAGGGAAAAAACGGAAGAAAAGAAAGAAGACAATCAAAGCCTTATGTTTATTTTGGAACAGCTGAGAGGCGCACATCTGGCGGTTTCCTGCGGCCTGTACATGCAACTCGAATTCCCTAACTGACAGAGCGTGCGAGCATGCACGCACACAAACAGACGTGCGCACTAATGATCGTTAGCGCTGTATCTCGCAAGGCGTGCCATCAAAGTGCCCTCTTTTCTTGTTCCAACGCTGTCGTTCCGTTTACGTCCACTCAATACATTTTCTTTCATCTGACTGGGCAGAGCCACGTGCACATAAGCACATACATGGACGAATCGGTACATGGCAGGATAGATGGACGGGTACATACATATATGGAAAAACGTAAATTGAGGTACTGGTTCGGAAAGGTCAAGATGCTGTGATGACTACACATCGATCTTCCCGCTAATGGCCCTCTTCCAGGTTTATTTTTTGTACAATAGCTTTCGTCGTGAGTGCGCTGGTGCCAGCAGCCGTGGTGGTTAATTAGGGAGTCACTTACAGACAAACGCACATATTTATGCATTACACAAACATACCTGAGCGGAATGTCAAGGTACTGACACAAACATTTTGCCCTCGAATATTTTTTTTTGCAGCAATGTGTTGCTGGGAGCCTGTTAGTCATAGCCTAACGCATCATTTATTTCGGCATGTGACAGATAATTAGTTAAAGGCTCGTTATTATTATGCAGCATCAGTTTCGTTTTCAGAACTGACAAGCCACCAGGTGCAACTATCACCACCTAGCGGGTGCGATGCTCGACCATGTCAGCACACGGAACTGTGACACACTTCCGCGCGGTTCGCATCAGCAATTTTTTTTTCTACAGGAAACCAGACAGCAATGTCATGGAACGCAAAACCTTCAACTTGTGCGCCACGGCCACGGACCTGCGAGCAGTTGCCGAGTGATAGTCTGCTCAAGGACACGCAACCAAATAAATAAAAGGACCCCGTATCTGCAGGTTACACTGCAAATGTCGTCGAAAGTTTATTTGATCATGCACGCAAAAAACTCGGCGAATGGTGTTCAGCAGGCGCTGCGTTAGAGTGCCTCGACCGTGCAGCGGAAGTGAACGAGCGCATGAAGTCACGTCACACGTAAGACATGAGCGCTATCAGTCTTGGAAAACGAAGCGCGCGGCGTGCGCGCCCATCTCGGAAGTTATAAGGTGTAGAACACGAGGCAACGGGTAGGTGGCACCACCATGTCGTCTACGCAAGCCCCGCCGCGGTGGTCTAGTGGCTAAGGTACTCGGCTGCTGATCCGCAGGTGGCGGGATTAAATCCCGGCTGTGGCGGCTGCATTTCTGATGGAGGCGGAAATGTAGGCCCGTGTGCTCAGATTTGGGCGCACGTTAAAAAACCCCAGGTGGTTAAAATTTCCGGAGCCCTCCACTACGGCGTCTCTGATAATCATATGGTGGGTTTGGGACGTTAAACCCCACAAATCAATCAATCAATCAATCGTGTAAGCTAAGCGTTGGAAACACTTGCCTTTTCGTGCAAGCGTTGCATGGTCAGCGCAACGTGATAAATGCTACAGTCCTTAGAATCATTTATGCCTTTTCTAGTTAAAGACACACATACAGAATATTGACGTGTTGATATGGTGCCTGAGATATGCGCAATAATGGCTTTTTAATTATAAGTTTTAAGTATGAACGTTGAATCTTGAGCAATATTGGTGGGCGCTGCGAATGGGGACGTCTGTTAGGAGTATCGTCCGTACGTTTTTTGGTAGCGTTAGGAAATGACAAACAGACAAATGTACGGACAGACCAAATTTTTTGCGTCGAAGGTCCCCCAAAAAGACTATTGTCTTTAAAATGGCGGCTATGACGTCATCGTAACTTGCTGCAGCATTGTGACGCGAGCGAACTTACGCGAGGGAAGAGTCCTCTTTGAGGGTGTCAATAGCGCGATGGGATCGATTGCTCAAGCAACTTCAATTTTTTTTTAAACGACTTCCAAGCTATATATTCGCAGTTGATATTCTGTATATGGACGCATGTTCACGGGAATCGATCATGCAAGATATCTCGGCCACGAAATTTCGTATCAGTACCCTTTTAAAGCCTCAGATGCCTCCCCAAACGCACACAGTGTCCGTCGGCGTAAACAAGTGAGGAGAAAAACTCATGATGTGTTCACGTCACCGTACGCGGTCATTATGACGTCCCAGTTCGCCAAATTTTTTGATGATGCCATCACGTCAATGACGTTGACATCATGGTGTCCTCATGACCACCACCATGATGAGACCATTACGAAATATTCGTACACGATGGCGTCACCACGTGACATCGACGCTTGGTGGAGAAGGGTGGACGGATCACGGAGGCGACATAAAAAATACGTAACGTACGAAAAACTTCAAATGCCTCCCATCTCAGAGGCCGGGCAAAGAAGCTTTTGGGTAGGCGATCAATACAGTCGACTGTCATAAAAAAAAACTATCAAAATAAAAAAACTGATGCTTGGGCCCTTCGTGTAGTCCTAAAATAATGCGTCAAAGACCACGTGACGTTCCCTCCTTCTTTTCTTCTCTAGAAACGTGACGTTCCTTCTATACCACGATCATTTTTAGCGTGCGTTATTACGTCATTCGCGTCCTCCTATCGGGCGATGAAAGGGAATATTTAGACAGATTATTCAGGCTGCGTCGTTTGGCTGCCGCAACGCGTGCCTCGCCGGAGAAGGTGCCCTCTTTTTTTTCTTTTTTTCTCACATGTTCTTCTTGCATTGTCTCTTCCTCGTCGCCTCCGTTCATCTTTTCTTTCTTAGTTACTTTTCTACCGGGCTCTCCCTCGCCTTTTCTTAACGCAGCTGCTGATGTTGACCTGAGCACGCACGTCAGCGTCTCTTTCGCGTCCCCGACGCCACGTGCTCGGCGCCTGCTTCCGTCACCTATAGACTCTCGCGTAGGGGAGCCAGAAAAGCGTATATTCTGGCAGCGTCACTTAGTATTAGCAGTGCGCCGCCGTGGCCGCTCGTTTCGTATCCGCTCGCCGTCGAAGTCGTTGTGGGCGTCGAGCAGTCGACGTCGTCGTCGGCTGCCAGGGCGTCGACGAAGGCCCGCTGCCCGTGCACACCCCAGTGCACGAGTCTCCCTCGTAGGAGTTCGTTTGCTCTTGATTCTGTTCGACCCACCTTCAGAGGAGTGCGAGCCCTGCTGCGTAGCTGCGAACCACAGAAGGTCGTCGTCATTACGGAGTCCCCAAGAAAGACCGTGGTTTCTTGTGCTTCTTGGGTGAGTTGTTGGGGGCTTTTGTTGATTCCCGAAGTGTGCGCATGCGGATGAGTTGAGCGATTGGGTGAGGGGTTTATTTGCAAACAGTTGTTGGTGTTCTAAGACTTGAGACCAATATGTGATTCTGAGACACGCAGTAGTGGGGGCCTACGGAAATTTCGACCGTCTAGTGTTCTTCGATTTGATTGATTGATTTGTGGGGTTTAACGTCCCAAAACCACCATATGGTTATGAGAGACGCCGTAGTGGAGGGCTACGGAAATTTCGACCACCTGGGGTTCTTTAACGAGCACCCAAATCGGAGCACACGGGCCTACAACATTTCCGCCTCCATCGGAAATGCAGCCGCCGCAGCCGGGATTCGATCCCGCGACCTGCGGGTCAGCAGCTGAGAACCTTAGCCACTAGACCACCGCGGCGGGGCACTTTAGCGAAGAACAAAGCGCAAAAAAAAAAAATCACAGCCTATCCACGGACTGAATGATGATGAGTGGGGCGGTGTCCATCCATCCGTTCATGCATCCACCCATCCGTCCAACCGTGGGTCGGTTTTTGTCCGTCCGTGCGTTTGCCCATCTCTCTGTCCATATGTCCGTCTGGCTAGTTAGCACTCCAAGTACTACCATCTCACATCTTTTTATCATACAATGGTTATATACATGTACCGCCAAATAGCTGACACTCCAAAAACTAAACTCCCCTGTGGCACATATCCGAGAGAGGTGGTTACTACAGAGGACGATCAGGTGACGCCTTAAGGAGCTTCGTCCCTAAAAACAACTGACAATCACACGGTGAGGTTCGTTCTACCAAATGTTAGGCGACATTAAAACATATAATAAAACTGGTGGTATACGCGATTGCTCGAGCTAATTAATTAATTATATACCCGCCTCGTGTTGCACCGAATTGAGCCCCTAAAGGCTATGTCGGCTCCAACGTTGGTGCGTGGCGCAATGATGTGCCTATGTTATTCAAACTAAAAGCGGTGGTAATAAATTGATGCGTTGCATTATGCAAGCGCTGCAAGTAACTGACGTGGCCTCGGCATCGTCCCCGGAAATAAATTGATTGCTTCACCGCAACTGCTTCGAGTTTATAGCTGTTCATTCTGTGCAGGGCTGTGATTGAATGTCTTCTTTCTTCCATTCTGTCATCCTGCTTTTTCCGTTTAGCTGCGTTACTAAGCTGCGAATTCTAATGACAGCCCCACCTTTTTCTCCTCCTAAAATAGGAACTCCTTGACTGAGGAGCTTCTTCGCCAACATGACACGTCGTTTTCCACGGGCTTCGCGGCAAAGTTAACGGATTTGTAAGCGTTCTGGAATGCGTCTGTCGGGAAGTTGATTGATTGTAGTGGGAAGGCTGGAAATTAAATATACAATTGCTAATTTGCACTGTTATAACAATTGGAAATTGATCTGTTCCTTGTAAGGATGTTTTACGCCAGTGATTAACTACGGTGTTTTCACTGATCAACCTGTCTCTCTACGTATTCTATTGGTCTTATATTTTTATTCCCTGCGGCGTTGAGTCATGCGCTGTCTTATCCACGCTGCACATAATATGCAACACCACATTCCTCCTACGCGTCACAATAAGCACTTTCGAAATGAATTACTTTAACGCACGTCCGGCTGACATTTTCTGCTGTCTTTCTGCATCTGTGCTGTGCTTGAGCGTGCTTACTATATATATATATATATATATATATATATATATATATATATATATATATACAAGACGGGCAAAACGAAGAACTTTTAATTTTTTTTCAGTTTTTTTTTGCGCCCATTCAGTACCGCTGGATCCAAGCGCACCATCTTCTTCTTCGGACAGACAGACAAACAGAAACACAGACAGATAAATGGATAAATAAATAAATAGATAGATAGATAGATAGATAGATAGATAAATAAATAAATAAATAAGTACATACATAAATAGATACATAAATAGATAGATAGATACATAAATAGATAGATAGATAGATAGATAAATAAATAGATAGATAAATAGATAGATAGATAGATAGATAGATAGATAGATAGATAGATAGATAGATAGATAGATAGATAGATAGATAGATAGATAGATAGATAGATAGATAGATAGATAGATAGATAGATAGATAGATAGATAGATAGATAGATAGATAGATAGATAGATAGATAGATAGATAGATAGATAGATAGATAGATAGATAGATAGATAGATAGATAGATAGATAGATAGATAGATAGATAGATAGATAGATAGATAGATAGATAGATAGATAGATAGATAGATAGATAGATAGGCTGCCACGTAGCTGCGTTCCTTCAAATACCATTGGTGAAGGAGATTCAAAAGGAGAAACAAAGGACACTCTTTCAGGACAATCATTCAAGTGTAGTTATAGTCGTGGTCTGCGGAATACATATGAGGAGGAGGAGGAGGGTGCAGAGGGCCTGGGAGATGGCTCTTCAAGGTTGTTGGATAGTGATTATTGGCTCCAATGATTCATTCGCGCTGGGGAACCTATGGATAACCAGATTACAGTATTAGAAAGTAGATATGACATTTAGATTTTTATATTACGCGTACTGTATAGTTATTGTAATAGACGTATCGTGCGGTAGTTTTTGCGCATTTACTGCGCCCATACCCGAGTGTGTGCTGCGAATAGATTTCTTCGATGCGACTTTCCACAAGTCTCGAGAAGGTTCGGTATTGATTTTCTCGCCTTCGCGCGACGTGGCATTTTGTTGTTTTGCTTCTGGGCCCGTGGATAATTTGAACAGCTGTCTTTCTAGTAGCCGTGCATCGCGTGCAGTCATGGTTCATCGTACACAAAACAAAAACAACGCCGCCATTGCGGTGGCAGTTCGAAATGACAGTGTGGAACGCAGCCTGCGCCTACGTTTACTTCGTGTGTGTGGCCACGCGAGTAAGACAATATGCGTAAATGTGACGTATTGTATATATATATATATATATATATATATATATATATATATATATATATATATATATATATATATATATATATATATATATATATATATATATATATATATATATATATATATATATATATATATATATATATATATATATATATATATTTATATATATATATATATATATATTTATATATATTGTTAAGCGGTTTATTGGCGGACACTCAGCGATGATTAACGACAGCGACAGTCAATGCGGGGATCGACTCTCTGCGCGAGCTGCTCTTCTTCTTGTGAAAAGGGCGACCCACTAGAAGGCGCTGAAGAGGACGACCCACTGTTCAAAGGCTTTACCACAACTACCCCGGGTACGAAAAGGGAGCCGCCTGGCGACCTAACAGGTGGTTACAATGAGCGGGTCATGGTAGGCCTTCAGGCGCTCCACGTTAACAATGTCGCGTCCTCGACGACGCATGTCCGAAGATGGTTCGATGGGTTCAATCAAGTAGTTGACTGGGGAAGTGCATTTGACGACACGGTAGGGGCCTTCGTATTTGGGCAATAGTTTTGAAGATAGGCCAGTTGCAGTAGTAGGGATCGAGAGCCAGACGAGTGCTCCAGGGAGGAACGTGGGCGCAGTAGTGCTGGCGTCAGCGCGAATTTCTTTTTGCCGCTCTTGATCATGCGCTGTAAATGTCCTTGCAAGCTCTCGACACTCTTCAGCAAGCTTGGCTGTAGCAGAAATAGGCGCCCACTCGGACGGATCTGGCTTGTACGGAAGTATAGTGTCGATGGTGTGCGACGGGTGCCTTCCATATAATAAAAAGAAAGGTGAAAAGCCAGTAGTGCTTTGAGGGGCGGTGTTATATGCGTAGGTGACGAAGGGTAGAATGTCATCCCAATTTGTGTGATCGGCGGCGACGTACTTGGAAAGCATGTCGCCGAGCGTACGGTTGAAGCGTTCCGTGAGGCCATTCGTCTGCGGGTGGTAAGCAGCAGTTTTGCGGTGAACAACGTTGCACTCTTTGAGAATGGCTTCGACGACTTCAGACAGGAAGACGCGGCCTCGATCACTGAGCAGTTCCTGAGGTGGACCGTGTCGCAGCATGAATCGTTGGAGCAGGAAGGAGGCCACATCGCTCGCTGTAGCCGCGGGGAGAGCGGCAGTTTCGGCGTATCGCGTGAGGTGGTCCACAGCAACAATGGCCCAGCGGTTACCAGCTGACGTTAGTGGAAGTGGCCCATACAAATCGATGCCAACGCGCCCAAACGGCCTGGCAGGGCAAGGTAGAGGTTGCAGACCTACCGGTGACAGTTGCGTTGAAGTTTTGCGGCGCTGACATTCTATGCAGGAGCGAACGAATTTCTGCACGTAGCGGTACATGCCGCGCCAAAAGTACCGTTGGCGAATGCGGTGGTAAGTCTTTGATACCCCGGAGTGCGCACATTGCGGATCAGAATGAAAGAATTCGCATATGTCAGAGCGCAGACTGCGAGGTATGACTAGTAGCCACTGGCGGCCGTCACCGTTGTAATTGCGTCGGTGGAGGAGGTCGTCGCGAACCGCGAAATGGTGGGCTTGACGACGCAACGCGCGAGTGGATGGAGTGGATGGATCAGTCAGCAAGTCTATCAGTGAGGCAATCCATTGATCCTTGCGCTGTTCAGTAGCAATGGCATGAATGCTAATCGAAGAAATGGCAACGTGAGACACTGAGTTGTTGGCATTGTCGTCAGGCAAGGGAGAGCGCGACAGGGCGTCGGCGTCAGCATGTTGCCTTCCATTGCGGTATAGCACGCGGATGTCATAGTCTTGCAGGCGAAGTGCCCACCGGGCGAGACGGCCTGAGGGATCTTTCAATGACGACAACCAGCATAATGCGTGGTGGTCGGTGACGACATCAAATGGGCGACCATACAAATAAGGTCGGAACTTTGCAAGGGCCCAGACGATTGCCAAACATTCCTTCTCGGTGACTGTGTAATTAGTCTCGGCTTTAGTAAGCGTACGGCTCGCGTACGCCACGACATATTCCGGGAACCCTGGTTTGCGCTGCGCAAGGACAGCGCCGAGGCCGACACCACTGGCATCCGTGTGTACCTCTGTAGGGGCCGTAGGGTCGTAGTGGCGGAGTATGGGAGGCGACGTCAACAAACGACGAAGTGTTCTCAAAGCGTCGTCGCACTGTGATGACCACGAATGGAAAGGCCCGTTACTTCCGAGAAGCTTCGTCAGCGGCGATATGATAGTCGCGAAGTTTCGAATGAAGCGCCGAAAGTAGGAACACAGTCCTACGAAACTGCGCAGTTCCTTGACGGATGTTGGCTTGGGGAACTCGGTCACGGCCCGAAGCTTGGCTGGATCAGGGAGAATTTCGTCCTTGGACACGACGTAGCCGAGTATTGTCAGCTGCCGAGCTGCAAATTGGCACTTCTTTAGGTTTAGTTGCAGACTGGCGTTGCTCAGACGCGTTAAAACATGCCGAAGGCGTTGAAGATGCGTCGAGAAGTCAGGAGCGAAAACGACGACGTCATCGAGGTAGCACAGGCACGTGTGCCATTTTAGGTCACGCAGAACTGTATCCATCATGCGCTCAAAGGTGGCGGGCGCATTGCACAGCCCAAACGGCATAACGTTGAACTCGTACAAGCCGTCGGGAGTGACAAAAGCGGTCTTCGGTCGAGCGTCCTCAGCCATAGGTACTTGCCAGTACCCTGAGCGCAAATCGAGGGATGAAAAGAATTCTGCTCCTTGCAGGCTGTCAATCGCGTCATCTACACGCGGTAGCGGGTACACGTCCTTACGAGTGATCTTGTTGAGGCGTCGGTAGTCCACACAGAACCGCACAGAACCGTCCTTCTTCGTGACGAGAACGACAGGAGATGCCCAGGGGCTGCTAGAGGGGCGAATAACATCGCGGCGAAGCATGTCGTCGACTTGCTCGTTGATTACACGGCGTTCTGTGGGAGATACGCGATATGGACGTTGCCGCAGCGGTGGCTGTGCGCCTGTGTCGATGCGATGCGTAACGGTGGATGTGCGGTCGAGAGAAGGTTGAGCGACATCGAAAGAAGAGCGGAATTCTTCCAACAGGCCCAAAAGCTGGGAACGCTGGCCCTGCGTAAGGTCGTCGGGTATGCAGGGACCGAATATATCATCGGATGATGAAGCAGATGTCGAAACAGCACCAAGCGTACAGGAACTTGAGCAGTGCATGTCATCGGGTTTATCCATAACTTGCGCGTCTTCGATGGGTTCCACGCTGCCGAGACATTCCCCTCGCACCAACGTAACGCTGTAAGGAGATGAGTTCACAACAAAAATAGTGGTGCTGCCGTGAGTGAGTTGCACGGTCGCGAAAGGAACCAGCAAGCTTTTTTTTATGAAGACACGATGAGATGGTGAGAGGAGTGCAGCGGTGTCAGAAAGGCTTGCGCAGTAGAGCGACACCGCAACGGACGAGTTTGCAGGCACTTGAGTGTCGTCTCTGACGAGTAACTTGCTTGCAGCGGATGGACTGTCGGCCGGCGTCAAAGAAGAGAATGGCGTGAGTTCTATTTCTGCTGGTGCGCAATGAATGACGGCGTCGTGGCGGGAGAGAAAATCCCATCCTAGGATGACGTCGTGAGAGCATGAAGAAATTATGATGAATTCGACCGCATACATCACGTCCTGAATCATAAGGCGGGCTGTGCACATCGCCGTAGGGTGAATACTTTGGGCGCTAGCTGTACGGAGGGAGAGCCCACAAAGCGGCGTGGTCACTTTGCGCAGTAATCGGCTAAGTTTTTCGTCCATCACGGATACGGCGGCTCCAGTATCAACAAGGGCATATGCACGAACGCCATCCACAAGCACGTCTATCACGTTCGACGGGCTTTCCTGAGGGCTTCCGCAGTTCGACAGCGTCGCAGCCCTTGCCTCGTGGACTGCGACGACTAGTTTTCCTGGTCACCCTCGAGTGGACGTGGCCGCATCGGCGACAGTGAGCGACGTCGTGGAGATGGTGAACGGCGGGTAGACGGAACGGGGCGGGACGAGGGCGACATAGGCGGCGGTTGGTTATAAGAGCGGCTTGACTGGCTGGGAAAGTTGGAGGCGACCTGCGGTTGCTGCACACGATTGCAATAGCGTGCTACATGACCGACGCAACCACAAGCAAAGCAGATCGGGCGATTGTCAGCAGTGCGCCATTGGTTTGCGGGTCGCATCCATGTCGCAGAACGCGATTGGCGAGCCGGCTGCTGATATGAGTGCATGGTAGGCGGCACTCGGGGCACGTGGGTGACGCCGACGTATGTAGGCGAGACCGTTTCTCCAAAGGCCTGGGGCCTCGCGACGGTTTCGGTGTAATTTAGGGGAACAGTTGCAGAAATCGGTGGGGGCGGCCTTGAAACAACTTGGGTGTAGCTGAGTGGCACAGATGCAGGAGGCGGCTGGTGGTATTCAGGGACGACCTCCGCGATTTCCTGCTGAATGGCTCGGCGGAGCGGAGGTAGAAGTGTACTTGATGGCTGTTGAGCATGTTGTGGGGAAGCAAAAGCCAGTAGAGAGACCTGGCGGGCAACTTCCTCACGCACGAACGACTTGATTTCGGCGAGCAAGGTTGCGTGGTCAGGAATTGCTGACAAGGCCGAGAGATCAGCATCACGTGGTGGCGGTCGACGGGTCATCAAGCGCTGCCGCCGCAACTCGTCGTAACTTTGGCATAACATGATGACTTCTGCCACAGTGCGGGGGTTCTTTGCCAAGAGCATGGTGAAGGCATCGTCGGCGATGCCTTTTAGAACATGCGTGATTTTGTCAGCCTCTGACATGTTCAGGTCGACTTTCTTGCACAAGTCAAGGATGTCCTCGATATAACTCGTGAAGGACTCGCCGGTCTGCTGGGCTCGTTCACGTAAACGCTGTTCAGCTTGCAGCTTACGAACGGCCGGGCGGCCGAACACGTCGACGACAGCGGTTTTAAAAGCGGACCATGTCGGGAAATCAGATGCGTGGTTGTTGTACCACATGCCGGCCACACCCGCGAGATAGAAAAACAGGTTGCCGAGTTTACCTGCCTCGTCCCAATGGTTGGGGACGCTCACGCGTTCGTACATGGCCAGCCAGTCCTCGACGTCGGTGCCATCCGCTCCGGTGAAGACAGGAGGGTCGCGGATGCGGGGGACACCTGGACATGGCGTCGGCGTAGGAGGAAGTGTTTGCTGGGCGGCGTCTTGGTGCATAGTTGGAGGCACGGTACGGGATCGAAGCTCCAATGGCATCGAATGCGGACCGAAGGTGTTTGCAGGGCAGAGCACTCTCAGCACTCTCCACCAAATTGTTAAGCGGTTTATTGGCGGACACTCAGCGATGATTAACGACAGCGACAGTCAATGCGGGGATCGACTCTCTGCGCGAGCTGCTCTTCTTCTTGTGAAAAGGGCGACCCACTAGAAGGCGCTGAAGAGGACGACCCACTGTTCAAAGGCTTTACCACAATATATATATATATATATATATATATATATATATATATATATATATATATATATATACATAAATATATATATATATATATATATATATATATATATATATATATATATATATTGGTTATTCAACAGTGATAGTGTCATAAACGTATAACATTCTCGTGATTACAATATTGTACATGCCTAAGATTGAAACAAAAGTGGCATCCTTATTAAAATTGTTAAAGAAGATAAAGGAGAGATCATTCAGGTCGTCGGTGCTTGCGCGTCTATATAGTGACTCTATTGAAAATAGGCAGCCCCGCCGTGGTGGTCTAGTGGCTAAGGTACTCGGCTGCTGACCCGCAGGTCGTGGGTTTAAATCCCGGCTGCGGCGGCTGCAATTCCAATGGAGGCGGAAGTGTTGTAGGCCCGTGTACTCAGATTTGGGTGCACGTTAAAGAACCCCAAGTGGTCTAAATTTCCGGAGCCATCCACTACGGCGTCTCTCATAATCATATGGTGGTTTTGGGACGTTAAACCCCACATATCAATCAATCAAGGCTGTCATGGCAGGAAATGAAAACGACGTCCTCCTTATCGGTAGAGACACGCCTGAACCGGCACGCCCTCGCTGGGAATCACTATAAAAGGTTGAATTCCTTTAAGCCTTTGTAATAAACTAAAATGTAGTATGAGGGTGAAATCAATCGGGTTTCCAATTATTTCGCAGTAAAATACGCATCAAACTTCAAATCATTGTTCGGGTTTGTCGTCGTCAAACTGCAATATGAATATGAGGGACGCCCTGGTGTAGGACTCGAGAAATTCGGACAGTGCGATGTTCTTCATGGTGCGTGTACACGAGCATTCAGCGCTCGGCCTCCATCGGAACGAGATAGCCACCTTGGAAATTCGGGATTCGATCCCGCGACCTCCGCGCCAGTTATGGAGCAACGTAATGACAAGACCACGCCCCCTTTGAGTAATGGGCTGGGCTTTGTAGATCGTGAAAGTATCGTTATATGCCACGCACACCGCGCCGCACATGGCAGCAGCGCGCGAGGTTGACGCACTGCTTCTGACGGCAGAGTTACAGCTCCTCCGCAAAGCGCGGTCTATGCACGGGTGAAAAGCAGGTGTTCGGGGCGCGCAGCGATCGACTTTCCCGTTTTTAAAGGATTCTCATTTTAATGACCCGCAGAGACAGCTGCTCCCGCGCTCTCTAGAAAAGAAAAGCGTTTACTATTTCTTTTTCTTTGACGCAAAAACGTACAGCGGGTTCAGGTACCGTATGGGTGAGCTTTTTTCATAAGGGAATGGGTTCCTGAGTAAGAGGACAGTGACACCGACTGAGAGATGTCTCGGGCCAGTTATTCTCCAAGTGGCAGAGACAAAACGATGCGCACAAGTGATAGAGACAATAGAATTTCTATTGAATTATGCAAACTTGTGTGACGGGCATGTAACTTCTGTGTATACGAGTCATCCGTCTCACAATGCGAAGAACGTTATCTTTACAGAGCATCCAGTTGTGGCCTGCTTCCGTTAAAGAAAATGCCAGATTTGATGGATTGCTCGCAGTACGCATATCAATGCTCTTCTGTACACCTAGAATCTGCCGCTTTAAATTCCAATTTTGCATGCCTAAAAGAGCTACGAAAATCTAACGTTGGTTGCACAGTCGAGCGAGATTGCAAGGTCATCTCGCTGGCGTCAACCAACCTAGCGCTTCTGGGGAGTAGCGGCCCGTTTTGGAACAGTGAAAATTATGATTACGCAGAATGACCGATGCACCACAGACGAGGACGAATGAGAGACCTGTTCGACACAAACACAGCGCTTTAGCCTGCGAAAAGTGCCACCCTCAAGATCACGCATCCTTCTCGCTTTTGTTGGCTGTTCCATGTTTCCACAGCCGCTGATGCGGCGAGCTCCGAGCCCTTTCCCACTATGTTAAGTTTTCGAATCATTGCGATCAAGCACACTTTTTTTTTTGCCTCCCTTCTCTGTGGCAGGTAGCAGGAACACTGCGAAAGATTTGGTAAAACGTTTGATTGGCCAGCTACGTTTAACAACACGTATTGCGTTGTGATAAAAGAGATTGAGCCAAAGGGGCACGTAGGAAAGAAGTTTTTTTTTTCCTCCGCTAACGTGAAACTCAGGAAGGGGCGAAGCATTCAGTGTGCGCATGTCATATTGCAGCATACCATTTACTGTGGAAAAAAAGGCAATCAAATATCGGGATAATTGACAAAAGCTAAATGAATGGGTGCATTAAACGAGCAGATGGTTTTCTCGTAAAGGTTTTCTTGGGTCGTTACGCCACCTGGCGGAACAGGTTTCAGCCACGTGCTTCCTTCTGCATGGTTTCCGAGATACGCTTAAGCAGTAAGCCAGATGATTGATGATTGATATGTGGTGTTTAACGTCCCGAAACCACCGTATGATTATGAAAGACGCCGTAGTAGAGGGCTCCGGAAATTTCGACCACCTGGGGTTCTTTAACGTGCACCCAAATCTGAGCACACGGGCCTACAGCATTTCCGCCTCCATCGGAAATGCAGCCGCCGCAGCCGGGATTCGAACCCGCGCCCTGCGGGTCAGCAGCCGAGTACCTTAGCCACTAGACCACCACGGCGGGGCAAGCAGTGAGCCAGAACCCAAAGTTAATCAAAATAATGCACGAGAGCAAACACGTGCCTAGCTAAGTGTGTTACTACCAGACACCCAAGTCAAGGATTGAGGTCGCTTTAAAACTTTTTCTTTTTGCTTTATGCAATCGCACAAAGAATATACACTACTGCAGTAGGGTTGGTACCTGAGACGCAACTAAAGTACGGAAAGGGTGGCGGGAGGGGGGGAGGGTATCATATGAGTATTATTGCGTATATGAGAGCGGCCTTAAACTCGTGGCCACCGGACCTTCCGCTTTTGGCCTTGCCCGCTTACGACCGTGCTATGTGTTTATTTAGTTAACGCAAAAGTGTTTTACGCTGTGGTTCACTAATATTTCATACCGTATTTCGGTAACGGAAGTACGTCAGCAAAAGGAACGTTATTACATGTCAAAGCAAGGTGAAGAAAATTGTTGGTATGATGGAAGTGGGAACCACAACATCTTGGTCCACGGCGTTTCCTGACGAGCGTTCAACCCATCTCACCACCACAAAAAGCACAAAAGAGGCTGTGCAATGCGCCTGTTTTAAGCAATAACTCGCAATGGACAACTGTCTGGATAAGAAAATAGCTTCTTGGAGTACAAGGCCAATGAGCGCGTTTCTCATCGAATTTTTTACCCTCTGCCCTGTCCTGCTTCAAACTTCTTCACTGTCACGGTACTTGCACGAATAAATTTCGTGACGGCATCCCACTAACTGAGCTCCGGAGTTTGAGACACCCTCTGTATGAACACACCCGGTAAAACTTTTTTGAGTTCTCTAAGTTAACAGAGCCCAGTCAGTCGATTTAAAAATTTTGACGTGTGGTGGGTTCCAATCCGCTTCCTTCTCCCTCGTTCCACTCCCGTACCTATTGTGCCGACGCTGTATACACCTGATTGCAGGCGCAGTACAACGCACAACCCCGCAAGGTTAATGCATTGTCCGCTGTACTACAAGTGTATGGTAACCCTGGCGCCGGACCGTCGAAGCCGTTTTCCAAGAGCAATCTCCCTTTTCTATGCAGCGGATAGGTGCGCATATTCGGGCAGTGTCAAGGTTTGACCTTCAGCGCTTTCTATTGTCCAAAGTTGTTTTGAATGTTTTGCGACGAGCTACTGTTTTCGAACTCCGGTCCAGTATTTTTTCGCGTGAAACAATGAATAGCTTGAAAAGATTTTTTAGTGTCTAAACAATACGGTTCCGCAGGGTCACGAGTTTTCTTTGTGCGACAGCAGCTGCATCTTAAGCAGAGCCAGCATTGCCATTTCAGTTTGGATAGAATTCTGTAGAAGTGGTGGCGCCTATTTTCTAATATTTCATTATGTTTCTTATATAGACTTTCTTCTTTCTTTTTAAACACTATTGAACAACGCCTATGCTGGTCGCGACCAGAGAACGCGTATGGTCTCTGCGGTTTCCGAATTAACCGATGTCGAGCTAACGATGACTTACAGTACAGCTTTACTGTGATATTCGGTGATTGATATTATCGCCAGAGAAGAAAAAAAAATAAATGAAGAGGGTGATTGTCGCCTTCAGGTCGTCTTAGAGGGCAAGGCATGGGAAGTCGTATGACATTTTTCGAAGAATCTAAGAACTCGCCGCATAGACCAGCCGACGCATTAAATGCTAAAATTTTCGCAAACGACAACGTCACCGGCGTTCTTTCGATGGAGCGATAGAGCGGCTATTCCGTAGTTAGGAACCATCTGACCACCTCGCATTTCCAGGCTGTAGCGGAGCCCGCAAACTACGAGATCGAAAGGTTGCCACTTGCGGTCGTTTATCCGGAGCCAGGGCGCCCACCTATATATAGGTTGTCTTCGGGACCGTCAATGTACAAGGTCCGAACAGGTGCATACAACGTAAGCAACCGGGTGCCTTAATGCCTCGGTCAGGTTGTCCTGCAGCCCCGTATACGTCGAAGAATAGATCGCGGACTGATATTTGTTGGTTAGGTGGACTTTTAACGAACGGTAGCTCACGGGTCAGGTTTAGTACGTTCACCTATAAGCTGAGAGGCATTGATGCAGGAATAATAATAATAATAATATTATTAATAATAATAATAATAATAATAATAACATGGTAGCTTTGTGGTAAGACACTTCTTGCCACGTGAACGGCCTGCGTTCGATCCTCAATAACTCCAAAAGTTTAATTCTTTATTTTATTTGCTTCTCTCTCGATTTTTCGCTTACGGACGATTTTTCGCTCAAAACCAACGGCGCCGACACCGAAGGCGGAATTTCTGCGACACGAGCTCACTAACGCTATAATAACCACAGAGACCGTGAATTTAAACATACCTTCGCTAACACCACTGAGAAGCCTATAACGCATGGTCCCATGACCCCACCCGCGTTACCCAGCGGTGTTGCCGAGCGTTGAGATATAGTAGTGGCGAATAAAAGGGGGAAAAAGCATAGCATATGCTCGAAGTGAATGACGATTACAGGGCAACGTGTTGGGATTGTTTGGTGTTACCATAAATCACCCGTGGCATTGACCCATCACGCATTCAAATGAGTGAAAAATCGGGGTACACTTTCATACGCCGTTAATTGGTGATGATTAGTATTGTGTTGACTTGAGAATTTCGTTTCGCCTTCATTATTACTGCTTTTTGGTATCGAATCCAGTCTGAAGTTTGCAAAGAGAAGCTCTGTGCAAGTTTTACGGGTGGCTGTTGGTTGTTCCCCATCATGCGAAAATGCATCGCATAGCGTATAGAGACGACATCATGTACTCCACAATCCAGTCATTGTCTGTGAACATCTTCATCTTAATCGGCATCGTCGTCATCATTGTTACGACTAGGGCGCACGCCAACGCCGTCAACGGACAGCAACTCAACCACGAGGAGCTTCGCCCATGATACGCTGTCACCGCCCAAGCCTCTCATTGTCCGCACTCGGCAACGCGGGGCAAGTTACGTAACGAAGCGCTTGACTTGTGATCTGTATGTCACGGCGTGTGTCATGCGAAGCTCTTTATGACCGCGAGTTCACTGCGCGTTCGCCACGCCACGACAAACTTTAGGGGCGAAGCTCCTTAAGCGTGGGCTATGCGTCCCCTGTATGTAGCCATCTCTCGTTTAGTTCTTGCATTGTTCACTAGATGGTGCTACTTGTAGCTGATCACGAAAAGATGCAAGATGTTATAAACTAGACGGTGGTTCTTGTAGTTGATGATGAAAGATGCCAGATATTATAAAATAGGAACGATGTCACATACGGCGCGTGTCATTGGTGGAAGGCAATCGCTCGATTTAGTTCGGCGACGTACGCTAGGGAAAGCGTTGTAGTAAAATCGAGTGGGCAAAACGAACGGGGGATTCATGGTTTACCATGTTTACCTCCGGAGCTTCGCCCACTCATCATCATTCACTTCGTGGATATGGCGGCGCTTTTTTACACACTCCTCAAAAACGTACTGAACGTTCGCCTTGCAGGGAGGCGCGTATATAATTAAAAACAACAACAACAAAAGAAGCCCCGAGATCGAACACGGCCGCGCTGACATTTCCAGCGAACGTTGCACGGCTTCTCGCATCTGTTAGGCACGGCTTCCTTTCAGCGCGGCGTACTCGAGTGAATGAAATACGACGGCCTCCAGCCGTTTCCGCTGCAAACCGAGGTCTGCCGCTGCACTGCAACGCCACAGTACAGGTGGGGAAAGCGACACTCGCTGTGCAGCGGCTGTGCCCAAAAGTGGGTCATTAGAAATTCCCGCGCAGCTCGTATACTCGACCCGGATGCACTGCGCGAGAGACTGGAACACCGGGCCGGCCGACGTACTTCTCAGTGATTCACGGGTATATCTATTATGGATTGCAGCTGTTGGCAGCTGACGCAGTGTTCTCGTGGCCGTGTTACCAAGGTTTTGTCGTTTCATGAATGAGAGATGTAGACTAGATAAGTGAATCTGTGCACTAGCCGAGCGATTTGCTCTGATCTCAGGAACGGTCTCTGGCTTAAGTTAGGATGCGGAAGAGATATCCTCTTGCTCATTTTGCGGATAGAAGAAGAGACATCAATATCTATTGTGCAACCTTCGGCCTTCTTCCTCAGACCGTAACAAACTGGAATGTTTTCGCTCACGTGTATTTTACTAACACAAAAAGGTAATTTATTAGGATGTCTATGAGAAAATGAATTGAAACAGTTCCCAAGGCTTGAACCTCGTACGACATTAGTTTCGATCGCCAATTATTCGGGACAGGTTGAAGTCCTCCAGCAACATCAATAGTCTAACTTCTTCGCGATAAAAAACACAAATGCAGTACGCTACGCACCTAATGTGGCATCGTGTGTGAGGTGTTCCATAAAATGCTGAGGGAGCCACATCTTCAATCGTCTTGTTTTCTGTTCCTCGCAGGTGCACCAAAATAATTGAGGATCCGCTACCCGTGACAAACGAGTGCGATCTAGTGCTCTCCATCAGGCGCGGGTTACTTCGAGCCCACCAGCAAGCCGTGTGTAGCCATGCCAAGCACGGGCCAGGTACCGTCGCTGTCGGTGCTCCAGCCACCTCCCCAGGAGGACACACACCACAGCCATCACCCGGCCAAGGACCAGTACCGGGTCGTGGTACTCGGTGCGGCTCGTGTGGGCAAGACGGCCATCGTGCACCAGTTTCTGTACGACGAGTTCCCCGCCGACTACTTCGCCACCGTAGAAGAGGTGAGCGTCCATTGAGAAAGTTTTCTAGTCTGTTTGGTATTCCGGTAATGCAAAGGCGTAGCCTAATACCGGATAGCGTGTGCCGTAGTTGTCCCCAAGTGAAGGTGAAAAAAGCTAACAAACGCGTAATCCCTCCGAGATCCTAGCAGCACCCATCCCAATGCCTAAAACATCGATTTTATCAGTATATAACTCAAAAACGGTGCCCAAACGACATAAACACTTTGCTGTCGTAGCTTTAACCCATGAATTTAGAGCAAATAAAGGCATCTATTCAGGGCTAGTGGATTGCAGTGCGCACGATGGCCACTTGATACATTGGAGGTCAACGGCAATTATTTCGGCGGCATGGCCATGTTTACCGGACAGGCGCATGGGCAGTTCACGTCCAGTAGAACGGTACACGCAGAGCATTTTGCGTGGACCACTGTGTTTGCCAGACTAAAAACGTCCAGTATAGTATCATTATCTCAAAAGCGGACGCGCGGTACCATAGGCATGCCTCAATAGGCGTGCGTAGGGTTCTTCATTAAGGCGAGGGGGGGGGGAGATACACAATACTACACTGATGCACAACCACGCAGATGAGTGGCACTCCTTGTTTGTCTTCATTTTTCTGTTTCTTTTGTTTCTCTCTGTTTTCAGTATCCTTTTTGTACGTATTTATACTTATTTACTTGTATATCTTTGTTTGTTTGTCTTATTACATTTCTTTGTATTTCTTTTTTTTCTCTATATCCATATTAACCTCCTTCTGTGGGTTAGTACCCACTTGAGTAGCTTTCCCGTGACACCAGTTTAAGTACGGTGAGCTAGAACGATTTCACTGACTCATTATCTGTGTGTTCCTCTCTCTCTGCATCTGGTGAAACGCCTCTGCTAGAACTTTTCAGAATGCTAGTTTTCGCGCACCTACGATGTCTCCACTCAATTTGGGTACCAGGAAACATGGGTTTGTTTTTAAACGAAGGCGCTGACTCTTTAGCAAAGGCGGTGCTTTTGGTACCAACCATTTCGGTTTTCCCACTGACAACATGCATTACAATTGCACTATTCCGCACCCTAACTTTCAAGAAATGTTTATCAAAAAATGCTCAAAAATGTTTGAAAGGGTCAAGTGACTTTGATGTGTTAATGTAAATGCTACGCTAGTTCTATATTAAAAAATAGTTGTCCCGACGAAATAACACACAGAGACGAGTATGGGTGACTGAATCTCTAAAGAACTTTGCCTCTAATTAGAGGCTCACTAAGGAAAACTAGTAACACTAAGACGCACTTGGAGCACTATGTGACCCGAAAAAAGTTTCTACATCAAACTCGTCGAGCGTGCGAGGAAAATGCTCCGTTCTTAATCGCTCAACGGTGATACTTCATCATGTCCCTAGTAAGATGACCACTGCAGCCGTTATCTTGCCATAGGCACTGCTTCACTCCTGGGCAATCATTTCCACTCCAGCAATTTTCAGCAGAAGCAGCATCCTGTTTCAAATCGCTTCACGTGGAAAATAAAGAAGTAATATCTATATTTCACGGTGAAAATACGGGCGCTGTTGTAGAACTACATTCGGACTCGCTCTCTGGATTTCGTGCCGACCGGTTGTAGCCACGTGATCTCCGACGACAGCGCAGCTCTGGCCGACTGGCTCGCCCTACGCCATCTCCTGCTGCCTACTTGAGCTCTCGCTGAGTGGTGCCCCGTCCTCGGACACCTGCGACCGTGTCCATCTTTCCTATCTCCTCTTTACTTCCGTCGTTTTCTGTCGTTTGCTGTCCCTGCACCTCACTCTCTCCCTCCTCTCTCTATATATACATTTTATTCCTATCCTTTTGATTCCTCCTTACCCCCATCCCTCGTGAGCTAATGTTGAGGTGTCCTCCACCTGAAAGACAGTTACGGGGCTCATTTTCTCTTCCTTTTTAAAAATCACATAAGAACTACATTCACTCGTGGTAGGATGGCCGCGACTTGGCTCTGTAGTGTTCACTCTAATGCCAAGAAAAGTTGTCGTCGAGTATTGTTGGCAATTTACCTTCAACAGTCCGCCAAATTCTGACAAAATACAAAAAATCCCCCTCCCCTCCCCGAAGGGAATCGTGAGGAAATGCGAATGCATTGCGTAGGGTCCATAATGGCGTAATGCACGTGAAAACCCAGCGTTAGAAGAATATTTTTTAAAAAGAAGATAGTCTTTCTTGGGGAGATTAGACACAAAAATTTTGGTCTGTCTGTATCTGTCTGTCTGTCTGTACAATTGTCTCTTTGTCCACTTTTAACGTTACCCTAAGCGGCACCAAAGTGGACAAACGATACTCTAAACGGCCGACCCCAACCGCAGCGCCCACTAGTATTGCTCAAGATTCAGCGTTCATACTTGTGCGATTGTCAATTAAAAATCAATTATTGCGCATATCTGAGGCACTATAACAACACGTCGATATTCTGTATGCCTGTCTCTTACTAGAAAAGGCATACATAATTCTAAGGACCGTAGCGTTTATCACGTTGCGCTGACCATGCAACGCTCGTGCGAAAAGGCAAGTGTTTCCAACGCTTTGCTAAGGCGACATGGTGGTGGCACCTACCCGTCGCCTTGCATTCTACACGTTATCACCGCCGAGACGAGCGCGCACGCCGAGCGCTTCGTTTTGCAAGATAACTGCCAGATAGCGCTCATGTCTCCCGTATCACTAGACTTGACGCGCTCGTTCGCCTCCGCTGCACGCTCGAGGCACTCTAACGCAGCGCCTCCAGAATACCAGTCCCCGATTTCATTGCGCAGAACATCGAATAAACGTTTTGTTCACTCTCTCCAGACGCAAGACTATCGCCTTTCGACGACATTTGCAGTGTAACATGCAGATGCGGGGCCAACTTTTTTTTACACCATGCAGTCATTAGCACCATTCGCCGCACGTGGCGTTTTTCTTCAAGCTCTAGTAGCTAGCGTGCACGGTTAAAAAAAAAACGCTACACAAACGCTGGCAGTACAAACGCAACAAACACGCTTCAAACGCACTGCATTAAGGCGGTGGCAAGTCACGTTCAATTCAAAGAAGTAGGGGTGCCTTTTGCTAAGTACGAGGTAAGCGTGCGTGCCCGCAGCTGTTGCTGACAGCGGCCGACGCCGGAGCGTGATACGGAGGGAGTTCCGGTTGCTAGGGACGCGCACAGCCGCAGTTGTTTCTATGGGAGAGGGCGGTGGATGGATCCCGACGGGCGCCTGACATAGCTTGACTAAAATATGCATTCGCATTTAAAAGAACGAACAAGCGCTGACTTCCAGCTGAGGGTTTGTTGAAAAAGGCACATGTATATATCGGCGTGCCACGGCACCTGGACAGACAGTCGCGCAACAAGCGTCAACAGGTTAGGCGGAAACCTTATCTGTTTATCTATCTATCTATCTATCTATCTATCTATCTATCTATCTATCTATCTATCTATCTATGTACAAATGCTTGCAATTAATTTGAAGAATCACGGAAGAAATACGTGTTTGAGCTTGTAGCAATCAATCATTCGCCTTCTCAACTTTTTGTCGCTGGCTGTCCCAACTGCCTAGTGGTTGCGCAATAAGCTTGGCTTCGACTATACACTTCTGGTGTTTGGGAGGTTTCTGATGCTTGTAGTTTACTGATCAGAGTTCTCCTTCCGGTTGAGCTATCAACTAAGCCTAACTGAAAGGTTCCTTCAGAACGCTGCTTCTGTTTGGACATCTTTGACAGCCGATATTCTTAACAGATCTTCTGCACAAATGAATTTCACATAACTTTTTTTCGAAGTGATTTCTTTTCCTTTCTCTGCCACAGCACATTTCCTCCATTGCCACAATGCATAAAAAATGGCAGCATATCCACGGAGTGAATGATGGAGAGTGGGGCGAAGCATCCGTCCGTCCATTCATTCTTGCTTCCGTCCGTCCATGCGTGCGTCTGTGTGGCCACCCGTGCGTCTGTTCGTGCGTCCGCACGCCTATCTGCGCGTCCGTCCCTGCGTTCGTTCATGCATCCGCTCCTGCGTCCGTCCATGCGTCCATCCGTCTGTGCAGTCATCCGTGCGTCCATCCATGCATCTGTCTCTGTGTCCGTTCGTCCACCTATTCAACACTCCAAGTACCACCATCTCGCATCTTTTCATCGTATATTCCTCGTATAGAAGCACCGCCATCCAGCGGACATTACAAGGACTGAACGAGAGGAGGCACACTCACGCTTTGTTACGGCTTGCGCATCGTGTCTACTTCCCACCTTTAACCACCTCGAGGTCATGGTACATACTAGTTCCCTGTATTCATGACACTGCGGCCCAACGCTTGCTAAACCTTTCTAAAACCAAGGAGGTTACGTCCAGCGAGTATAACGTAGCAACCCTTTCTTGTCAGGTAGTGCTCAATGTACATGCCAATGGCTGCTAATGGGGAATGAGAGACAGAAGAATTCGGCTTTTAATATAACGCGCACGCTGTGAATTTTTATTGTTCAACAACGCACAGAAGAAATCTCCCACCGGCACCACCTTGGAGGTCAAAATGTAAGACTGATTACACACTACTACTACGACTACGAGGGATGAACGGGTGCCGCTATAAGGAGCTTCGCCCCTGAAATCCGCTATATGTCCGCTGATTTAAGCGGTGAAATATCGTTGGAAAACGCGTTGCTGGAGGGCGAACTATCTATCTATCCAACAAAACAGGCACCGGGACCGCTAGAACGCTAAGGCCACCTGCAATAATGAGTGCAAAGCTACTAAAATTCCATGAAGATGCACCCACATGCAAGCCAGCTCGCTTGGCCTAGAACCTATATAACATCGCGGCGAAGCGTCGACGACCACGAGCTCCGCAAACATCCCCAGTGCAGAAGAATTATTGAGTACTAAAGGAATGCTGAAAAAAACAAGAAAAAAAACAATAAAGAATGCGCCCGAGTGCTCATTCGCCTAGCAGACGTTGTTAAACACAGTGCTCTGAGGACGTTCTTATATAGCTCGCCTCCGCTTCTTTAATATGTCTTTACTGTACGATCGGGCTCATCTACTCCCCTACTACGCGCTTGTAGTGGTCACGTGTTCTCGAGCTATTTGTTATCGCTCTGGCGAGTTTGGTATCGCGCACACGTGCCGATGAAAGGAGTAAAACTGAAAAAAAAAGAACGCGAAACGAAAATTGAGCAGCTGCTTGTATGCAGAAGAAAGGAGCTGCTCTCGAAACTGGGTCACCGGTTGCTTGCCGCCGTGTTTGTCTAGTGGCGTGTTGAGTTATGGCGCGCGCCTGGTGACCTCGCTCCGCGCACCCACGGTGAACGTTTTTTCCACGATAAGGCGTTGTGACGTTTTATACGAATACGTTATCCCGGTGGCGTTTCCTTTCTTATACTTTATCCGTGGGAATGAGAAACTTGCCTGCACTACGCTTCATTTCTCATTCATTTGAGTGGTTCTTTGCCTGCGGTAAACAAAAGCGTTAAAAGAAGTTTGTCTTGTCGAGAATGTCCCCGTCATCCTTTCCCAAGCGCTGGCTCGATGGACGGCAAAATTGAATGGGCAAGCTTGGGAACGGCAAAAACAAGTTTATCGAGTAGATACGATGGCACCTCATGATATGAACTTCACGAGCAAATACTCGCGCCACCTGCCAACTGATTGGCATTAGCAGTAAGCGCATGCTTACTTATCAGTATCAATTTTTTTTTGCAAGAAACTCAAAATATCAATTGATGTACACAAGTACAAACGTGAGAGTAGACCATCGCGCAAGTACACTTTGCGCACATAATGTACTCGCTGTACTTTGGGAAGTATGGTTTTAGCATACGACTAACAGAGAACCAAATGATATGTGATATTATCATGACATCATGGTTGATAGTTCTTGCTTGGAGAAGGTCAGGTGGGCTTCTGGTGAGACAAGCAAGATCGTAGAATCACGTGCAGGTTTCACGGACGTGAATGCCAACGTAACTACAAGGCTGCCACGTTCAAAAGAGAAATAAAAGCAGAAACCAGGCCTGCGTAAAAGCTCTTGGAGGGTTACACATTCCCATTGGGGTGAACAGCCGGAGCCGGGCTCTGTGAGCAGACAGGGCATAATGAAACTTAAAAGGTCACAGGACAAGCGCCGATTGCTAACTGGACAGGGCAGTTGTCAAACTCCCCCACTGTATGCCGTCAGCCATCATCTGTCACACAACCTGCTCAGAAAAGGGAAATAATCACATATCTCCCAGACTTGAGGGCTTGTTCGGAGGCATACTGCCGACAGGGCACCGATATTCATATGTCCGCGATAACACTCACACAAAAAAAGCGAACAATGTAGCACAACTTTCAAGCAACATGAACAACTTGAAACAAAAAAGTGGGCTTCCCAACGAGAAACAACAAGCTACCTCTTCTACAATTCTATTCTACAATTCGTGATGCCTTTACTAGACATTCAATTTCTTTGTTTGTTTGTTTTTTGTTGGTCATTTTCTCGAAATCTCGCAGAGGTTCTGCGTTATACGCTGAAAGCAGCTATTGGCTTCTAAGTGAACTGGTGATAAGCGAAAATTGCTTCATGCCTTATTGCGACATTGGTCTTTGTGAGGAGATGTTCGTCGTAGTCAGTTACAAAGAGCCAATAATAAGGGCTCTTGAGGGTGTTATGTAGAGCTGTGAGAAGTAAACGATAGGAAATGACAGCATATAGGGTATATAGGGTCCATTCGAATGGCCCTAAGAACTGTGGGAGCGAAAAAAGCGGAAACGGCCGTTATCGGGCTCTGTTGCAACGCCCAGCCACTTATGTAGCCTAATAAAATCAGAAAGGTGGCGGTACACACAAATAGAAAGCAAACAAAGAATGAAAGAAAAATCACACAAAACACGGCGGATCTTTCCGCCATGGCAACTGGAGAAAATTGGGAAGCCTTTAGTTTGAAGCGAAAGACCCCCCCCCCCCCCCCTCCTCTTTCTTTTTCCTGTTGCAACATCCCAAGAAACATCCTGCTTCATCACGATATAGAACAGAAATTATTACAAATAAAAAAAAGGGGTGGCTCGAAGTGCGTGAGCTGTATACAGTTTAACGTCGTCTTTCCAGCATATACGTTAAAAGAAAAGAACCATCTGCAAAAGCTATATATATTTCACTTTCATGCCATATTAACTGCGTTAGAGACTCTGATAATCGATTTTTTTTTCTTTTGTGCTATGATTCGTGTTCTTTTTTAACGTGGTGTCGCTATTTGGTGCTGCCTGTTCATTCCATAACGTAGCACCTAATTTGAACGTAAGTGATTAAAAAAAAACATTTACAGCTGGCGTTCAGCCCGCTTCCTTAACTGAGCTAATTACGAGAACTACTTGCGCAACGGCGTAAAAACGCGTGATTATTGTGTGCGTTTCTAGGCACTTTATATTATCTGGTTATCAGTAGACATATGCAGTGCGGAATTTCGTAACAAAAGGCGTACTACCTCGAATGGGTATATAACGTAGAAACGAAATTTAAGTGAACTTATACTTCTTGCCATGAGAGGTCTATTTTGTGAGAGCTGCGTAGTTAATTAAACGATTGCGAACTCATTTTCGGAAGGACTAACTTTTTCGCGGAATGACTAACTAATTCGCATTTGCGAAACTTGTGTCCCGTTTCACTGAAACTGCGTCGTAATGTCGTTTCGAGCCGTCCTATCTCATGGTGAAAATAACGGCACCTTGTATGTGTGCCTTTGTAATTTTTCTTTACTACGTGATCTTGCCCAATAAGGAGATGATTGATTGATTTGTGGGGTTTAACGTCCCAAAAGCACCATATGATTATGAGAGACGCCGTAGTGGAGGGCTCCGGAAATTTCGACCACCTGGGGTTCTTTAACGTGCACCCAAATCTGAGCACACGGGCCTACGACATTTCCGCCTCCATCGAAAATGCAGCCGCCGCAGCCGGGATTTGAACCCGCGACCTGTGGGTCAGCAGCCGAGTACCTTAGCCACTAGACCACCGTGGCGTGGCATCCCCCAATGAGGAGAGCGATTCGCCGTATCGCATGCTAGCAGAGCGATTTCGCATAAAATTTTAAGATGTTTTATGCAATTCAACCTCACAGAATTTCGATGATATCATCCATCTAGCCAAGCATAGCAATCACAATAGTAAATAAAAGGGCTAGTTCATGACATTGCGACGAGTATATAGCCCACCTTTCGCTTAACCTCGCTAAAACCAAGCAGGTGGTGACGTTCAGCGAGTTTAACGTGGATACCTTTTTCTGGTCAGATAGCGCTCAAAGTGCGTCCTTCTGCTTGTAGTTTTTTTTTTTTTTTTAGCAAGCTTCAAGTTCAAGGCAAATATTCTCTGAGATTATGGTACCGACACTCGTCTCTGTAGGTTAGTTAATCAGAAACAACTATCTTTTTATTCATGATTAACGTGCGCGGGTTTTCTCCTCCATTCAAAAGAGTGCGTGCATGCCGCTCCTTTAGCCCGGCAATGGAGATCGCTACCTACTACTACTACTACTACTACTACTACTACTACTACTACTACTACTACTACTACTACTACTACTACTACTACTACTACATACATTGCGGACGCAAGACCCGCGGCTTAAGGAGCTTCTCCCCTATAAGTGTGACAATATAGAGCACTTGGTACCCTTCCATGGGAGTGCATGATATTGTCCCTCGTACAGGTATACGAAATGAGCCTGCATGGGTAGGTTAGGAGCGGGAATGATCGTGTGTTTAGATTGTTTTCAATGGTTTTGAGCACTTGATATTCAACTATGAGAGAGCAGTGAGCCGTCTCAATAACTGCAAACTGGTGGCATCTTCATTGTGTTTAGAAAAAGTTGTTGACCCTTTAGAGTACGGGGTACTCTGCTACAGGAGCCGTCCCGTGGGCTATCGTTTTGGAAAAAGACTCCGTACGAACACTATAGGCATGTGGCTGCAAGCTAAGGACAGAAGCAAATGGTACATGTTTTATACGGTGACGGAATTAAGCCAACTGCTATCCGGTGAGTGTCCAGACGAACGGCCTTTAAAGGTGTGCAGGTCTCGTGCATAATTATATCCAACCCATTGCAATAATAATTGCTCGTTAGACGATGGATTTGTCGGTGTGCAGGTAGTTTTAATGCGTAATACCGATTCTTTAATGGAGGTGACTTGTATTTTTACGTTCCCAGATTTTATTGTTGCCCGGATAGGAATGAATGGCCGTCGTTGTTGACCGTAGCAACTGAAGTGTCGAGCTGTTGAACACGGGGATGATGGTCCCGTTCCCAGCATGGAGGAAGGTAACTGCTAGCTTTTTATCCAGCTGCCTTTGCAGCTAGCAGGTAGCAATGCTAAAAAAAGAAAGAAAGAAAAAATATAGATAGATAGAAAGAGAGAAAGATAGAAAGAAAGACGGAAAGAAAGAAAGATAGAAAGAAAGACGGAAAGAAAGAAAGAAAGATAGAAAGGAAGACGGAAAGAAAGAAAGAAAAAAAGAAAGAAAGACAGAAAGAAAGAAAGAAAGAAAGAAAGAAAGAAAGAAAGAAAGAAAGAAAGAAAGAAAGAAAGAAAGAAAGAAAGAAAGAAAGAAAGAAAGAAAGAAAGAAAGAAACTGGCGTGCAGGTGCGAACTTGGGCGTCCCTCCATTTCTCGATTGTGCGAGTCATCTCGGCATTTTAGCGCGACAGCGTCAAAGAGCTCGTTTCGCAGAAATACCGGCGTCAGCGCCGATGTCGGCGTCGTTCGTTGTGAACGAAATATCATCATCTTACGAGTAACCGAGAAATCGAGAACAATGTCAATAAACATAAATGGTAAAAAAAAATTATGGGTCAGAGTGGAGACCGAACCAGAGTCGTTCGGGTCCTGCTGGGGATGGAACCCGGATAGTTTGGTAGCAAGATAACGTCCTCCCGCACCACCAAGCATCTGTTTGTGAATACAGCTTTACACCTTATGGCGCCATTGGTATTTGTGAGGAGATGTTCGTCGTGGTCAGTAACAAAGTCCCAACAGTAAGGGCTCTTGAGGGCATTGTGTACAGGAGGGCTTTCTCGGCTTGACAATGCAGTAAAAGTCGCTTTCATGTTTCACTAAACACACGCGTCCTGTATACATGCTTGAAAATGCAACATGAAGTATTACAGCAATAATGCGTGGTACAAGTGCCTGTTGTCAGCGGGCGTCCCAACATGTAATTATCATCATGGCGTCGTGGTTTAAAGCTGGTCGCCCAATAGATAAAAGGCACACACGCTACTGCGCCTAATCACTTAAGGCCACGTATTGGGTGCACAGCAAGTTCGAAAGGGTTTCATGCACAAGTGTTTGAAGTACGCGATAGGACCAGTATATCGCCATCGCGTTAAGCTTCTAAAGGCGAATAAGCTTTAGGGTCTCCAACGTTTTTTCTGGGACCTTGTTCATCTTTTAGATGCGGAGCATCTTATACTCGCGCCTTGTAGTGCGCCGTCCGCGCCGTCCGCACCGCTTCTCGAACATTCGACAGCTGACGCGCGCGCATGCGCCGTCGCCCACTCTTCCACCATCTGTGCATCCCTTCCTCCTCTACACACCGCGCGCGCTTCACTCCTCCACCATCTGTGCACCCTTCCTCCTCTACACACCGCGTTCGACATCTACAATTCTCCTGATTCTCCAGTGGACGCGCATGTGGCGTCGCGCTTCGAGAACATTCAACAGCTGACAGTGCATGCGCCGTCGTGCTGTATATATACTCAAGGTCGGCGCTCGCTCGCTCAGTTGCCGCTCGTCGGTTGGTTTGTACGGCGCGTCGACGTCCAAGGTCGCGGTGAAATGAATTCCAACGAATCCACAAACACAATGATCGACGTCCCTTCGACCAGCGCCGCCCTTTCGCATACGTGTGTACGTGTTCACTCATTTAACACCCCCTCCTACAACCACGTTAACCAATTTAGCCATCGACCCAAGTAAGTCGCAATTTAACACCCCATTTCACAACCACGTTAACCAATTTAGCCATCGACCCAAGTAAGTCGCACTTTAACACCCCGTTAACCAATTATATGGTCCGCATCCTCCTCAGTGTTCCCCCGAGGGAAGCTGCGGGCAATTTTTTTTTCTTTGCGTAGCATTAGAGGAAAACAAAAGCAATTACGTGAAATTTCATTATTTGCGTACGAACGCACTAGGCAAGTTACACGTCACGTTGAGCACAGTTACAATTTTGAAGGACATCAATCCCCTCGTTATGCGAATCCACAACATAAATTCCGTTTTGTTGCACCCGCCTAGCAAAAGGATTGGTTGCTTTTTCAAGCAGGAACAGACTCAGAATGGCGGCCCCCTTTTTCTACATAGTTGACCACTTAGCGTTCGACGCCGAGGATTACCGATAATCCCCGCGCATAATCTTCCTCTTACCCCCCTTTACTCAATTTTTTTCAGGTGCATTGAAAAGGGGTCGACAACAAAAGCAAAAAGTTTTTCTGGGCTCCTACGCGCTAAATGAATCTATAATGAGAAAACTTGGTGGGCTTAGCCATTGCCAAAGCTGAATAAGAAATCAGGCTTGCGTGAAGTTACCGATAAAGGTTGCTCGACAGTGTCCTTGAACCATCCGGGACCACATTTCCCGATGTAGGCACGTTATAACGATGCTGGGCTTCTTTGAAGCATATCCCTTTTTAAGTGCGTGCGTTTATTAGAAAACACGGTCCGGGCGAACGCATCTGCGATGTGTCTTTGTTCAAGGGAAGCCCGTGCCTCTGGACGAAGAGCCTCGTTAGCCAAACTCCTCCTTCGATTTTGTACAAACAGGCAAATCAGTTCTTTTTTTTTCTCGGGTGAGAAAAATGAAGTCACTGCTTTGCCGGAAAGGCGAAGCAATGAACGCGATAGCCACAAATTGAAAGGTCACGCGCAAAATGGAAAGCAGATCGAAACATGCCCCGTGTTTCTCACGCACAAATGACCCACAAAACGTACTCACAGGCACGGATGCACGTGAATAAGGGTCTCATTTATTACTTCGCTGAGTCTGAAAAGCGCACGCTTTTCGTAAACGGAGACTGCTATGATTGAAGTGACCTTTGTGTACCCGGTAACTATAGCAGAATCGTTCCAGGTAAAGCCCGAGGACAGCCAAGCCGTACGACCTTCCCTTCCTCTCCGCCGCGAGATAAGGGCGCGTGAGGGAGGGTTGCTACCCTTCTCTAAGCCGGGCAAAGTACACGTTGAGATTAGAGCGTGTGCCGCCTTGCGATGTGGCGAAGCGCGCTCATTGCGCCATCTTGCTGGTAATGCTGAAAACACCCCCCCCCCCCCCCCGAGATGCTCGTGGGCAGCGGTAAGTGGTAGATATAAGTGGCTTGCCGTTTGGGCGGCGTAGGACAAGCTGCGGAATGGCTCAGTGGTTAAAGCCTCGCTTTTACTACTCAGAGGTTCCACGCTCGATTCCGCGCGCCATAGTTCTTTCTAGATTCATTTTCTTTCTTGCGCTTTCATATATATATATAAATACGTATACATATACGGTGCATGACATCGACGCCGACGCCGGCGGCAAAATCCAGCCGAGAGTGTGCATATAATTGCTATCGCAATAAAAAGTTTCGTGGCTCTTACTGTATATCTTGAAGCAGGCTTAGCTCTTCAAGTATTTAAGGCACATGACAAAGGTAGACAAATGCCGAAGGAAGGAATGGCACAGGGAAAACGCGAGCACAAATGCGTGGTCATCTAAAAGTTCGCTGACGCGCTCCGAACATGGTCGAATACAACAAGACAGCATGAGTCTGCAGAGCACCTTAATCAAACTTGTACACATGAACATCCACTAACTAGCCGAACTCAACATCTTTTGTCAAGTTCACGGCTGTATGGAAAAAAAAAAAGAACGCCAGGCCTGCGCGGAAGGCGCAGCACAGTACAGCGAAAACTAGAAGAGCACCCTTTCAGAGCCTTTTCAGAACACTCATTGGTTAATTACTACAAGCACACTTGCTTGGTACCCACTAGGGCATTAATAATAAGCTGTTGGGTAGTAGGCCGGCATTCGCCATGCTATCTTGCGTCATTCTTCTGAGAAGCGTGATATCCGCTAAACGCTTGCAAGGAATCTCGTGCCAATTGAGCCCGCAGTGTCTGACGACGATGGGCAATTATGCCTGAAGTAGGTATGCGCGACAGTGACTACGGGATTAAGAACAAGCTTTTTTTTGTAATGGGTTGGAGCATAGGGCGACCCATTCGTTACGCTGTTCGCATTGTCCGACGCCTGGTTGTTCTTTCGTTGTTACAAAACGCTTTATTACTCATATTAACGTGATTCCTTTCCCGACATCAAGCCTGCCTAAGGCAAGTTGGTGAGTGGTTCAGTGGCCGGCGTGGTTCAGTGGTAGAATACTGGGCTGGCACGCAACAGACCCGGGTTCATTTCGTGTGAAGTGGTGACGTACACCGACGGCAGCGGTGGCGGACAACTACGGCGCCACGTGTGACCGGAGTTGTGATCTCATAACAGCTCTTGCTGTAAAAAGCGTAGTCGTGCCTTGTTGCTGCTCGCTTTCCACCTGCACAACGGTAGAGTGGCACGCACAGAACAGAAACCATTTAAAATGATAGCTATAAAAAAATAACTATAAAAAAGGCAGCTTAACAAAAAATAAGTAAACAGATGAAAATAAAGAGAGTAACAAGCACAGCAAATTAAAGTTTGGTAGGAGCAGCTGAAATTGATGAGGAAATAAATAGAGAGGCTGACTGGATATGGTATTAGAGATTCGTGAGATGGCTAAGTATCAAACTTGTTTATTCAAAAGGCTTCTTAAAATGCCCGAGACAATAATAAACATGGCAGGCTGAACGGTCAGGTTTCAATTATAATGAGAAGCACAAACAAATACAGAAAAACGGGACACTGCAGATGCGATTTAATGATAAACGGGAAGAGAGACAACTAAATTATATGGATTCCGCAGTTTGGGAGAAGTCCAGAGATCTCAAGTTTTTGTGAATCTAGCCGGCGGCTTTCACGAAAATGCGCTAAGGCAATAATTGGGACTGAAAGCAGAATGCGAAGTGATTACTTTATTGAAAAAAAAAACTACCACAGAAAGAACGGGAGCCATCAGAAACGACTGACGAAGAACCTAAAGGACACAAGCGACTTGAAAACGACTTTAGGGATAAAGAAAAGGCGGAAAGGTCACACTTTTTTTTTTTCAAATACGGCCGAACTGACTAGGATTCACGGTAGAAGGTGAATGCATTACGTGAAGATGTTCCTTTTCACACACAAATATTTGAAGTAGACAAAGAAAATCGGTGAAGAAGATGGATTGGGAAACAAAGAGGGAAGCTAATTGAATGTCACTTTGGGAAGCGTAGAAAAGGGTCAAAGGATAGCACTTTCTTCAGGGACCAAGTCAGCAAGGTGGACTGAAATATGTAGGGAGAGGGGGGGGGGGGGAGCTTCACATTGTTCTTGAGTGCTTATTGATGGGCGGGACGGACGAGCGTCAAAAAGAGCTGAAAAATAATGAAAAAAAAAAGAAGGCAGTAGGAAGAAAGGAAGAAGAGGGAATCAATGAGGTTGTGGGGCTCATCTTTTGTTGAACTGACAACTTCGTATAGCGTCAACGACTCGTTTGCTTCTGGGGACTATTGCCGAGGAGAGTTTCAGTTCCACAAATGAGACAGAGTGATGGCGCCATTTCTTGTCAATTAGGACAGCCGCAGGTTATTCGCACCGTTGTCGAAACGGAGCGACAGCGATTGCGACAACGGTTGATGGATGCGGTTTCTGTTTTCACTCTGTTAGTAGAAGGAACGCGCTCTCTTGGGCTGGTTCGTTCATTCTCCGAGGAGTTGAAGAGCGCAATTTAGAATCCAGGCAGCGAAGAATTCAAAAGACTGCAGTGCTCTGAATGTCAACTTTTGACCTGCCTGTACTGGCTGCGCAACTGCGCAATATCTCAGTTTCCCTTGTGTATGTTCTAACGTTATCACATCGGAAAAACAGGTATTGAAAAGTTTCTATATAGGCATGATTCTTGGTCAATTCCCTATATTGATGCGAACCGCATAGTAAATCATAACATCGTCATCACGATCTATAGCTCTGCAAGTCTACTCCACTTGTACAGTGAATACCCTGGTAAATGTCTCTCTCGGGTTATGGAAAGGGGACAGGAGTGTGTCTGTGCTGTAAATATAAAGCAGTACCGTCCGCATTTATTTGGTCGCGTTTATGTATAACCGCGGCGCATCACCGGTCGTTTACAAGGGCCTGTGAGAGATGGGAACTGATTGTGTGAGGGTATACGGTCACATGCATGGGCGGCGATATGTGTACAACATTTTGTTCTTAATAATTTTTCTTTCAAGTCCGACTTCACTTTCTTTCAAGTATTTATTGACCCAGCTTTTGGACCACATTTGCAAATTGCCAATAGAAAGATCATTACATTTCAGCACTTTCATGATTTTTAATTTCAATGTAGTGAGCGGTCACGGGCGACGCGCAAATATCAATTCCATCACGCCGCTGCAACCAATCCGCGAGCCCCATTCCAAGCGGGACACCTTTCGAGAAGAGTTATATCGACACGAGTCCCCAGCCTAAGGTCGGCCGCGCTTCGACGAAACCCGTGCGTCCTTTATCGAAGCACGCTTACAGAGAACAGCTGTGGCCGTGTCTACCTACAGAGCATGATAAACAGTCCCGCGTCACTCGGCCAACAGACGCGCACAGGGAGCTAGGTTGAATCAACATATACTAAATCATCGTGATTGCCCCGAATGCTTCGCGTGTGTTTTGACACAGCTCGCACTTGAATGCGATAAGCGAATGCGTTTGATAAATGAATGGCCAAGCTTACTCGCATGCTTGTGCCCACAACTCCGTGACACGATATATTTGGTAAACAACACGAAGGGTTTCACAGGGAGAGGTATCGTGTAAAGTGGCGCGCAAATGGGCATGCGATATTTACGGGAGTTAATCCAAGTACACCACATTGATGTAACTTGTCATCAACCATCAATTTTAAACGAGTGGGTTTACAAGAAGTGTTTCACTATATCGAGTCCTTTGTACTCAATTATGGTATAGCAGTGAGCCGTACCTTAAACAAAACAAAAAGAAACGATGCAGCAATGATTGCAGGAAGTCTTCTATAAGTGACATATTCTGGGTGCTCCATCACACGCAAAAAAAAAAATCCGATGGGCTTTTAGATATGTATAGCCAACAAAGGTGCGCCGTTTACTCGCGTAATTGTATGGACCGTTTTGCAACAAATGGTGGTCTGTTAATGACGGTCTTGTCGGTGATGAGCGGTTTCTGGTAGGGCAAACCATTTTCTTTAATGGCGTGATTTGGGATTCCATGGTGCAACAATTCAACGTTATCTGGATAGCAACGCACGAGCATCGTTGTTGTCTATAACAACAAACGTGTCGCGCTTCTCAGAACGTGCATGAGATGTGCGACTGCCGGTACCGAGAAAACAAAATGTTACGATAGAGAATTGCGTAATGATAAAGACGGAAAGGAGAGGAAGAAAGGTATCGCGTCAAGCACCCGCACGCCTCGCTTGGCAAGGCGTTTCACTGATAGCACAAGGGTTCCCGAAATGTTTTCAAGAAGTACGTCAGCTGTATAAAAAAAAGCGCCATTCACAAAAGCAAATGTATGTGTGCAGGCATTTACTGTTTACAGCATTTCATTCATTTACGCGATATTGATGATATTGATGACTAACCAATTTTTATGGAGTGTACCCCTTAAGGGTATCCACAAACTCATCACCAATGGTCTTCCTTTCTTGCTTTCTCCCTCACGCAGTTCCACACAGGAGAGTACGAGGTGAACGGTGCCTCGCTGACCTTGGACATCGTGGACACGAGCGGCAGCTACCCGTTTCCAGCCATGAGGCGGCTGGCCATCACCACGGCAGACGCGTTCGTGCTCGTCTACGCAATAGACGACCCGGAGTCGTTCGAGGAGGCCCGGCGCATTCACGACCAGATCGTGGAGCTCCGCTCGGCCAAGGCGCCCGTAGTCGTGGTGGGCAACAAGTGCGACCTGCCGGCCGCCATGCGCCGCGTTCGACGTGAAGTGGCCGAGACCATCATCTCCATCGACTGGGAGCACGGGTTCGTCGAGTCCTCGGCCAAGGAGAACGTCAACGTGCTGGGAATCTTCAGGGAACTCCTGGTGCAGGCCAAGATCCCGTACGACCTGAACCCGGCCGTGGTGAACAAGAGACGTCGCTCGCTGCCTGTATACCCGACCAGTCCGACCATGAAGGACAAGACGCTGCTCAAGAGGAACAGTTGTGCAGTGTCATAGCTGCATGGAAGTCCTCACTAGTGTTTTTTTTATTTTCTTAAGATGAACTCGTCATTCCGACTCGAGTACAGTGCCAGTGACTGTGAAAGTGTCGTCCTTAGTGTTGAGAAACTTGACAACTCATCGCAAAAAGTTAAGGAGCCCGCTTCCCTTCCTTGCGGGATCGTGATGAACACTTTTCGGCTGTAAGCAAATACCGACGGACTACTTCACGCCTACAGGTGACAACGAACCACGTGTCAAGAGTACGCCCGAGTGAAACCTTGAGCAGCATGGCCGCCAGTCCGAGCTAAGCTGGTGCAATTTTCAGCTCGAATTTTGTCCCATAAGTTCAATGCAATAACTATTCAATTTCGTCATTGAAGAACGGTGTGGTGATGTGAACATTCCGCTAATAAAACCATCACTGTTGGTGCAAAACTTGAGCCTATGGAAATCGCCGCCAGCAGGGGTTCAACCTGGCGTGGCAGAACCAAGCACAAGCTCCCCACCCCCAACCACCCTCGAAGTTTTTGCCATTAGGCACAGAGCTCGATAGGACATGGCCTCAGCTGCAGGCCTGGTGCTCTCTTCAGATCAAGAACGGCACTTCGCGGAAGTGCATTGCGCGCGACGCTGCAGCTACAGGCTTAACTTGCGATGAAACCTGGTCTTCTCACAGTGACCACTGATGCATGATCACTGACGCTGGTACCATGCCACTATGTCTGGACGAGCTTGAGGTCATGATCAGATATATCATTGACACCGATGCAAAACCAAAACTATAGAGTGGATTGTATTACCCACCGTTGAAAGCTTTACAGTCCACAATGTCAGACAAAACGTGGTGCTGATCACGGTGATTTGGAGGCCTAATCGCACGAAAAAAGAATCGAACTTCGTTCGGAAAAACATCACTGCGATGAACTTCGACTCCATGTCGCCAAGGTTCTTGGGATCGTCCACGTTGAAAACAAGAAAAAGTCACCGCTAGCAAAGAGCAAGCACCCTGTTATCAGCATGAGACAACAGATAGAGCTACGACTCTGGCGATACCCTGAGCCACAAGGTCGACCAATTACAGCTCTACTAAACAACCACTACAGCGGAGACCCCGTTTCTTCACGTGAAAAAGAGATTATATTAACCCAGAACAGCAGTAACAATGCGCATGCGCTGGGGACTACGTGCTGTGCAGATGTGACTTGTGTGAGAACAGTTTGACGCGTGACCACTCTTGTCGAGCTCCTGCTTTTTAACGATAACGTTTACAACTCACCGTAATGAAGTTCCACTTATCAGACATTGCGCATTCGGCCGGAACATTCGGATGTTCTGCGTACGAGTCGTTTCACGCAGAAGTGAAAGAAATCACACAGTCCTTTCTCCACTCGTCTAAAACAATTCCAAAACGAAGGCTGTCTTCTCTTTCTTCTCGCCATTGATCATTCACTCGCCCCTCAGGAAGCGTTGAGCACCTCACGTATTCTTGCACTGTCACCAGAATCGGAGAGGTTGCAAGCTTTCTGTACCTCACGAGGTTTGGCACTGCCTATGATCAGCGTATACCTCCCAACAAGTGATGCTGTCATGTGATGACGTTATGATGACGTCACGTAATTGCATGACTCCACATTTTGACGTCGTCGCACTCCTCTCTCAAATGTTGACGCTGTGCGACATTTTGATGACGTGATTATGTGGCATTTTCGCTCAAACAAGGTAACGTCGGTTCTTGGAAACTACGTTTGTCTATTGTGACAAACGTCCTGCCAAACACCACCCAAGTATGGCGTATTGTGTCACCGACGTAGCCCTTTAAAGCTTTCACACTCGCAAAATACGCATGGTTGTTTCAGAATTCAATTAGAACATTTTTAATGGTCATACAGCACCTGCCTGTGTCACTGACACCCGTATCGACGGTGAAACACACGACTTAGCCTGGAACAGGGAACGAGACGCTAATACAGCGTTACAGCTTGTGTGCAAAGCAAGTGTAAGGTTGAGAACACCACCCTTTTCAACTTACAGACGACGTAACAAAATAGCGTTGCGAGGGCAATTGGTTCTGGTGCACAAATAGGAGTACGTAGCTTAGTGCAGGAATTCGTTACGAGTATTTGCCTAAAAGAGACAACCGAATGCTGGTATTCATGAAGGGTACGTGTCATTCACGCATGGCGAAAATCGCTGAAAATTGCCAAACCACACCTACTTTTTTTTCTTTTCAATAGCAAGCGTGTTTGTATTGTCCTCAACACATTTAGAACCTCTCTTACCTCGTAAGGCAAATAGAGCCGCCTTTCCTGTCCTTAAGAAAGCAATTCTTGTGCTTTTCCTCCGTAGAATATACTGTACCTCTAAACATTTTCCTACAAGATATAATGGTGTATTCTTTCCTTGTACTTGAAATTAGGCATCGAGCGAATTCTCAGCCTCATGTAACCGTGACATTTGCGCTGAACGTCTATAGCCAACCCCCCCCCCCCCCCCCAATCAATGAACTACCATAACCTTTACGACCGACAGCGCCACGTTTTTATACCACATATTTCACTACCTTCGTTTCGTTTCTGCGTTGTCATGCCTTACATTGCCGCATCTAAATTGCTTGTCGTGTGTATACTGAGCGCCGAGTGAAATCATTTATTACTGTGAACACCCACGCCAAGATTGCAAGCGCCAAGCCGCGCGCCCGCAATCCCGGAGGCCATGACTCAACAAGCATTCATCTAATCAATTTCTAGATAAAGGCAAGCCAGCTCACGAGCTATGAAAATAGTTGTGCTCACGAATCAAAATGAGTAAATAAACATCGGAGCGCAGCGCCTCTCCTATCATCATCCAATCACGCTTGTCGAGGTTGGAAAAGAATGCTGTGACGGAGTAATCAGTCATGCTGAGCGATCGGGAGAGCTATACGCTCCACAGTTTTATAATGATATATTAGAGGGAAATTTGCCACTAGTGGAAGCTGCGATGCGCCGCGCTTCAGCCAGCGTGGGAATGATCGCAAGTAGAAAGCTTTGTCTATGCGTCGTTCTTTAGGCTTCGTCTGATATGGAGCCGCTTTGGGTCAAGACAGAGTTCAGCAGTTCCACCACTCCGCCTTAACCTTTTTAGGCTCACTGATCAGAATTGGTTGCACAAGTTCGCAATGATCCGTAATTTAAGCCGAAGCAAACAGCAAAACACAATAAATCAAGCCACAAATACGTTTGAAGCAGCTAGAATGAAGGTTACCGTGTGCTACTTATCATTTTCATGCTGAGCGAACGATCGCAGCGCCAGAGTTCCCTCCAATATTGTATCATACACTCTATGCGTTACACGACAGATATCCATCCAATTTGACTAACTCACTGCCGACGGCTCACTCGTCACAATTATTTTTTTGCGGTGAACCCGCATTGCAGCGTCACTTGATGACGCCTTTCTTGCGAAAATTTCTTGAGGTTTCAAGCAAAACAATGACAACGCTTTTCACAAGGTGCCTACACGAAGTGTTTCTTCATTTAATTTCAATTAGCATTTTTCCGTCGTCTTTGCTCTCAAGCCGCACTTAAACTCGAACCACGCCCTTAATTATAAGGTGGTAGATGACGTTACGGCAAAAATTGTCTTTTGGGAACTAAATAGTAATCTCTCATTACCGACCCTGCTTCTTGGACAAAAAAATGTAACAATCTGGTATATATTCTGTTGTGCATGTAATCAGAGGTTCGAGCATTATTTTGGATTTTGCATTGTTGTATATACTAACCTAAGTCTCCTCGGCCGCTGGGATTTGAACCATGCGCGCAGCTTGATGGTAATGAAATCAGTACTCTGCCCATTTCACTCACACTGGTGCGTGCATGGCTATTATATAGGTAGAACGAAAATTTGCGTGCATCTCTCATAGCTTGCCATTATTCAAAGCGCAGTTCGAAAAAAAGAAATCGCCTCTATTGGCATGCGAAATGTGATTGATTGAATTCTGCGTATTATCACAAAGCTCGCTACAGCAAAGTTTAGCGGGATGCAAACTGACGAGGTTACAACCATTACTTCAGTCCTCTTATAGGGTGCCTTATTCGGTGACTCAAACATGTCCATGCCCCGCCGTGGTGGTCTAGTGGCTAAGGTACTCGGCTGCTGACCCGCAGGTCGCGGGTTCGAATCCCGGCTGCGGCGGCTGCATTTCCGATGGAGGCGGAAATGTTGTAGGCCCGTGTGCTCAGATTGGGGTGCACGTTAAAGAACCCCAGGTGGTCTAAATTTCCGGAGCCCTCCACTACGGCGTCTCTCATAATCATATGGTGGTTTTGGGACGTTAAACCCCACATATCAATCAATCAAACATGTCCATGCCGATTTGCCATTCCGCGTGTTCTACTGACTGAAAGGGCAGCTTCTGCTATAGTTAATTCAAGGTCTGATGCAAATGCCACTCTAGAAAATTAATATATATATATATATATATATATATATATATATATATATATATATATATATATATATATATATATATATATATATTCGTACAGCTTTTTTGTTGAACTAATGTCCTTAGCGTGGTGCCATGTTACATTTTTGTAACATTCAGCCGAATTCAGTTTAATGGAGCTGGGCAGTGGTTGAGCTGTAGGTGCGACTGAAGAGCAAGTGTGCAATCAAATAAAATTTGTATGCCTTGTTCAGAAATGTTACGTTAATTCATGTAGTGGTGATTAAGTGTGTTGTGATGTCTGCAAATTCGCAAACAAAACCACGTAATGTGATCTATGTGCTTGTGAAGGCGAAATAATCGCCTCCTTGTCGAGCTTTCAATGTGATTTTTTTTTTATTTCTTGAACTTTGTTGCGTTCGTTATGCAACTGTTTGATGTTCATGTCTACAATGGATGTGCCTGTTTGTCTGTTATTTCTTTTGAAGAAGCAATCGCTATCCTAATTCTCTTCAGCAGGCCACGACACTAGGGACGGCGCTAGGATTTTTTTAGTGTGAGTGGGGAGGGGGGGGGGGCACACTCTCGCAAGCTAGTTATTTGATAGGGAGGTGCATCCAACAATGAGTTGCGTTGGTCTGACGCTATGCTCGTTGAAGGAAGATCGGTAGAAGGTGGGCAGGCGAAAAACTTTTAGCAGGGGTGGCCACGCCCACCTAACTTTATGCCGTCCCTTGTTGCACTGGCATTCTGCACGCGAGTTGTTGCACCACACGGTTGCTTCAGCAATGCTTAAAAAAAAAACAAGAGCCTGCTTTTTGTCATGAGCCGGTATGCATGCTAATGCATTTGACCACAAACATCAGAGCTAGCGGAAAGCTGCATTAGTTGTGCACAGTATGCTTTTTTTATTAGACGAATTTATGGACCCATCGTGATGTTTTCGTTATCAAAGGCAAAGTTTGCCAAAACAAATTTTCGAACTACTAAGATGATAGATAGCCGAATGATTCCCTGATTCATCGGCAACCTACCCAGTCAAATTACGATATTATACAGCCAACTGAGATGGGCAGCTAAATGATATCGAAAAAAGCGTGACGTAAAAATTTCGAAGTGTGGTCCTACCGAATAGCGTTTATATGTCGGCTGACATCATTTTATAAATCCAGTTAACAAAGGCCAAATAGGAATGCTAAAAGTGGGTGTTTCTTTTGTTTTTCAATGGTGCTTGCGTCTATAGACAGGGTGTTCTATGAGGAGCTAAGTTTAACATGAACTTAGTGAACCGGAAAAGCGGCGTTGGCTCGAATGTAGTACAAATTTACCAAAAAGTAGAAATTTGCATAAAAAGAAGTAACGGTTCAAGATAACAGCTACTTAGAATGTAAGGCTTTAAATTACGAGAATATTATCAGTCAGTTTACTTTATTATTGAGCAAGTTGACTATCAAAGCTAATTTTCTAGAGGACCTCGAGGATCACTGCGGCATCTGACAGCAGATCGCGACGATGCCTCTACAAGGCCACCGTGATTAGCTAGGGCGGCACGACAGGCACATAGGAAAAACTTGTGAGTGGTCAACGATTCGCGGATGCATAAATCATTCGAATACGTTTATTGAAAAAGCAGGCTCCTTCCTTCTTCATTAAATAGGTTGTGACGTTGCAGTGAAGCACACTTGTGGAGAAATGTTCGACCGTAACGTAGTAGGCTATGTCGTACTCGATGGGTAGATATCGTCGCTCTCAATGTGTATGACGCCTCAGTTAAACTCTTATTTCTGCTTACTTTGACTACGAGTCGCGTCGATGCAAATGAATACTGTTTTTATGTTGTAAAAAAACGTAGGCTAGACCTGTTTCAGTGTGAGCACTACGTCTGTGATTATGTGTGACTTCAAACGTGATTATTTTGACGTGCTTTGACGAGCTTGCATCGACGTTTCTTTTGGCTGTCGTGAAGTCGCAGTGTTGGTTTTGTGCTCTTGTGTCGTTCTCAATGGACTCTGGTGGTTTATATTGTGCATCGCTTCTGTGACAATAATCCCCGACGTCGACTACATTTGAGAAAGATGAAACAAACGTTGCTTCCACTGTGTAAATAAAGGCTGTTCGAACTCAGTCACACGTGTCCGTCTCCTTTTAGCAGTCACGTATGTTGACAACCGAAACCGAAAGTACAGAAGTACTCAGGACGAAGATCCACGGAAGCCTACCTGAGAAATACGTAGGTTGTGATCAAGAAGCATCTTTGTTTACATCCTCCTTGGTTGTGACCAGCTACACTTCAACAACAAAAAAAGTTTGTTTGACTCTATTCGCGTAGCCCTGAATAGCAACATATATCGTTCTTTTTAAAGAGGCACCATAACTCTCTTTTGGATCGCATGACTCTTAGGAGAGAGTATTGTACCGCCAAAGGGAGTTTTATTTATTTAGTTTGTACTGCAGTCCGTACACCAAGCAGGAGGGGCACAAAAAGGGAGCACAGCGAAAACAATGTTAACAAGTTATAGATCAAGTTAGAATAAACATTGCAATTGAAAAGAAAAACAAGCTCATACTGACTAGAACGTAAACATAGATTTCAAGAAATAGTGCGCACCTTTAGAAACACTCTCAAGCACCCAAGTGGCAGCAACATCACTGAAATCATGTGACATAATCTAGCATGACACTATAAATATAGTGTAGACATGCCTCTTTAACGAGAGTCTTATAGAGGGCAAGAAGAAAAAAAACATGGTGCAAGAATACTTTAGGTGAGCGAACGCCGAAACTATCCGGTGCCCGATAATGTTCTGCTTCGTAATGAGCCCGAGAGATGGCGCCAAAAGCTTTTCCCCAGCTCCCCTCCTCCCTCTTAATGTTGCAAAGCACCGTACGTGGGAAAGTAGCGGCGCTCATTCATCGTCACCACAACGCTCTCGCCGCTCTGTCAACCTCCTTCCTTATCACCCCCTTTTTCACGGCGTCACTTTGCGCGTGTGGCGTGGTTGTTATCGCGCGATAACCCTGTTTTCTCAGATTAAGAAACCGTCGTCCACGTGCTGGGTGTGCTTTAGGAAATTCGCCAGCAGCTTGCCACAGTCCTCAGTCTGGCAAGCCATCTATCAGCCTGCCGCAAACGAGAACATAATCTGTCCTTACGCGCCAAGCGCTCGCTAAGTGGCGTTCAGTCACCTCAAGTACTCTTGCATCATTGCCAGAACTAATAAAAACGAGTCAGGGTACTCTTTAAGAGTCAACAAAAAGTCACATGACTCTTATAAGAGTTTAAAGTGTTATAAAGAGTTAAGGAGTTTAAAGTGTTTTTTTTTTTCATTCATGGCAACGGTCACGTTCTGTCAGGCTTCATGCCTGCATGTACTAAGCAAAGTATTATTGTTCAGCTACAGTGTCGTAATGAGATCACCTGCTACGTGACGCCAACAAGCAATGGAAAAGTTCCACACTCACGGTAATCTGATCTCCCACTTTTAAATGCACATATGTACCCCATAAACTCGACAGAGAGATGACCGCCACCATAGCTAAGTGGTAGAACATCGGACGCGTTATTCAAAGGTGGCAGGCGCGGTTCATGCCATCAATATGTTATCTTTTCGTCCGAGTTTCAGTCCTTCGCATTTTCATTAAAAGTACTACGTTTAACCTCCCCCATAGCTTTCATGTTGTCATTGTTTGTTACTTCATTCTACACGCACTTCGGTTCACCATGCGTGCTTGCGCAAGCAACCTACATAATAAACAAAACTAAAAACAGCATGGGCACGCATGGCCCAGAAAGCGTCAAGAAGCATAAACAGGGTGCCCCAGCTATCTTTAGCCAGAGTTTTAAAATATTCCGACACACGCAATTGTGACACGACCAAATGCAAGTTGCCGAGCGTCGCCTGCAATTAGAATATTTTTTGTTTTTTAAATATACCTCAATTAAATATGTTTCATTAACTAACTCTTGAAGGAACGAAGATGGATAAAATATTTCAATGAGAAAGTTGTAGATTGGTTTGCAAAACGACCAATTAGACAGATTTGACCTATATATCTGTTGATAAATAGTGTTTTCTGCTGACTACAAATGCCCTGAAATACAAAAAAATACCATGTGACAACCCCGCTTGCGCTGCAGCGCGCACGAAGATTCTAGTGCTCCCTAACCTTTCGCGTCCAAACGAGCATTTGCCCGATTGGGCTGTCTCGACAGGGCCGCCATGATGGTGGTGGCTTTGCGACGACCACGTTTTGCTACCGGCCACAAGAGCAATAACCGCTGTGGCTGCTTATCACTGTCATGAACCGGTGTGAGGGAAAACGTATCGTTCGTACGCGGAACGTTAGAGAGCGCCAGAATCATGGGGCGCGTAGGTAAACCGGTGGGTTTGTTTGTTTGTTAACAATAATGATTAGCAGATATAATGTCCGAGACTGTCTAATTGGACGTTTTGCAATGCGATATACAAATTCAATGAAACATTTTATTCATCTTTGTTCCTTGCTTTTGAAAGGTAGGGTATTAAACTTAACTAATACACATAATTTTAGAACGCGAAAAATTATCTGACTAGCTCCAGTCAACGGTCAGCAACAAGCATTTGGTCGTGTCGTAATTGCGTGTCTAATCATATTTTTAAACTCTGGCTAAACATAGATAGGGCACCCAGTATATTAGAGGCGAAGCTCCTTATAGCCCCCGCCACGGTGGTCTAGTGGCTAAGGTACTCGGCTGCTGACCCGCAGGTCGCGGGATTGAATACAGGCTGCGGCGGCTGCATTTCCAATGGAGGCGGAAATGTTGTAGGCCCGCATGCTCAGATTTGGGTGCACCTTAACGAACCCCAGGTGGTCGAAATTTCCGGAGCCCTCCACTATGGCGTCTCTCATGATCATATGGTGGTTTTGGGATCTTAAACCCCACATGCCAATCTTTCAAGCTCTTTATAGCAACACCTGGCCAGTTGTCCTTCCGTCCTGCGTAGCCAGCATATCCACGGAGTGAATGATGATGAGCGGGGCGATGCGTCCGTCCATCCGATGCGTGCTCTATTGTGATAGGAGCAACGGAAAGACAGAAGCATGGACGGACGGGCAGACGGACACACGCACGCATGCATGGACGGACCAACGCGCGGACGCTTCGCTTCACTCATCATAATTCACTTCGTCGATACGCTGTAATTTTTTGACTGAACGGCGACCAAGCCGAAGTTCTGTTCTCTTTGGGGACTTTTTATGCTTTACGATTACGTATAAATTCAACAGCCGCAGTTATATTGTAGATATTCATTATACACATTTATTAATTTAAAGGCGCGCGACATAAAAGACTGTAATCACAAAGCTTAAATTGATGTGACCGCCATAACCTCTTGCAATCACCACCGTTTCTCGGCCACTCGCCAAAGACAACTCTCTTCATTTCTCCTGCTTACGCGAACTGCAATAAAGCCTCTCCGGCCCCTCTGCTCTGTTCCTTCGTCGTTTTTGTGTAGGGGCGCAGCTAGCCCAAATATAGCTGATGATAGAGGCCAGGTTTCTCGTATTCCCTGGGCTGCTTGACGATAAAATTGAGTGCAAGTGCTCGGTAATGGTAGAACAATGATCCTTGATTTTCGTTCAGGTGTCACCAGAAGAACGACAACGTTCAAGATGCGGTGACAGCCATCTCCGTTGTGCTTCACCACAGGTCGTAGGAAGAAAGGTGTATGAGGTAACAGGAACGCGGGACAGGAATGAATACAGGTGCGTTGCGTTAGTCGTTTGGTTGGTCAACTTCCGCTATGACGCCATGTCACTCACAGGCACGCGCTCACAGCGTTTGCGGACATCACATTGATTCCTCTCCCATAAGGGGCGGCGGGGCATCTAGAAACGGTGTGGCACCTTGCGACGCTGGGTAGGAACTCGCTCACTGGATTGCTTGCCGACCGGTTGTGCCCTTGCGATCTCCGACGTCAGCGTATCTCTGGCCGACTGGGCTGGCCCTACGTCATCTCCTGACGCCGATCTCCGATGACAGCGTAGCTCTGACCTACTGGACTTGCCCTACGCCATTTCCTGACGCCGACAAGAGATCTCGCAAGTGGTGCCCCGTCCTCAGACTCCTGTGACCATGTTTCCATCTTTCCAATCTCTCCTATCCTTCAATATGTCCTCGCTTGCTGTCCCAGCGCATTTTTCTATCTACCTTTACTTCTATCCTTTTAATACCTCCTCACCCCCATCCCTCGTGAGGTACTGTTGAGGTGTCGTACCCTGATGCAGACAGTTACGGGGCTCACTTTTCTCTTGTTTTCCCTCTTAGAAGCACTTCAGATCTGGGAACTGGATTTGCCGGGGGTCTCGCATTGGCAGTACCTGGTTCATGATCTTCCGAGACTCCGATGTTCGCTGGTCCTGTCTCGCGCTATGCCATGTGTGCGGAAATGGGGCTGAAAACCGGAAGACTCTCCTGAGGCCCGCCGTTTACGTTTGTTGGTGCAGACGCCTCTTTTACTTCGGCGCCATCCTCGTCCGAGTACATTGGTGCGTGTCCCTCTTAGAGGTGACTTAACTTGTCTCCATGGCGCTCACACAGTTCTTTGTCTCTTGACCATGCTTACGCGGGCGACCCTTGTAGTCTGTACCACTGCGGTTCTACAGCTGGCATCTATACCATAGTTCTTACATGCTAAGGCTTCTACAGCCGAATGTCTGCTACGAGGTACTCCTGGAGCAGTATAGGGTCGTGACACAACAGTGGCTTTTTATTTTATTTATACAAGTATTTGCAGCGCCACCAGGGCATTATTGCAGGCCGGGGGTAACACGAGAAAAAATAATCACGTAAAAAATATATGTTTACACAACGACAAAAAGAAAAAAATAGCTAATAACAAAGCTGTGTATGCAACAATAAAAAAGCGCGACACACTGAGTGATTTATTTTTGTGCGAGGTTAAACGTCACTGTAGTGGAGGGCTCCGGAAATTTTGACCACCTAGGGTTCATTAACGTGCACCCATACCTGAGTACATGAGCCTACAGCCTTTTCGCCTGCAGTGAAAATGCAGCTACCGCAGCCGGCATTCGATCCCGTGACCTGCGGGTCAGCAGTCGAGTATCTTAGCCACTAGACCACTGTAGTGAGGCGTGATCCGGCATTGTTCAACAGTGAACGGATCTCGAAACCAAGAAGCCTGGTAACTCTGTTCCGGAGTGGGGGGCGCCGACAACGCACTAGCAAGAGGACCGGGTGCCTTTCGAGGATCCCACGCACGCTTTCCCTCAACTCTTGTTTTACAGTTCGTACAGTGCTCTCAACCAGCTTAATGTATTGGTGGTAGTATGGCGCAGCTCGAAGGTGTACGATGTGCCATTATCTTCCATAAATTGGTGAAACCGTCCACTTGCAAACTGGAGACCGTTGTCCGAAATAATGTTCGTGGCAACCCAAATCTGCTGGAGATACCTCGCCAGGCTTAGACAGTGTTGTTCGCGCTGGTTATTTCTATTATTACAACCTTGATCCGTTTACAATGCGCAGCCACTACGATAATCAGCATTCGCCCTTCTACTGGTCCAGCAAAATCAACGTGAATTCAAGACCAACCCTCGGTCGAAATTTCCGGAGCCCTCCACTACGGCGTCTCTCATAAACATATGGTGGTTTTGCGGCGTTAAACCCCACAAATCAATCAATCAAGACCATCACTCAGATGCCTCGGACTCGGCTGCCGCGCACGTGGCATGCCGCTGTTTCCCCGGCGCACTGCGCGCGCGTGAACAATACTATCATTTTTTTTTGTCAAGTCCGGGAAACCAGAAAAGTGCTCAAGCCAGATTTTGCATCACTGTCATAGATGTATGTATTTCATGCAGGAGAGGTAGCATTAATTTCCGAGCTGTGGCACGTATTACGGCAAGATAGCACCAATAAACAATACCGTGTCTGCACGTCAGTGCCGATCTCTTCTGAAACAAAACCTATGAACCTCCTTGAGTTGACGACGATTTCCTCGGCCTGCCTTTACGAATATAACGCATAGAAGGCCTGAGCATACAATCACGCGCTGGCGATTCACCCAAATCGTGCAACGAAACCAGGCTGGTGTCTAGATGGCCCGTGAACAGCTCGCACTCTCGTTCGTTTTCGTGATTGACTGCACTGTGTTGTCGTCGTGTGGCATTTGCAAGAGAAAACGGCCCAAACCGTCTGTCACAATTACGTCCTTTGCCTGTTCGTAGTGCAGAGAATACTTGTAGCCACAGAGTAAAAGAGCCCAGCGCTTTACTCTTCCTGCTGCCAAAGACTATATTGGCTTATTAGGACTAAAAGGGTGCAGTATTAGTTTATTATCCGTGAATCAATGCAGTTTTTTGTTGACATAATTTGGTCGCGAAATATCACACTCAGCAAAGAAACACACAACGACAAGCACAAGCGCTTCCCATTTCGTGTTCCTTCGCTCTACCTTTGTGATATTTCGCGCCCAAAGTATGTCATTAAGCAATTACCAACTAGGCCAACAATCAGTCTTGGTAAATTTGTTTCCCAGCAAGTACTCGCAGAACTTTGTCACGCCGATTACTACGGCTAAGGCTTCGCGCTCAATCTGGTCACGATTTTGCTATGCTGAGGAGAGGCTGTGAAATTGAAACCCGGTTGGTTGGTCTAAGCCGTCAACTTTTTTTTTGTGTGTGTGTATGGTACAATTATGCTCCTATACCCCACGAAAATGCGTCAGTTTCCAAGGCGAGTGGCTAGGCTGGATAATAGTGGTTGAAAACCAGCCACTTCTTTATGAACCATTTCACTGCTTCCAATATGTTTTCTTGCTTTGCTTCTTGTTGCCAAGGTGTGTTCCTTCTTAAAAATTCATGTAATGACATAAGTAATGTAGCCAAGTTGCCCAAAAATGCATTTTAATACGGAACCACGCCTTAATAAGAAACCACGCCTGTGTTACACAAGTAGGTCGAGACATTCGCAGGAGAGCCACGATGGTTTAAGTCCTGGACTCGGGCCATTTGCGCTAATGCGACCACCAAGCAACTCAACCTCTGGCTGACGAAATCTGCATTTGAGCGGGTGAAGCCTAACACCGGCATATCTCGACCGCTGAAACACCGCTCGCACCTTGTCGCGATTTCCTCTTTTCTGCGAAAACCACATCGTCCTGCTTGTCTACCAGGTAGACCCTGCAGTATTGTTTTTATGCGCTTCCGGCAAACCACCGTTGCGGATGCAATGCAAAACGGTAGCCGATCGAAGGAATTCAGTTCTTTTTACGTATTTACCAGCCACACCTTTTTCGCGTCATCATTTGGTTTACTAGTTGTACGCATCTTTAAAGTCTATTTTACTCAACACTTCACCTCCGCTATTCTGTGCAAATATATTCCTAATCTTTGGCAGGGATTATTGCTCGATGTGGCGTGCCATGTTTACTTTCGGTTTTAAATCGCCCTCAAGTGGATGGAGCCGTCTTTCTTGACAACTGGAATGAGCGGCGCCGCCTACTTGGAGCTATAGCGTCCTGTGTCAATATGCCCGTGTGAACCAATCTTGCAACTTCCTCATTCATCTTCATTTACAGGCTTTCGTGAAGGATATGGCGCCGAATGGGCCTCACAAAGTCGCGGTAACGTTCCCTCACGCAACTGTAATTGAACAAGATGACCGTTAATTAATCTTAGCCCTGGTGAAAATATATCGACATACTTCTTTTCCAGCATAGCAGCAATGATAATTGTTTCGACAGTTGGTGGCTTACCGTCATTGAGGTTCACGTTTAGCAATGGCCCTCCGGTCGGCTGCAATGCTAGACTTTTATCCCGCCCACACAGCATTGAGTGTGAGCAGCCAAGCCCGACCAGCGTTGCGTTGATGGTTTTCCCAGCGTAGGTGACCGTAACTTGGAGTGGTCCTTTCACTTGTAGTCTACTCAACTGTGGCGATGACTTTCGAGCACGCACCAACGGCGAAGGTAATGGGTACGAGTTCGCCATGCCACTATTAACACTGGTGATTCCGGGTTCACATGCATCTTCACGAGCACCCCTTTCAACTGTAACGCTCGCCATTACGGCCCCGCGAATCCTGTCGACTCACGAAGGTGTAAGAGGAACTGTCCGTAGTCCTCCTTATCCGAGCGTTGTTCCTCGCAGTGAGCTATACGTTTTCTTGGCGTCACTTGAATTTGCTCATAGAAGCCACGTGTATCTTCTTCCGGTAACTACAACACGCAGCGCGGTGTAACCTGCGCTTCGCGGTCTTCTGCGAGTCGCTTCCGCAGCAAAGTAAGCCGGTCTGGTTCTCCTTGCTTGACTGTGTCATCCGCCTTTGCTGCAGCCTTCTGTAGAACTGTCATATGGTTTTGTCGCTACTCAATTAACGCCATCGATGATTGGTCTGTTCTATACGGTGCGTCCCGTCTGCTGTACGTTGCGTGCCGCCATCACAGCCGCTCATGGTGCATTTTCTAATTCCGACAGCGCGAACGTGTACCAGGCTAGCAGATTACGACGAACTCCAGCATCCCGCAGACCACAGACAAGCCTGTCACGCAGCGTTCTCTCAAGCGTCTCGCCAGAGTTGCACCTTTTTGGCAGCTTTTGTTACTGGACAATAAATTCGCTCGTCGACTGGTCAGCTTGCTGATTTCTGGGGAAAGAAGCGATAAGACTCCTTTATCTTGTTGCCTTTTAACGCATTCATATGTCCAATCCCTCCGCCCCCCCCCAATGCCTCATTTATTTATTTATTTATTTTTTTTTGGGGGGGGGGACGTCAATGCATGCGTGCGTTTCTCAACGAGAGCCATCGGTCCGCCTTAGATAAGGCAGTGGTTGTGATGCGACGCAACATAATAGGAAGCGCTGCTTGCTTCACGCGTGCATGCGAGAGCTTTCTACCAGAGAGCGATAAACGTGTTTGCCACTTGACTATCGTACGTCTGTCAGATTTGTTATTTCGTGCTCTTTCTTTGTGGCTCGAAGCAATGCCGCCGCCACATCAGAGCGATCTCAAAGTGAGCGCATGTAGTACAGCGTTGCAATGATGCTTCGCCATTGGGGAGTTTTAGAACAGTGCACCGCGAGCCCTTGCGGTGCGGTCGCTGCCACTGCGCATGCGTCGTAACGCGAGTCAGCGTTTGCGTTTGCGGACCACACGCAGAAAATCTGAAATTGTGTGCGGTGATGGCGGCCCGCAAGCGCTGGTTTCGAGGCTACGGGGTGGCTGCGATCGTGCGTTGCGGTTCGCTGCAGGGCAAACGCTATTCTAAAACTCTTGTGGCGCCCGCAATGCCCGCAGCGCTTGCGAGCGGTATTCTAAATCTCCCTATTGATTGCGCGCATAGCGATACGAACGGCGGGACGTCATTTCAAGACTCCGTATATATTGAAGAGCTAGCGTTACCGCCAACATTGTGAACACGAGGAATGCAAGTCGCCGCCGCGAGGTTTTGAACACAATTGAACAAAAAAAATAACTTGGTATGATTTCCTTCGTGAGGCACATGATTAGTTCTGCCTTTCGCCTTAAAAAAACGGTATACTAAACATTTGCATTTGTTGAACATGAGCGAAAGTCCACTGTTTACAACAAGTGGTACACTATCATACCATATTTGGCTCCTCGCAAAGGGTACACGTCTTAAATTTTAAGTTGTTGAAATTTCCGGAGCACTCCACTATGGCGTCCCTCATAATCATATAGTGGTTTTGGGACGCTAAACCCCGCATTTCTATAAAAAAATAGTTCACCAATAAATGAGCTAAACTAACATAGCACTAAACATCATACCACCCACGCTGTTTAGATCGAGAAAAGCATAGTCTTATTCCTAACCTTACGGCTAGGTGACAGGAGCGGGCGCCTTCAATTTCAACGTGTTTGCGAGCGTCAGGTGTGGCACGGGCTCGAAGCGATAAGCGAAGCTTGGGAGTTCATTGTTACGTGCCCGGCAAAACGGCTAATTAAGTCGGCTAATCCTACCACGGTGCCCAAGAGGCTAACCAAGACCCAGAAGCGCGCAGTCATACACAGCCTCCGAAGCTCGATAATGTCCAGAGTTTATTCGACAGGCTTATTACTATCTGGACGAAATTTGAAGATTCTGGAGAGAAACAAAAAGTCATTGTTGTTAGAAAAAAGAAGCCTCATCTCATCAACGTTCATTTCGCTTGAGTTATCATTTCCATGTTCTTTTATTTGATCCTCCGAAACTTTGCCGCTTTGGTGCACAAACACGGCGGAGACGTGAGTGACGGGGAAAATAATTACATGGTGCTGTTTTACCCGCTGCATAATTAAACGCTCTGCAACCCCGACATACTTATTAGTGCTCGCGAATTGAGTTAAATATATATAAAAAAGCGCGGCGCAGGCCGCTCTACTGGCGCCAGGCTAAAGCCAAAACGGAGCTTATCGACTCCTATATAGCATTTACTAGTGTTTCGAGGCTACGCCAAGCTTTTGAATTGTCTATTTTATGCGCATATTCTCTATGCGCAACCTCAAGAAAGTCGCAGCCAGGCACGGCATACCGATGTTTTCCGCACCAGAAAAAATCGGAAGACTGTGCCAACGTGTGTGCGATAGGAATAAGCGCGACTGCCAGAAAAAACATGAGAGGGCCTTTGTTAAGTGTTCCATGGGGGTTGTGTACTCCATACCCTTATCCTGCGGAAAACATTGGCCAAACCGAACGGTGTATTAATGACCCATTAAGGAAACACGCCCAAAAATTAACAAAAAGAGATGACAAGTATGCGCACCTGGTTGCGCATGTCATCTCGTGCGGTTGTGACGCACGATTTTCTGAGACGAAGATTCTAGGCAGAAGCGCAAGTAAAACTGCACGTGAAGTGTTAGAAGCCTTTTTCATTGAAAAAAAATAAAGATCACTGTGTAAGCGCCCCTTCAAGTTCGTTGTTACCAAGCGAACTTCAGTTTATCGCTCTAAGGCTATGACATTGATTAACTGTACGTTTGATAATGTATGCTGTTGGCCTTCTATGGTGTGTGTGCGCGCAGAATGTGTCCTGTATATATTCGAGCCTTCGAGCTATGAATAAATCAATTGGAAGTGGGCGCTGTGTGTGTTTGATGCATGGGTGTGTGCGTGTGTGAGTGATCGTGTCAAGTTTTCGCGCTCGAATTAACTTTTCGAAATGCTCTATCAAGTAGCCCAACAACAAGTTCTTTTAGATTGACACTTAAAATCTACCCAGGAACGACGAGAACACACATGGGCAAGTATAACGTGCGAGCGTTAAGAGACACCCGACCTCGGTAGTGTCGACCCGACGAATGCAAAGAATAAATGTCAGGGTCCCAGCTGAAATCGAACCCAAGTATTCTACGTGGCAATGAAGTATTTATCACAGAGCTACGCCAGGTCTCAGAATTGCTTTTCGAATAGACGCTAATCTTTGTGAAACGTCAATAGTGTTTGCAGTGCTGCCTACCCAATTTTATAAACATTACATATGTACTATCGTGAGCAATATGAGCTCGAACACGCGAGTGCGTTGCATGGCTTCAAAACTGAGATAACGCGATACGTGGATGGCGCTCTCGAAACAGTAGGGGGAGAGGAGGGCGCTCTTCCGCTGACAGTTGGCACTCCCGCATGGATTGTTGCTGCAAAACGGCAGCTGATCGCGTGCCATCGGCCGCTAGCAATGGTAACACCAAAAAATGCACCAAAAAACAAAAGTGAAAGATGCGCATCAAAATGTTCAGCGAACACCTCCTAGATGCAATAAAATTATGTACTGTGCATCATGGTAGGCTATATGTCACAGCCCATATCGTAGCTGCATACCATGATTGGTTGTGGCTGTAAGCGTTGGTGTCAGGTCACGTCTCCGCCAGCAGCGAAAGACGAGCTATAAGCTGCATTTCGCAGCAGCCATACCAAGGCGGGAGTGTCAACAACAAGGGGAAGTGCACCGCCCTTTCCACTTCGTTTCTGAAAGCGGCCGCTACGAATCAGTCGATGCAGGGTTCGAGGCTATCCGCCACGCGCTCGCAAGTTTGAGCTCACATTGCTCACGATAGTACTCCTTTGATAAAGCCACCACGTCGGGTTAACGTCAACTGTGGTTAGTTGCCATGCGCTGAAGTTGATTTATGTACCAGTGTCCTCCAGGGCCAGCATCCTCACGAGAATCAGCGCTTCATATCAGCTTCTGGTGTGGCTAATACGCGTGTTCGAATTGGCATCGTTGCGCAAGTGCAAACAGCTGGTCATATAAACATCTGCAACTCTTCAACATATGTACGTGCGTCCAACATTCGTACACATGTTTAGCGTCATTTCGTGGCGTGTCGCTCAATAAAGAAAAATTGCGATGCGACACGGTCACTTTCTCTCCGCATGCTTCGCATAACGTCGATTTCATCTATCTATCTATCTATCTATCTATCTATCTATCTATCTATCTATCTATCTATCTATCTGTGTCAATTTCGTGCTTTTCTGCCCATTTCGTTATTCGAATGTGTACACAAAATGGTATAGCATAACATGACTCTATATACGAAGAATACAAATGGAAGGTCACACCATGAAAATTATGAAATGCATGTGATAAAGAGCATGATTTACATGCCACTCCATCGGTGATATTCCAGCCACTTCGATTCCTTTATGTATTCTACAACTGGCAAGGAATCGCAAGAGCGTGTGACGAACGTAAGAGATTGCAATGCGTGAATCGTTACACACATGTCATGTACAACATGATTTATTTTGACACGGTATTGGAGTTTGCGCGGCCGCCTAACTAAATGGGTGCATGCCATAATTTCTATGACGCAACATATATGTATGGCAAGCGGTAATGGCAGGTGGTTAAACGAGAATTACGATTTGCAGGTCATGTGTGGGCATGACTTGCCAATTGCCACGCTCATGCAGCTTTCACGGCTGGCTTTGCTAGCTTGATATGCACCATAATTGTATATCAGCGCTGCGGTTCGTCTCTTCTCTTTTTTTGTCCGCGTAGTCGTGCGCTGTGTTAAAATATGTTCAAATGACATTGAATGACACGACTGTATGACGAACATAAATAACAGGTGTTAACATGAAACCATGACATAAATACCATGCACAGCGCCATTTACATTCCGCGCCCATGGTGTGCTCGCGGCCGGTTTGTTCTCTGGATGTACAACAACAACGGCTTTGCGGGGCGCGATTGCAATGGCGAACGTGAATTGCAGGTCGTAGCACGAAAATCGTGGCATCGTTTTATGTACAACACAATTTGCACGCCGCGCTTTCTGCGAGTTCACGGTCGTTTTGCTAGCCCGGTATATACCAAGATCGGTGTTGTGCGTGAGGGGGGGAGTCTAGTGAAAGAGAATGACGACGATGAAATTGTGTTGCATTGCGTTCACCCGAGCTGCTCTTGTGCATTTCAACGCATCGACTGAGAAGAAGATGATGGCTGCCACGTTCAAATTGCGCCAGGTGAACGCGTCAGCAACCTTGCAAAGTTTTGAAAGTTTTGCATAATATGAGCAAGTTCAAGAAACTTTAAGATATCGTCACGTAGTTTTATTCTGCTTGTTGCATTTCTGACGAGCGTTCCTTTTTGATATATTCAATACGTTTGCTTCAGCTTCATACGGTGCTTTTCAAAAGTTCTGGAAAGCTGAGAAGGAGCGGGCGCGAACAGTAAAAGCAAGAGTTTCTCATTTTGAAATGCTCCATAACGATTTGATTTTCCTATGTTGTCATTGTTTTAACCTGAACCAACTCAGCCAACCTGTTTGAATAGGATAGTGACAAGATTCCACCTCGCGAAAAACGCCTGTCATGCAAGAACGTATTGAAGTAATAGTGAAAAAATAAAACTGAACCGAAAGCTTGCTTTGAAACGGAAACTGCGCTGCTAAAACGAAGAGACGTCAAATCTGGGATGTGAGCTTAGTTCTAGTGAAGGAGTTGAAGCTTGGGAGAAAATATGCCTCTTCGTATATTTATATGTGTCTGCGGGTTGGTTGAAAGAGCAAGATTGAACGTTTGCGAAATCGAAAAACGCTTCCACACTGATGTCCCATTTCTAATGGGCAGCCAGAGGAAGACGCCAAAAAAAGAGCAAAGAAAAAGTTGTGGCAATCCTGCTTGTTGCGCAATGAATATTTTGGTTGGTTTGACACAAAGCATCTGTACAGTAAATAACACAACACATCACGAATAAAGTGGCACATCGGCTCGAATCGCACACGATAAAATGTCATTGTTTGCGGAGAGTTGCCAAACAGCAAACTGGCTCACGCAGTGATGCTTTTGCAACGGGAAAAAGTGTCGGATACGCCAAGTCCTGAGAGATTCGCAGCAACAAAAGTTTGCGAAGTTCTTTTTCGATCTTGGAGTGACCTAACCGTTGCAGGGTCGCTGGCCTCGTCAAAGTAACGATACCACGCAACTTGAAGACGGATGACCTCATCGTAGCAATATACTTCTGTATGAGTGTCTTTTGTTCTTGGTCCTATGTGCGGGATGTGACAGCGCACCAGATTGTTTGAATACGTTAGATTCCTAGGGCTGCGCCAATCGGAACACCATGCGCCCATTCAGGAGAAAGCGTTAGGAGAAGGCGCATCACAGAGTCTACAAGCCATGCGCTGACGCAATGAAACGCTTATGTGTGGTCATGCGTTTACGTAACTTCTTGCAGATCGGGGTCTCAAACTCTCCTCAGCCAGCGAGCCACACTAACGCGATTCACTCCCGCAAGGGCCTGGACAGGGAAGGATGTGAAAGAGAAGAAAGGGGGGGGGGGTGTTGTACAAATTTCAAGCTATCATTACCGTTTTAAAAAATAACAAACGTTGCCGTATCTTATATACGTGTTATTTCTGAATATTTGCTGCCAGGATTCCAACACGTTGATAGCGGTCGCAAAAATGACAAATGAGGACGCGGGTTAAAAAGTGTAGTTTTTTCCCAAACTGCCGCACTTCTAAGTTACATTTTTTTTAAGGTTATGCTTCAACACGATGCGGCCATACCCTTAGGTGCTTCACGAAAAAAAAAATATTCTTCATACCAATCATTCCTAAGTAGCACAAGTGCATACTTATAAGAAGAATGAAACATTGTGGGGAAGAAGACAGCGACTTCTGGGCTGAGGGCTTCAGACCACTGTTATATTCAGTTTGCACTGACATGACTGAAACAACTATAATGCGAGAGAGGGAGAAAAGAGAGAGAAAGTCACAGTTTCACCACAAGGCCGAAGCAATAAATGTGGTAGAAACGCATCGGACTATCGAAGTAACGTTAGATTTAGGAACCATGCGAAATGTAGGAACCCTTACGCAGTCTTCATTAGCTCAGTTCTTGCACTCCACGCATTATATCTAGACAGACCCCGGCCCTCTGTTGCTCTGAACAGCTCAGAGATCAAACACCATCAGCCTTTCTTTGTGTTAAATTTTCTTTTTCGACCGTTTTCACTTCATCGGATTGTTTATTAAAGATTGACATATAGATATTTTCTGGCATCTCTTTTTCATCTCTTCTGCCGTTTCTATGCAGGCTTGTACGGGCACTTTGCGGCTTTTACTTTCGTCTGCCGGGCTTTGTGAGACGATGATTTTCAAATTTTCTAGCACTTGTTATTTTTTAAAATTTTGGTATGAAAAAGAAATGGCAGATTGCACGTACAGTGCGCATGGATGGTATGTGAAGCACGAATGAAAAGGTTGCTATGTCATCTTAAAATCAGCACAACGTCAACGAGGCGGGCGCAAATTAGGCCGTACAAGACTTCTATGTCTGTATTATGTTTGGGCGGCTCATTTACCTTCGTCGTCTATTCAGCGTCACGTGATACCGAATTTCCTATATGTGGAACTAGTGAAACGGCCATGAGCGTGCTATGAGCGTAGCATGTAGTCATGTTTTACATGACACGCATATGATGATTATCATGTTTGGGCGTGTCACTTACCTTCGATATGCGTTCGCATCACATAATACTAGATTTGGTATATTTGAAGCTAGCGAAACGGTGGCGGTCACATCATTAGTGTGGCATGTAGTCATGTTGTTACATGACACGCATATCGTGTTTATCATGCTAAGGTCTGTCGCTTGTGTTCGCCATGCCATCATGTCATATCATACCAGTTTTGCAACATGTGATATGAACGAAACCATCGCAAGAGCAGCAAGACCATGAAATGGTAATGATGACATTCATGGCATGCACGTAATGATTTTAATGTTATGACTAGTCACTTAAGCTCATCATACAGTCATGTTATGCCATACAAATGTTTGTATGTATCCCATCGTCGAAACGGTTAGGAAAGCTAGAAATCGTACACGGCTAGACAGACAGACAGACAGACAGACAGACAGACAGACAGACAGACAGACAGACAGACAGACAGACAGACAGACAGACAGACAGACAGACAGACAGACAGACAGACAGACAGACAGACAGACAGACAGACAGACAGACAGACAGACAGACAGACAGACAGACAGACAGACAGACAGACAGACAGACAGACAGACAGATAGATAGATAGATAGATAGATAGATAGATAGATAGATAGATAGATAGATAGATAGATAGATAGATAGATAGATAGATAGATAGATAGATAGATAGATAGATAGATAGATAGATAGATAGATAGATAGATAGATAGATAGATAATAGATAGATAGATAGATAGATAGATAGATAGATAGATAGATAGATAGATAGATAGATAGATAGATAGATAGATAGATAGATAGATAGATAGATAGATAGATAGATAGATAGATAGATAGATAGATAAGCTCAAGGTCGCCGAAGTTTGCTAAGAAATGCTTCGCATATAAGATCTCAACAAATCTCGATTTTAAAGAGTGGTCGTGAACGCCTTCAATCGTAGATTCTTCCCATTATTCATGCACCTCTTGAGAGCGTGCTTGAAAACTCAAAACTACCTCGACGCAGCGGGAATGAAGTGAGTCCCGTCCTCAACACTAATCAGTGCTTTTTAATGTCGTTTTCCAGCGAGGAACTTAATTAATTATCATGTCTTCTTGTACGTCCAAACCCTTCTAAATAACAAAATTCAACATATATTGAGTGTAAGTAAAAGCTTCACCAAATAAGACACTTTATAAAGCAACTTCATGATTTTTCGCTGCGTTTTGCCCCTCTGACGTGCCTGAATTTTCAAAAAATTCACTGTGGTGCCGGGCACAAAATGAACTAAGCATTTGGTGGTGAGTTGCTGTGCAACAAAATAATTAATTACCTCGTTGTACTGAAGTCGGAGTAGCTTCACGCATGAATCCGAAACGTAGTTGAGCACAATTTTACCCTTTTGGACTCGTCACTAACGCACCGATAGTAGCTGTGTGATTATTTCCACGCGAACGCTGCGATAAATCATCAACTTTTTCACATGAAAAAGTAAACAAGTTCTAGCCCTTATTGCTGAAAACAACAACAAAGAAAACTACTTTTTTGTTAGTTACAGCGACTAAGAAAGTGAAAATCTCGCGTTTTGCCCTGTCCCATTTTACTCCGCCCTAGTCTAATCCTTAAGCTTTCCTAAGCTACTGGCAAAACAACAAGATTTGTGGCACTGATTTAACATATTGGAAAGGTTCAGTGGTGGTACGCGTGTTCTTATCGCTTGTGTTTTGACTGGGTAAATTTCGGTGCTTAATATTTTCAATTTGAAATATGAAAAAGCCCACTCTTACGCTTCACATCAATTTATACCCTACCATGTCCCTTACTGCAGACGCTTATAGTTTAACGTTTGTGCTTGAAAAACATTGCATTTACGTGACAAGTTTGGAAAAACAATGAATTTGTTTTTGCAAAATGAAAGATGCAGACTCAAGGCATCGTTACTACTGCAAGGCGTTGGTATACATTCTAAGCCGGCCTTTTACTTGCAATGCTTCGTGACCTAGCCTTGAACGCAGTGCTTCAGGGTGAGGTTGTTTACACAAAACAAGTATTATTACTTCCAAGTATCAACCTATTGAAGGCAATGACCCCTTTCAGTTGAGGCGTTGATGTTTTCAAACTTAGTGCAACCTACATATTGGATTTAAAATGGCCTCAAGCAAGAGTCAACCCTTTCCCAGAAGTCAATTGCTCAGCGATGCGGGCTTTAGGATGACGCGGCCTTGCTTAGAACTAATCCAGTGTCACTTTCTTCTTTTTCATTGAGTTGAGGGAAGTTTGTTTACCAAGAGAAACAAAAAAAAAAGAAGCGAACACTCTCAGTACTGAGGTACGCGCTCAAATAAAAAGCCTGGATGAAATTGACGCCATGAAATTCGATCTTCAATATGATCTTGTTGGATAAAAACAAGATCTGAAAGAAGACTTCTCTATACAATGAAATACAAAAGGCAATCAAAATTTGCAATCGTATTTACCGCTTCACTACCAACTGGTCCCAACAAAAAACTTCAGTTGTCGGACAGCACTTTGGTCGTGCAACAATTCCTTCGTGAATAGCCATTCTGAGACAATTAACACTTCAACAAGTTACCTGTGAATCTTAGCAATTAAAATTCTTTATTGTTCGTGCTAAGCCTAATTGTACTATTGCCAAGGAGGCGTTTGTTTTCAGTGATTCAAACAAAACGCCACAATTTCTGTTGTATACTTGTGGTAACTTCTGACTACTTCTAGTACCCTTGGCTCAGTTTTGATACAATATAGTGAGTTCATGTATTTTCGGGACTATCCTTCGTTTTTTTCAACCTGGCAACACGCGCAAGCGCACATCTTGTACAAGACTTAAGCATACCCTTGATCTTCTCTTTTGTAACTCCCCTAATTTAGTAAGTAACGTCGATATCATTCCAGGCATTAGTGACCATCAGGTTGTAGTAGCAGGCGTTATAACAAAAATTCAAAAAATCACGAAGAGTATCAGAAGAAAGTTGTTCTTTTTTGACAAAGGCGACTATCCGTCAATTTCCGCAAGGCTTCTTGATTATTTGCCTGTATTTGAATGCTTGGTAGAGGAACACAGTGTAGAGTATTTGTGGAACACATTTAAAAATAAGATACTCGAACTCTCAGAGCAGTACATACCAAGTATGGATTCGGCTAAGCTTAAGAAACGTAAAAAACCGTGGGTGACTTACAGTATCCTGAAACTAATTAAGAAACGAAGACGGGTATTCAAAAAATACAAAAAAATGAAAGGTAAAGTTCATTATAAGAAGCTACAGGAGCTAACACGTGAATATAAAGAAGAATTATTAAATGCAAAGCAGCATTTTTTTAAACGATTGAATGAAAATATGAGTACAAATCCTAAACCTTTCTGGCAATATCTAAAGGGATGTGGGTCTGATCCGGTTGGAATAAATGAACTTATTTTCGATGGACGCACTCTTTCCAATGATACGGATAAAGCCACGTGCCTAAATAACTACTTCCAATCCGTTTTTCTTCCTAAATCTGCATTGAGCTCATCCTTGACAAGTAGCAGTGTTCCTCTCATGGAACCTCTTGTAATTAGTGTCAGCGGTATTGAGGCCTTGCTCAGGAATCTCGACGACAGTAAAGCTATCGGCCCTGACGGTGTCTCTCCAAGAGTTTTAAAACAGTGCGTTAACCCCATTTCGCTCTACCTTTACCTGATCTTTGAAAAATCACTAAGCACTGGCCAGTTGCCACAAGACTGGAAAGTGGCAAATGTAGTCCCGATCCACAAAGGAGGTCCTAAAAAAGATGTCACGAATTATAGACCTATTTCGCTTACCTCGATATCATGTAAAATCATTGAACATGTAATATATAAGGCTCTAATGAAGCATTTATTAGATTACGATTTGTTAACAAAGACTCAACACGGTTTTCGTAAGGGCTTTTCCTGTACGACCCAACTTCTCGAGTTCTACAACGATCTAGTATCCGAAATTGATCTAGGTGGGCAAACAGACTGCATCTTTTTAGATTTCAGTAAAGCTTTCGACACTGTTTCGCATCCTCTGCTCCTCGAAAAATTACGAATATTTAATATAGATGAGAGAATTTTTAATTGGATAGAGAATTACCTGTCACAACGCCGCCAATGTGTTGTCCTGAATGGTACTAAGTCGGAATTTCTAGAGGTCACTTCGGGCGTCCCCCAGGGATCTGTATTGGGGCCTCTGCTATTCATAATTTTTATAAATGACATTAACAAAGATATAAGCTCAAGTATACGGCTCTTTGCTGATGATTGCGTAGTCTACAGAAAAATTCAGAAAGAACATGATGTCCTTGAATTGCAGGCTGATCTTGCACGTATTCATCAATGGTGCCTTAAGTGGCAAATGAAGTTAAACACAAATAAGTGCGTTCATGTGTGTTTTACAAAGAAGAAAAAAATATTTGATGCAAATTTTTGTCTAGGAGGAAATAAATTAGATAAAAAATACTCGTACAAATATTTGGGTGTATTGCTGTCGCATGATTGTTCCTGGAATGCACATGTGGATTATGTGGTTTCCAAAGCCGCGATAGTGTTGAATTATATTCAAAGGAATTTGAGATGTGCAGATCCTAACCTTAGAAGCACGGCCTACCTCACTTGTATTCGTCCAATCTTGGAGTATGCCTGTACTCTTTGGGACCCAACACAAACAGGTTTGATAAATAAATTAGAAAAAATACAAAACAGAGCTGCCAGGTTTGTTTTGGGTCGGTACGGACAAAAGCAGAGTTGTACCGAAATGAAAAAGGAGTTAAACTGGGAGTTACTGTCGTCCCGTCGCAAAAAATTGCGTTTGAAGCTTTTATACCAGATATTTCATAAAAAAACAGGACTAGACAGCGACACTTACTTAAAAAGACCAGATTACATATCTCAACGTACAGATCACATACACAAAATAAAGCCGTGCCGGGCCAGGACGAACCTGTATTCAAACTCGTTTTTTGTTAAAACTATTAACGAATGGAATTGTTTGACATCTAAGCAAGTGTGCAGTGTTAATGAAGATGTATTTTTTTCAACTTTGTAACCCCCCTGCTGTAACGCCTCTGGCAAAGCGGGGATATGTATGAATAAAGAATAAAAAAAAACGTATGAGCCGTTCACTGGTCCTAGTCACGACAATGCATGGGACCAGAGTTTTTTATTGTTTGCAATTGTTACCCAAGTGACGCATCTCCACTCTCCCACCACTTCATACTCATTTGCCCAACGAAAACAGCCGGCGTGTTTAAGCTATGCTTCAGAGTAACCTCTCTGCATTTTGTGCAAGCTTGAATGTGACGAATACAGCAGAAGTGTGTCGCGAGTGTCTGAATAATTGCTATCTGAATGAAAGTAATTTTTGTATTATCAATAGCTCAGGATGTGGATGGTAAGGGGCTAATGATATCGCATAACATTTTGGAAATTTTTTCTCAGGACTTGCGTAACGAATGAAAACTTTGAAGGCCCACCTCGAGCTTAGAATCGCAGTGGTTCAGGCCGTTCAAGACCGGTTCTGCGAGCGTCGACTGTAATGCTTCACCAGAATAAAAATCAACGTGGGCACCCTGCAGTCAAGCACACATTGTCGACGCAACATCATGGTAGGTATGATTGCGGCAAAAGAAATATTACATTCCTCATGCGGCAGCTACGTTCTGTCTTCTGCCCTTGACGCGCCACTGCCTTCGCCTTCTGCATGAAAGTAGGATATAAATCAAAACTGCGTCGACAGAGTATTCAACTGCGCCAGCACAACTTTGATATTAAACAAAGTTCGAACCAACTTTCAAAATTTATCCGTTTCAGTGGAACTTTTAAAAATCAAGAACTGCAAAGCAATTGGCTGTCATGTGGGGGGTTGGAGGGGAGCGGGAGAAGAAACAAGGTTTATGAGCATTGGTTACCATCTATACAGGCAAGGGGAGTTCTGTTAGGCAACGCCCATTCGGAGAATAATGCAATATCGGCCACTACTCGGAAAATGTGCAATGTATTTTTCGAGAGAAGCCCAAACTCGTTGCTCGGTGCATACTTGTGTTCAAGCCACCATAGGCTGACGAATTAAGTTCGAAGACGTCAATGCTGAAACTTTGACGAACTTCTTACTTCAGCTGTCCGACGGGGCCGTGAAATCGCGCTGCAAGCTTCGAAGCATCTTAAATCTTATCAGTGGAGACTGTGGCCATCAGCGCTGAGGAAAAGGACTGCGCAGCGTCCGTCGAAAGTTCCCAGGCCACGCTGCCTTGGAAACGCATGTAAGAGAGGCCTGAGAACATTTTACAGAACCAGTACGTTTCTCAAAATTAGAGGCTAATCAGTGGAACGTCAGAGGAACGTCAATTCAGAGGAACGTCAAAATAAAGAAGCGAATGAGAAGCTAAATTTCATATTGCCACGGTTTGTATGATAGAAAAAGACGACATTATCTTCCTTCGTCGCCGAGCTATAGCAAGGCACTCGAGCATCACTGACATGCAAAAAAAATTACAGCATACGGAGTGAATGATGACAAGTGCGGCGAAGTTTCGCAAGCTTTATCGGTAAACCGTGAATCCTCCATCCATTTTTCCGTCTGTGCGCCTATCCGTTTGCCTATCTATCTATCTATCTATCTATCTATCTATCTATCTATCTATCTATCTATCTATCTATCTATTTATCTATCTATCTATCTATCTATCTATCCATTTGTCTGTCTGTCCGCCTGCCTGCCTGCCTGCCTGCCTGCCTGCCTGTCCATCCGTCCGTCCGCCCCTGCTGAGTGAGTCTTAGACCCAGGCGGTAACGTGTACCAAGACAGACATGCATGTACAGATGCACGGTATAAGGAGCTTCGCGCCTAATAGCAGTTATTCTGTAATGCTTTCCACATATCATAGTTGCAAGGAAGCCAAGCGCGTGTTCCCGTGCGTGTGCGTTGCAAAGAAAAGTATGATGCACGCGTGGCCAGGCTGGCCAAGCCATCTAGCAGAGAAATCAAGGGTTCCTAAACAAACACACACACACACACACACACACACACACACGGACGGACGGACGTGTGTATGTGTGTGCGTGTGTGTGATACGTCTATATATCTACATATCATGATTCTCTGCACGAAGGGTCGCAGTGAAAGTGTCAACCGCTGCTCTCCTAAATCACGCATGATTGCAAATGGCCTCCTTTGAAGTGGCCACCCAAAGAACCAATAAATAACGACTGTACGCGCACTGTCATCGAGCCGTGCTCTTCTCCACCTGGCGGTGTAAAAAGCATAGAATTTTCTGCAAATATACCACAGGGAACGCTGGCGCTGTAGTGTTTATGGCAGCTGAAACGCACGGTGCTTCAGCCAGCGTGGGAATGACGGGTAATCGGCGTATTTGTCTAATATACGTTCTTTACGCTTCGTTTGGCTCTATGTGGCACGAGTTCGCTTTGCTGCAAGGCGATGTTAGGCAAAGATTCAGAAATTCAGAAACAGGAAACTATGAAAGTGTGAATTATATATATATTTTTTTATTTATTTATTTTATTTACAAATACTGCTGTCTCACAGTTCGAGACATTGCAGGAGTGGGTCCATAACAGTGAATACACACTAAACTAACAAAACACATGGTTTGGTAGTTCATTCAAAAAACTATTGGTAGGCAACTTTCGGAGAGAAACATCCAGATTATTCCACAATTCCACTGTGAAAGGAAAAAATGAAAACTTAAAACAATCTAGAAATGGCATGAAGGGTGTGATGTTAATGGGGTTTGACCTGCGAGTGTTTGCAACGGAGTTGGCAAAGGAAAAGGGCATGTCAATGGTGATTATCTTGTTCACGATTTTATGTAAAGTGCCGATACGCTCGCAAGTACGTCTGTGTTCAAGTGATTTGAGTGATAGACGTACAGCGTGTGACGAAGGCGAAAAATTGTGATCATAACGGTGATATATGAATCTTATTGCTTTTTTTTTTTGAACACCTTCCAAGTGTGCTATGTCGCATGCGCAGTGAGGTGACCAGACAACGGAGGCGTATTCAAGAACAGGCCGTATCAGGAATTTGTATGCTGTTAGTTTGCATTCGTGAGTTGCATCTTTTAACGTTGCTTCAAGAAGCCCAATTTTCGGAGCGCTTTCGAGCAGATTAGGTTTATATGTTTATGCCATTTTAAGTTCGGTGAGAATGTTACGCCAAGATACTTGTATTCGTTGACATGCTTCATGTTCTGGCCATAGGAAAAACGTAGGGGTTCCTTCTTGTTTGTGAATGTCATGCTTACCGTTTTGTTAAGGTTTAGTGCCATTTGCCACGTTGAGCTCCAGGTACGGAAAGAAAAAAAAACATTATATAACTGTATTTGGTCACGGGAGGTACTAATACAAGAATAGAGGACACAGTCGTCGGCGTATAGACGGAGTTTGACCTTTGTATTTTTTGTTATTTCGACAACATCGTTGAGATAAATTAGGAAAAGAAGAGGCCCAAGGACCGAGCCCTGCGGCACACCTGATGTGACAGGGAGGGATGACGAATGCGAATTGTTAAACGCGACAAACTGCTGTCTTAAATTTAGGTAATCTGAAAGCCAAGATAACAAGCGAATGCCGTGAGTGCCGCGCAGAAAGGCTTTTAATTTGAGGAGGAGTTTATTGTGGCAAACAGTGTCAAACGCTTTCGAGTAGTCAATAAAAATGGCGTCCACTTGACCGCGATCGTTTAAAGTCGAAGTGATGTCATGCGTAAACCCCAGCAACTGCGTGACTGTTGAAAATCCTGCACGAAAGCCATGTTGATTTTGGGAGAGGAGGTTGTTTTCAGTTAAATATGTGACTACATGTTTGTGAATAATGTGTTCTAGAATTTTACAGCAGGTGCAGATTAATGAAATAGGTCGATAGTTTGGAATTACTTGTTTGTCGCCAGATTTGAACACCGGAACAACTTTTGCATTTTTCCAAATCTGCGGTACAATTCCTGTTTCAAGGGATCTCTGAAAAATTACTGTTAAATACCTCGCGTTCCATTCAGCGTAACGTTTTAAAAATGTGTTAGGGATGTTATCAGCGCCCGCACTCTTATTTGTGTCGATGTTCAGTAGGAGATTGACAACTCCAGCGTAACTAATCTGTAGTTCTGGGAAGGCAGGCAATGTACTGTTAAGACCGAAAGCGGGACTGGTGCCATCATCTGTACTAAACACTGATTTGAAATAACCATTGAACGCTTCCGAGATAGTTAAAGGATCCGAAGAGGGCTGCTCGTTCACAATAAGTAAGGAAGATGTCGGGCCTGCAGGATTAAGAGTTTTCCAGAATTTAGATGGGTCGTTTTTCATAAAGGTTGTTAACGAACTTTCATAGTAGAATTTGCGGGCAGCATGCATTTTTTCTCTTAGCTCTGTTTTCAGAGAGTTCAATAAGTGCTGGTTATTTAGGAGAGTGTTACGATGCCTTCGAAGTCGCTTTATTCGCCGAGTAAGCTGAATAATTTCTCTGTTTAGCCAAGGATGCCGAGGGTTTCGTTTTAGGCACTTCTGTGGGACATATGTGTGTATGCAGTGTTCAACAATCTTATAAAACTGATCAACTAACAAGTCCACATGACATTGGTTGCTATTGAACAAGAAATCGTCAAAAGACGCTGCTAAAAATGCAAGAATTGAATTGTCATCCGCGTGGGTAAAATCCAGAACCGTTTTGTACGTCGGAAGTTTGAGTTCACAGGCAACATTCAAGCTAAGAAGGACTGCCTTGTGGTCAGATACCCCATTCACTGCTTCACATTCAAATCCATTCTGCTGTACAGCCTTATTCAAGAATACAAGGTCTAAAATTGCATTTTCCCGCGTAGGAACATCGACTTCTTGGGTAAGATCAAACGACACAACAAGGTCAACTAAAGCTTCACTGAGTGCCCTATCGCGACCAGTGGGTAAGAGTAAATTCCAGTCAACATGCGGTACATTAAAATCACCACATAAAATCAGTTTAAATTTGTGAAGCCTGTTTTTCAATATATAATCACTAATAGCAGGAAAAACAACGTGGTCAGTACCAGGAGGCCGGTATATTACGCCTAATACGGTTATTTTTCCCCCAACGCTGATTTTGCACCATAAAGATTCTGACTCGGGAAGGTCGGGTAATGGATAGAACTTCAAACTATTCTTTAAGAAGATGGCGACACCGCCACCGCGGCTGTCCTCTCTGTCTTTACGTAGCACCGAGAAACCCGGGGGTAGGAATTCAGCCTCAGAAATAGTATTATTTAACCATGTCTCAGTAACACAAATTAGTGATGGGGCGTAAGTTTGGATGAGCCAATTAAAATCTACTGTCTTATTCACCAAACTGCGAGCATTTACGTTCAGCAGCACTAATTTACGCTGGCTTCCGGAAAGTCATTCATTGCTACGGGGAACACGATTGCTAGACGCTTCAATAACTGACTTTGTGACGTTGTCCCAGACGTAGCGAACACTGTCAATTACTAACTGATCGTACTGTAGTCGTACTTTTTTGGCTACTTATCTACTTATATATATATATATATATATATATATATATATATATATATATATATACAAGCCATAATACCACCCAGGCTTCAACAACAATAGAAAAAGATAAAGCGCGTCAAAAATATTCATCTCCAATCTGCATACAGCACCCTTGCTCGAATTTTCATCTTACATGCAGTGCTTCAATGCACGTATGTACATACGTTCGTCTGTGCTTAGACGCACAGGAATCATATATAAAGTGAGCGATGATGTTTGGGTTCATAATCAAGTGAAAATGGGACAGTGCTATTACGAATACAAAAGAGGAGGTGAAGACAGGGCATTCCCTGTCTTCATCCTGTTCTTTGTATTTGTTCTAGAACTGCCCCCTTTTCACTTCACGTGCAACTCGGTTTTTTATTCGAAGAATTTCATCATCATTTAAAGCTGAAACTTGAACTAGAGGAGATCGCTCATTTCTGTTGTTGCAAAATAATAACGGGGGAACTTGTAGAGAGCCACACTCTATCGAAGAAGAGGAAACAGAGGCGAAATCGAGACAAGAGGACTTGGTCGGGGCACCCAAAGTGGGTAGGTGGCAATGATTCAAGGAGCATCATCATCAGCAGTAGCAGCAGTTCGCCTCTAGAATTGGCAACAAACGGACGTCTTTCCCACGTTTGGGCAACGAGTCATTTCTATTCATTCTTGGTGCCGCGAAACCCAGGACTGCCCCTCGAGAGACTTCCTTTCACGTTACGGCCATGACTATCTTTGACCACCTTCGGAAGAAGCACGGCTCAATCGGATCTGGTGGGTTCTAATGAACTCCCTGCAGCAACCAGATACTGACGCCTCTCCGATTAATGGTCACATAGATTACCTCAAGAACAAGGAGGCCGTACTATCGAAGCTCGACGACATAATCCTTGTGACTGCAGATGAAGAAGTCCTAGACCACGAAGTAGAAACGGCGCAAGTATACAACGAGAAACTTCTCTACGTGGTTTCACGTGCCGAGTTGTGGCTTCAAGAACGTGAGATAACGGCCGGAACACAGGCTCAAGCAACTGAGCCCGGGCCTAGCTACCTCACATCTCCGAACTTCACCGACGCAGCAGGCCAGGTGAGAGAGCACCGTCAGCGCTCAGTTCAACTACCAAAGCTACAGATACCGACTTTCGATGATAGTCTCCGTGGATGGCAGTCTTTTTCGGACTATTTCGACACTAGCATCGACAAGAATACCGAGATACCACGCATCAAATAATTTAAGTACCTCCTCACCTACTTGACCAGGAGTGCGAAGCCAGCTGTCGAAGGCATTCGTCTAGCGGAGCAAGATTATGACCTTGCAATCAAGACCATCACGGATCACTTTGGACGCCAGGATTTGCTTGTGAACGAGCATGTTGATCATCTCCTTGCGCTAATCCCCGTGAAAAGCTCGTCAGAGGTTTCAAAGCTTCGTTCACTGCACGATAGTGTGCAGTTCCACGTTAGTGCCTTGGAACGCCTTAAAGTTGCGCCCGACCAGTACGCCGTGGTATTAAACCATGTCCTGATGCGATGTCTGCCAGACTATCTTGCCATTGTGTACAGGCAGAAATCCGAGTAATCGAACTGCTCCTCCCGCATCACCGAAACCCCTGAAGGCCAAACGCAGCTAGCCAAGGGGTTACTAACGCTTCTCTGCATTCAAGTGGAACTCCGGGAGGAGGGCTGGCTACAGCCTCGACGTGCGTCGCAAGATGAACCCAGGACCCAGATATCTAAAGAAGTGTATGCCGTGGAACGCATACCATCAGTGTCAGCACTAACCGGATCTACATTGCCCGTTAGACCGCCATGCCCACTATGCCAAACCAATGATCATGCTATCGCTGTCTGCAACGCCAACCTATCAGCTGAGGAGAAGCAAGCAAGGTTGCAGTACGCCAATTGTTGCTTTCGCTGTGGAACACGCAATCACATTGCCAGATTGTGCCGAAAATATATCGGCCTCAAGTGTGGTAGCTTCTAGCGGAGCCACCTGACGATTCTCTGCGAATTATCCACGCTAGCGGGACATCCACAGCCAAATATTAAGTCACCCGCGTCTCATAATACCGCGTGATGTGTCATGCGAACCGTAGCGACCGTCCAAAAGAGTCGCATCGAATTCACTCCTGTATTATTGCAGACAGGTCGAATTTGGGGAGAGCTTGCAAGCTCTCCCCAAATGGACGACCAATGACTCCCTCCATGGGGAGTCGTTGGTCTCCCCATGGAGACCAACGACTCCTTGTGTGATTACTGTTGGATAGCGGCAATTAGCAGTCATGCATTCGTGCAGACCTGTCAAAGATGCTTCTTCAGTGCTCCATCGCGGAAAAAGAAGAGCTATCTCTAATTAAGTCCGCCGACTCAATGTCATCAAGACAAATCCGCACAGAGCGTGTGAACGTGCGACTGCGCAGCCAGTTAGACGACTCCACAATTACAGTAAAATCAATAATAATTCCGGAAATATGCATCGTCACAAGCCCACCACTCGGCCCCAACATTTTGCACTGTCTCGACGAACGGGGGTACAACGCAGCTGACAGCCGTCAACCAAATGCATGGCAACCTGAAGAGATTAGTGCCCTCATCGAATCTGACGCTTATTGGCAAGTTGACACTGTGAAAATCAATCGCATCAGCAGAGGTATAACTGCGATCGAAACTACTGTTGGATGGATGGTGCAAGGCCCTACGAAGTCCGACTTCTGCCTCCGTCTAGCACGCTGTTTGCCGCGAGTCACGGTTTCACTGCAAATATCTTCATATCATCACTGTCGGAATCGATGGAACATAATCAGGAACCTTTGAGAAGCACAACTTCCAATCTGCATTCGAGTCGGGAAATAAGTGGTATCGACTTGATGATGCCGTGGCCAGAGGCAAAACCATGGAATAATCTGAGATGCCAGGCCAGCGAGTCGACAGTCGTCGTGAATGCACATGTTTACGTCATCGGCAGCATCATGGTGGTAATGCCGACCTCGCGCGACTTGTTTCAGACCGGCCATGGTCGCATCTTCGACATTCGTCACGTCGAGTACACCACTCTGAAGTACGCCAGGAACACTATGTGCCTTATAATGGTCGGTCTCAAGTACGTGAAGGTGTACGACAGCCGCAAAGGTTTCGCTCTCTGGATTTCGTGCCGACCGGTTGTGCCCCCGCGATCTCCGACGACAGCGCAGCTCTGGCTTACTGGGCTCACCCTACGCAATCTCCTGACGCAGACAAGAGCTCTCGCCGAGTGGTGCCCCGTCCTCGGACTCCTGCTACCGTGTCCATCTTTCCTATCTCCTCTTTACTTCCGTCGTTTTCTGTCGTTAGCTCACCCAGCGCCTCGCTCTCATCTTCCTCTCTATCTCTTTACCTTTTATTTCTCTCCTTTTAATTTCTTCTTTACCCCCACCCCTCTTGAGCTACTGTTAAGGTGTCCTCCCCCTGAAAGACAGTTACGGGGTTCGCTTTTCTCTTCTTTTCATTTAAAATCACTCACACTCACAGCAGCAAATTAATGACCGCAATGCTCAGGCGCTGCCGGAAGCAGGGAGAGCGGCGTATAAGAAATTACGTGGGGTTCATCAACTGCGAAAGCCCGCTCAATAACGTTTCGACTACAGACCACAGTAGGAACGCAAGGAGCGCAACAGTTCCTTCGAGGACGATGTCTAGGGTAAGGGCAGCTTGGCGCAGAGCACTTCTCCAGACTACTTGCCTCATTTTGAGCATACACGACCCAGCGGAGAGGACACATTTATGGTTCGGCTGGAGGAACCCTTGAGGCTTACAAGCCTGGCTCAACACCAGAATCACCGGCAAACCGTATAAATCGTCGCGCTAATGCAACTGAGACATTACACCACGAAGATGTCGGAACAGCAATCCCGACATGCTGAATCGCTTCGCACCGTCCCATTGCTTACTGACGTATCGAGACATCTCGCTACGACACCATATTCTCCGCCTTGGGGCTTTCGAAAGAACATGTATTGCAACGCAAGGTTCGTCATCGCCAACACCTTGCAGTTGGCCTGCGAAAAACATGCCAGTTAGCCGCCCACCTATATATCTTTGTAAGGCCATGTTGCTATAGCGGAAGTTTAACCTTCGACGCGTGTGATTCATTTTGGGCCCCCTGGGAAAAGGTTGCAAAATAATAACGGAGTAATTCGGAGCGTACCGAACTCTATCGGAAAAGAGGAAGCACAGGGAAAATCGGGGCACGCAGACGTGATCGGGGCCATTCGCCTCTAGAATTGGCAATAAACGGACATCTCTCCTTCACGTCTGAGCAACAAGTAATTTCGCCAAATCTGTAGTCAAATGCATATAACTTGCCGGAATGCTCCAGTAAGGCAATGATAGAACAAAGCTCAAAATACAGCACATACTATACTCGCTTGAAAGGTATGCATTTTTCAGCCTAACTATAGTATATGGAGTAAAGCGAATGAATAAAACTGCTTAACAACGCAATGACAAGCCGTGTAACCAATAAACATTAGCATCTTACATGCTTTTCAGCGGCCGTAAGTGAATCTAAACATAGTAACAATTGCTGGATTGAACGTGCCAAAAACATGAACTTAGACACTGCTGTACGCTTCACTGAAGTCAGTAGTCGTGACAGGATTCAGTCACTTCCCGAAAACATGACATAAGGCATGTTTTCACTGCTTGCATTGAATCTGCGTGTATTTTTTATTTTGTTCCGGTTATCAGTGCAACAAAGGTGGCTGCTTCATAGCATCGATCTAATCTTCATAATAGAGGCACAAAGAACTTGTGCTGTGTTCATTCGTATTTTTCCTTCAAATTCAGAAGGTCTGGTTCGCTTCTCCTGGCTATGAGATTATTTGAAGGCTACTACAATTATAACAGCCTCACGATTATCACCTTCGGGCAACAATTAGGCTTAAATGCATACACACTTTTTTTAATAGTTTCTTCTTTGTATTGGCATCCCAAAGTGCTCCTTCATATGCTTATAATAACAATAACGTTTTTTTTTTATTTTTCCACTTCATAAATTCTCATTATTCGCACCGCATACTGTCACCTGCTTTTGCGTTTATTCATTATTCTTTCAAGACTTAATGCTATGTTTTAAACAAATTTAATAAGCTATTCCCAGTTCACGACAAAAACAATTCAGCATAGCATCATGACATATGCTACGATACGTTATAAGTCCAGAGAAATTTGTTCTCACGGACAGTGGACACAAATTACATCTCAACAGAACACGTCATTGTGTTTAGAAAAAGTGGTTAACAATTTAGAGTACTCGGTTCTCTACTATGGAAGAGCTGAAAGCCGTTCCTTGGGCCTCATTCTCGATAAGGCCGCAGTGACAAAAAATTACGCTCGCGCCGGTCATAGCATTCACTGTTGGATTTGGAAAACAAAATATCGACGATTCAGAGTACGATGTACTCTACTATGGAAGAGCGTTAAGCTGTCCCGGTGTTGATGCTCGATTCACAACCCTGGAGCCTGGTTTAAGATAATTCTATTTCCAGATATATGTTACATAGCTTATGTGCACACAGAAATCCTGTTTAGAAAAAGTTTATTCTTTCATGGGACGCAACAAGCCTTAGAAACAAGCGTCTGTATAACAGGCACAATAACAAACAAAAGACAGAAACCCATGTTTAGAAAAAGTTTATTTACAGCATGTACAGAACACAAAGGCTTCATACCATTCCAGTAACAGGGCACATATACATCGGCACATCTATATTTCACGACTAACATCACTACGTTACAGTGAAGACATTTGCTCTTATATACAGAAACCCATACTGAAGTTCTCCAATGTTATTGCCGTGACGTGCGCGTCATAACCGGCGCTGGTGCACATACATAAATGCGGCCCTCTAACTTGCGCCTGCCACGCTCGAATTTGCATGCACTATTTCTTTAACAAATGGTCGTCCTCCGATAGCCAGCTTTCGGTGATCAGCCGCTTCTGATATGAGAAACCGATCTGTTTTCGAGGTCGGTTTGCATTTCAATTTGCTACATTTTGCCGCTGATTGAACATGAGCGCGTGACCGTCGTTTCTGTTTGTAGCTGCTGAAGTGTCGCGTCGGCAAAACCGTGGATTAGGCTAAAATTCCCGTCGTGGAAGATGGAAACAACCTGGAGGGAACATTGCGCAATGGGTTATGAAGAAATAAAAAAAAACAAAAATAAAGTTAGGAAAAGAAGAAGAAAAGAAAGAGTAGAGATTAACAGAGAGAGAAGTAAAGTGAAATATAATAAAAAAAGTTTGGAAAGAAAGAGAAAAAAGTGGGAGGAAAAAGTTTTCTCTCGTTCCTTTGTTATACCGTTTCATTTTGCACATTTTTACTCATGCACCAACGTTCTCAAGCTTTATTACTAGGCTCTGGCCACGCTGATGCCACTTGACACTTGAATTTTTTTCCTTCTCTCGTTGCCCCAGGCACTCACACAACGCTTAAAGGTTGGTAAGCTCCATCTCACCTCGCATTATTAAAGCTGAGTATAATTTAGGTGTCGTTTATGGAAACCCTGCATGTTTCACTGCAAATGTCGTCGAAAGACGAAAGCCTTGCGTATGGAGAGAGTGAACAAAACATTTATTTGGTGTTCTGCGCGAGAAAATTGGTTAATTGTATTTTGGAAACACCGCGTTAGAGAGTCTCGATCAGTGCAGCGAAGACGAACGAGCGCATCGAGGTACGTTAGATACGAGCGCCATCTGGCAGTTATCTTAGAAAACGGAGGAAGGTGTGCGCAGCCACGGAGAAAAATGTGCGCCTAGGCAATAAGGTGTAGAATGCGAAGCGATGGGCAGGTGCCACTACCATGTCATCTTAGCAAAGCGTTGAAAACACTAGCCCTTTTGTGCATCGCGTTGCACTGTCAGCACAGCGTGATAAACGCTACGGTCCTTAGAATCACTCATGTGTGCCTTGTCTAGTTTGAATGCACAGATAGAAAATATGGATGTGTTGTTATGGTGCCTCGGATATGCGCAGTAATTGCTTTTGAATTGACAATCGCACGAGTATGAACGCTGATACTTGAGTACTATTGGTGGGTGCTGCGGATGGGCTTAGCCGCTTGACGTATCGTCGGGTGCCTTAGAAGTGTGGTGGTTTGGACTAGCTGGTAGATATAGCGCGAGAACAGAACGAAGACAAACGTCTCCTTCTTATCCCTTTGTCGTAGTTCTGTTCTCGCGCTGTATCTAGCGTCACGTCCGGTGCCGTTGAAGATATCGTTGGCGCGGACAAACAGACAAATCTAAAGACGGGCAGACAGACATACTGACAGACAGACCGAAATTTTGGCGTGGAAGGGCGCCAGAAAAGGCTGTCGTCTTTAAAAAAGAAAGAATGATGAGTGTTTGCCTTGCAAACGCCCGCCACGCTTTGCTTCTCCCATTTTCACGGTATGTCAAGGATCCTCGAATGCTTCTTTAATCAGCTGTCTTGGACCTCACATCGTTTTCCATGACGCTCTTTCAGTTTCTTCTTTTGGTCCCCGTCTAAGCTAATGGCTCGAAAAGGAAGTGAAACTAGCCAAGCGTCGATTGGAGCGCAGCTGCCCAATTTTTCGAACATTGTAGTTTCTCTCCAAGGCAGCACTACGTCGTTTCGTTCACTGGAGATAAGCGCGAGGCGACAGTCTTCTTCGTCCGATGATTTACTCTTCGGCTCTCTGCTGACTATTTCAACTTTATTCGCAGATCTTTATTTGTGGTGGCACAGTAGAGACCTTTAATATTTTTCGAGCGCCTTTGGTCTGTCCTCCTCTTTTTTTTCGAAGTAGGTCCTTCGGACCATCCCTCCCTCCATCCATGCACCGCCCATCCATCTGACCATCCATCCATCCATTCGTCCATCTATTTGTTCATCCGTCCTTCCATCCATCCCCACTCAATGTTAATGTACGCATGTACCACACAATATTAGTGCGATATTACGTGTATTGTGAAGCCTGTATATAGGAGGCATGTGTGTGCAAAAAATGACGCCTATTATTGCGATAGCAACGATATGAACAATCTTGGCTGGATTTCGCCGCCGGCGTTGGCATCGCCGTCAACGTCAGCATCGATGTCATGCCTCGTATATGTATACGTAATTATGTATATAAAAACGCAATAAAGACAAAAAACCAGAAAGAAAGCACTCGAATCGAACGTGGGACCTCTCGGCCGTGAAAGCAAGGCGTTATCCACTGAGCCATCCCGGAGAACGTTCTTTACTATTCAAACGGCAAGCTATTTATATCTACCACTTACCGCTGCTGTGTTTTCAGCATTACCAGAAAGATGGCGCGATGAGAGCACGTCCCCACATCGCGCAGCGGCGCCCGCTCTAATCTCCTACACGTTCTTTGCCCGGCTTAGAGAAAGGGAGCGACGCTCCCTCGCACGCCCTTATCTCGCGGTGGCGAGGAGAGGAGGATCGTACGGCTTCGCTGGCATCGGGCTTTACGTGGAACGATTCTGCTGTAGTTACAGGCGCACAAAGGTCACTGCAATCATTGCAGTCTCTGTTCGCGAAAAGCGTGCACTTTTCAGATTCAGCGAAGTAACAACGGAGACGCTTATTCGCGTGCATCTGTACCTGTGAATACGTTTCGTGTGTAATTTGTGTGGGAGAAACGCGGGGCACGTTTCGATCTGCTTTCCAATCTGCGCGTGACAATTCAAAATGTTACTATCGCATTCATTGCTTCGCCTTTCTTTTCTCTGCAATTCCTAGCAGAAGAAGTTTTAAGTGCGAAGCATTTCTTTCTTACCGAATTTCGACGACATTGAGCCTATCTATCTATCTATCTATCTATCTATCTATCTATCTATCTATCTATCTAGCCGCCTACGGCTTTTATCTCTCCTGGCTGTTTGGGTAATGGTATCGATACCAAACTTGACATGGCATAACATGACTGTATCGCGAGCATACTTGACTAGCCATAACATGAAAATCATGACACGTGCGCCATGAATGTCATGAATTCTATTTCATGGTTTTCCTGTTCTCGCAGTTTTGTTCACTAGACATCTTTCAAAACTGGTATGGAATGATCTGATTGCATGACGAACGCAAGCTACAGACCCTAACATAAAAATCGTGACATGCGTGCAATGTAACAACATGACTACATGCCGTGCTCTTGATGAGCTCGCGGTCATTTTGTTAGTGTCACATATACAAAATTTGGTATTGCGGTACGTGAATGAATGATGAAGGTATTTGACTGTTGCAAACATGATAATGATGGCATGCGTGCCATGTAACAACATGACGACATGACACGCTCATGACGCGCTGGTGGCCGCTGCGCTAGCTTCACCTATACCAAATTTGGTATTACGGGATGTGAATGGATGACGAAGGTATGAGACTGGTGCAAACAGGATAAACAAGAGATGCGTGTCAAGTAACGACATGACTACATGCTACGCTCATGATGCGCTCACGGCAGTTTTGCTAGCTTCACATATTCCAAATTTGGCATTACGTGACGTCAATGGATGATGAAGGTATGTGACCATTGCAAACATGATAATCATGAGACGCGTGTCAGGTGACAACATGACTACATGCCACAGTCAAGGCACCAATACACTTCGACGTGACACGACGCGCGTGCGCGCCGGCGTTCATTTCGTCCCGTCAAGCCGGCGTTGCTTCGCCAGGCGCCGGTCCTACCATATACTCGAGAGCACGCGCCGTGCTGCATTGCTTTGACGCACGCGCATTTCAGCACGTCCGGCATCTCTCCGTCAGGAAAAGAGGCTGGCGCAGTGCTGTCTGGGTGCAATTGTGTTCCTCTATTCTAGAACACAGTGACGCTGTACAAACACAGAGATGAATGCACCCGGGCCATTGTCGAGGCCGCGAAGAGTAGGTTTCGGTGCGGGCAGGTAGTTATATTATCTTAACCTTTCTGTTTCGTTTTCTTCTAGATTTTTTCTTTGCTGTTTTACAGTGCTTTTGTTTTTGTGTTGTTTGTTTTTGTTTTTCTTACTCATGTTCTGCTCTTTGTGCCATATGGTTTTTGATTGATTGATTGATATGTGGGGTTTAACGTCCCGAAACCACTATATGATTATGAGAGACGCCGTAGTGGAGAACTCCGGAAATTTAGACCACCTGGGGTTCTTTAACGTGCACCCAAATCTGAGCACACAGGCCTACAACATTTCCGCCTCCATCGGAAATGCAGCCGCCGCAGCCGGGATTCGAACCCGTGACCTGCGGGTCAGCAGCCGAGTGAGTACCTTAGCCACTAGACCACCGCGGCGGGGCGTGTGCCATATGGTTTTTATCACATGGTTACTGTCTTCTCTATATATTTTCGTGCTCTGCGCAATAAACTCAGTTGGAAGTTAGCGCTCGTGTCTTTCGTGTCCTTCTTGTCTCTGTGTCGTCGTTTTGTTCTCGCGCTATAACTATCGTCATGCCATACCAACTAGTCCCAGCTGCCACACTCCTGTCTGGGTAACGCATCGGCGTCAATTGCAGCATGCCGCATTTCGCACTGGCGGCCCGACGGACACTGGTCGCACCTGGCGTCAGACTAGATTTTTCACGTTTTGCTAACGTAGAGCGTCGCTGTGTGCAGCATGCGCGCGCGTCAACGTTATGTTGCAGTATATTGGGCCCTTCATGATGCACTAGTGGCCGTTTCGTTAGGTCCACATATACTAAATTTAGTGTTACGTGACGTCAATGGATGACGAAGGTATATGACTGGTGTAAACATGATAATTATGACCCGCGTGTCATGTAAGAACATGACAACATACCACGCTCATAGTGTGCTCGTGGCCATTTCTCTAGCTTCACATACACTAAATTTGGTATCACGTGACGTGAATAGATGACGAAGGCAAACGACACAACCAAACATGATAATCATGACATGGAATTCGTGTACGGGATAATTTACCTCTACCTCGTAACGTGGTGATTTTAAAGTGACATACCAACCTTCCTCCTACGTGTTTCGCATATCTTCGATTCCCACTGTACGTGGAATCTGCCAATTTTTTTCACTGCAATTTCTAGCAGAAGTGTGGCTTTCTGGTCGGAAGATCTTCCTGTCATGCAAACGGCCCGTGTTCGATGCTCACTCGGACCCGGAAATTTTATTGCGATTGCAATTATATGGACACTCTCGGCTGGATTTTGCCGCCGACGTTGGCGCGGGCGTAGGCGTCGATGTCATGCGCTGTATATGTATACGTATCTATATATATTAAAACGCGAGCAAGAAAAAAAATCCTGTGGGACCTCCGCGTCGTCAATGCGAGGCGCTAACCACTGAGCAACCGAGGGGCACCTCCTTCAACGTTCAAACGACAAGCTATGGATATCTACCACAACCGCTGTTGGCAGGCATCTCTGCGGGGGGGGGGGGGGAGAGAACTATCGTGTTTTCAGCATTATCAGCAAGATGGCGCAGTGAACGCGAAGTGGTTCTCATCTCTGACGCGTACTTTTTCCCGCGTAGAGAATAAGGGGTGTACGCTCGATGGCGTGCCCTTATCTCACAATGGGGAGAATTGTACGTCTTGGTTAGCCTTCGGGTTTTGTCGGAGCGATTCTGTTGTAGTTACTGGGCGCACAAAATCGCTGCAATCGTTGCACATCCTCCGTTTGCGAAAAGGGCGCACTTTTCAGACACAGCGAAGTAACAACTGAGACGCTTATTCGCATACATCTGCACCTGTGAGTACGTTTTGTAAGCCATTTGTGCGTGAGAAACGGGGGGGGGGGGCACGTTTCGATCTGCTTGCCATTGTGCGCGTGACCTTCCAATTTGTTGCTATCGCGTTCATTGCCTCGCCTTTGTGGCAAAGCTGTCACTTTTCGTTACCGTTTTGCATTTGCATCTTTCTCGAATTTTTCACTAACGGACAAGGTGATCATAGACAAGATGAGGCCCACAACGAACGATGCTGCCGCCGATGGTGGTGGTGGTGGTGGTAAAAAACATTTATTTCAGAAAAAGTCTACCAGAGAGTGCCGACGTGGCCAATCGGCGTGCTAGAGTGGCAATACCCTATTCCGGGACGCCAGTGGAGCTGGAAGCTGCCCGCGCGCGCTCCACCAAGGAGCGTTGTGCAGCCAAGGTAGAGCAGCCGAGCAGGTGCTCCTCCCAAGCCTCTCTAGTTGGGATAGGAAAAGGGGGTGAGAAAGGGACGGGATTAACTGGGCACGATGCTACGACGTGATATGTGTCGGTGAGGACATGACAGGTCGAGCAGGTGCCATTGATTTCCGGCAAAAAGTGCCTGGCGACCGCCGGACTGATCAAGGTGTTCGTCTGCAGGCGGCGTAGCAGTCGTTCGTCCGCTTTCTCCAAACCGCGTGCGGGGTCCGGGTAGAGGCGGCGAGAAGCCCGGTAATAAGCCAAAATTTCGCTAAAGCGCGTCAGGTTGGTATTGCCAGATTCCGTCTCGGGACATGGAGGGGCAACGGCCCGGACAGGAGAAGCGCGGGCAGCGGCATTTGCCGCCTCGTTGCCGGGCAGGCCCGAGTGGCCTGGGGTCCAGACTATACGAATGGGATGAGGGTTAAAGCGCCAAGAGGCTGCCTGTAGTAGGCTAGCCGCCAACGGGGCATTGGAACCTTGAAGGTACTGAGAACAGGCCGAGCGCGAGTCCGTCAGGATGATGCGTGAAGCAGGGTGAGAGGCGGCCAAAGCTATGGCAACCTCTTCAGCGTGCGTTACTGTGTCTGCTCGAAAGGAGAGGCCATCTACGTGTTTGCCCTCTGTAATCACGGCAGCCGTGAAGTGACCCGAGGGGGAGGGACCCGAGACGTCCATGTAGAAAACACCAGGACGATCGGAGTGTCGCGTATGAAGGGCCGCGGCGCGTGCTAGTCTACGGCCAGGATGGAGGTCGGGGTTCATATTACGGGGTAGAGGTTCCACCCATAGCTTTTGACGCCAGAGCTCTGGTACCGGCTCCCGAGGGACTTGGTCAGATATCGGGTTAAGGCCAAGTCTGTGTAGAAGACGGCGCCCTGAAGGCGTCTGCGACAGTCGATTGATTTGGTTAACACGATGAGCTTCGCGCATCTCTGCAAAGGTGTTGTGTACCCCCAAAGCCGTGAATCGGCTGTTGGAAGTTGCAATAGGTAGGTCCAGAGCGCGTTTGTATACTGAACGAAGAAGGACGCCCAGCTGGTGCTCGTGTCGACGACGCAGGCGAAGGTAAGGCAAGGCGTAGAGGACGCGACTGGTCACAAACGCGTGGGCCAATCGGAGGGACTGAGACCCGCGGAGGCCGCCGCGCTTGGTAGACACTCGCCGTATCATGCGGCTCACCTGTTCGCTGGTGCGTCTGAGGCCTGCTATTGTGCCCTTTGGATCCAAGGACGATGTGAGGTGAAGGCCAAGAACCCGAATATTTTGCACTGACGGGACGGGCCCGGACGGAAGAAAAATTTGAGGCGGCGGTAGCGGAGAGACTGAAAGAAGAGCCGATTTAGCTGGAGAGCACTCCAGGCCGCATAAACCTGCGTAGGTGTCCACCAGAAGGGCAGCCTTTTGCAGGCGTTCTTCGATTTGCGCTAAGGAGCCGGTGTTGGTCTAGATCGTGATATCGTCCGCATATAGTGCGTGTTGTATTCCCTCGACCTCGCTTAGAAGAGAGGGGAGGTTCATCATCGCCAGGTTAAAAAGCAGAGGAGACAGGACTGCCCCTTGAGGTGTACCCCGCGTGTCTAATAAGTACGGGCCGTGTTCGGTAGAATTAAGGCGAATGAAGGCGGTGCGATGTGATAGAAAGGCGCGAATGTAGTTGAAAGTCTTCTGCCCGCAGTTTGTGGTAGACAGGTTAGTGAGTATAGTGCTGTGTTTGACGTTGTCGAACGCCCCGCGGAGATCGAGAGCGAGCACGGCTTTATCGTTATGGCACATAGTAGTCGGCTCTATGATATCGTGTTGAAGCTGGAGCAGGACGTCCTGCGCCGACAGATGTGGGCGAAAGCCAAACATCGTGTCGGCAAAGGTCCTCCTGGCCTCCAAGTAGGCGGAAAGGCGTTCGCGAACCATGGTTTCCATGAGTTTGCCTGCGCAAGACGTAAGTGAGATGGGTCTCAGTGCCTCAATACTAACGGACTTTGCCGATTTGGGAATGAATGTCACGACCGATGTGGTCCATTCCGTTGGAAGCGGAGAACCGTCCCATATCGAATTTATAAGGTGGAGTAGCGAGAGGTGTGCTTGGTCGGGAAGATTTGCCAGGAGCGATACTGTGATTCCGTCGCGTCCAGGGGCCGTGCCCCGTCGCATTTTCGTGAGTGCAAATCGTAAATCAGAAAGTGTGTATGGGGCGTCGAGGTCGGTGTTCGGGGCGCCGGAATACGTATATGCTGGGCCTGCGGGATCAATTGTGCGGCAGATGTAGCGGTCACAAAGTTCTCGCGCGAGTTCATCCGTAGTGCCCTGAAAGGCATGCAGAACACGGTGGAGCTGGCGTTGCGTTTCTCCCCTGGTGGTGGAGGGATCGAGAAGGCTTCTAAAGAGTCGCCACGCACTCTTAGAGCTCATCTGCTTTGCAGCCTTCGAACAGGTGTCTGCCCAGTTAGCATCGGAAAGTTGTGCGGAGTATGCGGCCGCCTCTGCAGTGAGCGCCTCAATGCGAGCGCGAAGTTTCCGATTAAGTTTTTTGTGTTTCCAGCGCCTTATGAGCCCGCGGCGAGCGTGCCAAAGATGTAGGAGGTGTGGATCGATTGCAGGAGTCAAATTAGAGGTTGCAAGGGTGCGAGTGTTCGCTTGTTTCATATGAAGAGCGTATGATGCCCACGCTGCATATTCGGTCGAGGAGAGGCCGGCGGGGAATGGTTGCATTCTGAACCGAGTCCAATCGGTGAGACGGGCTTTGCCCCAGTGTTGGCGCATTTTCTGCCGCGGTGTGAACGAAATTCGGAGTAAAAAGTGATCGCTGCCTAGGGTTTCGCCTAAATTCTCCCATGTAACATCGCGGATGTGACGGGTGAGGGAGAGGTCGGGGCATGTGTCTCGCGTGACCGAGTTGCCGGAACGTGTGGGTTGTGCCGGATCGGTAAGAAGCGTCAGGCTCAGCGAGGAAATGAGCTCCTTGAGCTGTCTGCCCCGGGCCTTCTCGTAGTGGTAACCCCAGTGAGGGCTGGGGGCATTAAAGTCCCCGACGATCACCAGTGGTTGTCGGGCCGCTATACGCAGCGCCCGATGGAAGAGATGCGCAAATGAAGCCCTTGCAAGGCGAGGGGGACAGTACACGTTTAAGATATGTATTGATGGTTGGTCCCTCCGCTGAGACAGCACTGATATCATGCAGTAGTCGTAAGGAAGATCCAGATCGAGGTCAATCTGTACCGCCGTGTAAGCTTTATGCACGAGGAGGCATGTGGTGGTGCCGCCTACATAGGAGCAGTATCCAGAAAGGGATGGAGCAGGGCCAGATTCTTGGAGCACCAAGACGGCCGGCTGAGAGCCAAGTGAGCTGAGGAAAAGGAAAAGATGTGAATGCTTTCGCCTGTTCCCGAAGCCTCCAGGGTTCCACTGTATGATCTCGAATTTAGACGCAATGTTTGAATGGGACGTACGATTGGTAGCCATCGTGACTGTCTTAGGTTTTATATTTGGTCCTCCATGTCCCGCTCGGATTCCTCAGAGGCAGGGAGGGGCACGGAGGCCGGATTGTCCGACGTCGGGGTGGTGGTAGCCACCTTACGACGACGCCGTGGAGCTGTACCCTCACTGCTCACCGAGCAGGAGCGGGAACGCGATGCCTTGGGTTGAAACTGGGTGATTGCCCAGGCTTGAATAGCCTGGGTAACCTCTACTACTATGCGTTGGACCGAGAAGCTGGTGAGGAGGTGATTAATCGAAGCTTCGACGCGCGTGAGGCGTTCCTCTACGCGCGGGGTGCGCTCTTCGCTAGGGAGAGTTTGGTTAGCGGGCAAGATAACCTGAGGTGCCCCGGGAGGCTCAAGAGCTTCTGGAGTAGATGTGGCACCGGTTCCGAGTGCTGGAGTACAAATGGTTGCTTGAACAGGTGGTTTAATGGGAGTGAGCTTGGTGCCAGGACTAAGCTTGGACGTAGCTGGCGTAGCCGCCTGGACAGAGGAGGCAATACCGGATGGCCTTGCAGTACACTGTTGTTGGGGTTGAAGTCGCTTATTTAAGAGTTCGAGTTGTTTAGTTAAAAGAGAATTTTGCTTTTGAAGTGCCGCAACTTGCTGGCGAAGGGCCGCAAGTTCGGGAGAAGGAGGATCGACAGAAGGGGGTGAAAGAGCCTTAGAAGCAGCTTTCCCTGCCCAACTGCTCACCTGAGGTACCACCGCCGGTGCTTCGAGCGGTGGGAATGCCTGAGTGTCGGCGTGGAGTGGTGGAGCCGACTGATGCAGGTTGGTGCCGCTGTCTGGCTGTGACGAAAATGAGGTGGTCCCTCTAGCAGATGTTGAGGGCTGCTTGCGTTTCCGATATTTTCGATATTTTGCCATGCAGCCACTGGTCCCAGTCTCATGGGCGCCGTGGCAGAGGAGGCACTTGGGGTGGCAGTCATGGGCGTTGAGACCTGCAGGTGCGGGGGTTCCACATTTAGCACACTGCGTTGGAGCGGGGTGAGGACACTGAGGTGGTCGATGGCCGACGGTACCGCACTTGGTGCAAACCGGGACCGTTTTCTTGTAGGCGCGGATGTACGTCGCCACGCAGTGGTAGAAGAGGAATCGGGGTAACTTCGTGCCCTCGAAAGTCACCACCGCCGCCGCGGAATCTCCGAGTTTGCGGACCGCAAGGATAGTACCTCGAGGCCAATACAGTTCAGACTTTATCTTTTCCGGGCTTTCAGCAGGGTTTACGTTTATGACGCCCCTGCATGTATCCCCTGGTGCCTTGGCGTGGCCTCGAACGGGCAGCTGCTGATCCCCCACTTGCAGCTGGAAGTCCCCGAGGAGTCGCTGTGCCATAGGCAAAATGGTGGTGCTACAGACCAAGATGTTCTGTTCCCAGATTGGCCACACTTGAATTTGCGTGGTAGTCCGGTCGCCGAGGTAGCTGCGGATGGCGTCGCCCGCGCGATCGGCCGGGACAAATGTGCGTAGCTCGCAGTGAACGCGAGGTTTAACTACTACGATGTAGTCATCGCGAGAGAGGCGAGGAGTCTGACGCGGACGCCACTTGCGTTGCTTCGCTGGCCTCGAGGACGGAGCAGAGGTAGGCACACCACCGGAGGGATGGCGCGCCGGCGTTCCTTGCAAGGCTGGTGAATGGTGGCCCGCTGTGGCGTCTCGTTGTTGTTGAGACGTAGACTTCGATTTCGCTTGCTTGCGTTGCCACAGTCTCACCATGTCGTCGAGGTATTCATCTTCTGATGGCATGGTGTTTTCGGAGGATGAAATCTCTATGGACAGCATTTTGGCTTCAGGTAGGATCATAGCCCGTAACCACGTTAGCGGCCGCCATCGCCGGGCTGAGAGCCCCTAGCGAGGCGGCGTTGTAGCCGGGAGTGAAGGACGTCCCTCAAGTTGTCAGAACTGGACCCACCTGGACGAAGGTGTTGTCTAGGCGAAGCGGAGAACTTGGCGATGACGATAAATCCAAGTTTCAGGGGTACCAAGGTGGATGTCCGCAGAAATCGCTGCCGCCGATGCCCACGCCAGAACTTCTGTGAAGCGAGTTCTTTAAGACTATCCCTTTAATATTGAAGAAGCTCACGCGGGAATGGGGCAAGATAGAGATAGTTGGGAGAAGCCTTTGTCTGGCAGTAGAAGCAAAATAGACTGATGATAATGACTCCGATGATAATGATGAGTCTCAGAGAGATCAAAGAACACCGTGTTTGCGGCCCGTTTCTTTAATCAGTGACCCACCGTGCAACGTGCCTGCCTGTTATCCACCTTGCGCAATTCTAAGCAACATCGGCGCGTGACATGCGGGCATTCTGTAGACATCCCGATATAAACTGCGTTCCGTAAGTAGCGTAAAAAATGAACTTTTAGCGTAGCGTCTCTCAGTATTTTGATTGCCTCCTACGTAAGTAATAGATTTATTTCTGTATTATTATATTGCTAGTTCACTGGTTTCGTCACCTTAAGCGCGTGCTATCAGACGAGATTGATCAGTTCACGTGTGTTTACGGTGCGCTGGTGTTCTTACGGTGTATCTTTTTGAATATCACGGAGCTCCGTGCCCAAAATTACATCTGATATGATCGTCGCCTCTGATTTGTGTCAGATAAAAGCTCATAGCATTGCTCTCCTACTCTACGTCACGCAGCCACCAGCAGCTGCGAAGAGAGCGAGTATGACATCAAGCCTGCCTAAGGCAAGTTTGTCAACAGGTCACAAGCACCGGCGTAGCTGAGTGGTGGAATACTGGGATGGCACCCAGCGGACCCGGGTTTGAGCCCCACTGTGTCATTGGTGCTAAGTTTTTCTTTCTAATTTCACGCGATGTGGTTACGGACACCGGCGCCAGCGGCGGTGGCGGACAATTGCACGTGAACCAACAAAGAGCGCTTAATGAAGCAGCGAAGTCCCCTTGGCGGGCACGACTGCAAGATTTGGCAGAGGTGTTAACAGCAGTATGTGCATACTACTGTGTGATTTTCTTCGGGAAGTACAAGGGGCGTTCAGGATTCATTCAAGCTGAGTGAAAGCTTTTCAGTTACCCGGCTGTTTTCATTCTATTAGTATTCGCCCTTGGAGTTGTAACCAGTCTAATGCCGACGGTTCATGACAGCATACTAATCATGTAAACTCATGGAGATATACACTAAAATAACGCGGCGTATTCAAGAAGTGATTGATGAGTGGGTGAAGCAGTGGAATCGTTCAGCGTACCGTAAATCACTAACGACATTCACCACTCATGCATGTGAAAGAGTGACAAAGCGGTGTAGTTATATACGTGTTTAGTTGTCATAATTAGTATTTTGTTTCGAGTTGTGAATTGTGTTTTGCCTTCGTTATTACTGCTTTGTGGTATCGGATCTAGCCTGAGCTTGGCAACTACGAGGTCTGTGCACGTTTCTCTGGTGGTTGTCGGTTGTTTTCAGTCCCAAGAAATGCATCGTAGAGGATATTCAGACATTATACACTACACAAGCCAGTCGTTATCGGTGATCGTGATTGTCTACACTGTCATCTTCATCATAATCGCGGATACGTCAAAGCAACGCCGCCAACCGACAAACCTCGAGCTTAAAGAGCTCCGCCCACACGTTAAAGAACCCCAGGTGGTCGAAATTTCCGGAGCCCTCCACTACGGCGTCTCTCATAATCATATGGTGGTTTTGGGACGTTAAACCCCACATATCAATCAAAGAGCTCCGCCCCTAAAAAATTACGCTTCTTTATGAAAGTAACAATGCACACCAGGGGTACAGAGATACTAGGATCGAAGAGTGCGTGGGCTATTACGCCCCGAAATCACACTATATTACACGAGGCACCCCAGGAGTTGATCACCTCGGGTTCCTTAAGCACAAAATCAGGGAATTCTAGCCTTATGCCTCCTTCAAAATGCATGCACCGCAACCGGGATTGAACGCATGGCTTCCTATTTATATGAACATGCCATGTCCGAGCAACATCCCCGCAAAAATAAAGCACGCAGAGTGCGCTGCCGGTGCAAGGCTATTTATCATGAGCGGAGCTAGTGTTCCACCTAGCTGAGTTTTACTTTTAATGCCAAGTTTTTCTATACATGCTGTGTTTTGCTTGGTACTACTTGCGCTTAGCCTAATTCTGTTGGACATAGCGAGGACAGAAATGACAGGAAGCAGGACGACCACTCTTTCCTTCATGGTCAAAATGACCTAGTTGTTCTAGAGGAATATGTTTCTTACATTACAATCGGGGCCAAATGTTTCAGAGGGACACTGGAGTGAGGCAATGAACCATTTTAGAGCGGTCAACTGTACTGTAGGAACCTTAATTTCATAAATTTCACCAGCGTAGGTTTTTAATGGAGGGGAAAATGTAAGTTAAAATTTTCGTTTCAAACCTCGCGCCGAAATCACTTCATGTGTGGTCACGGCTTTCAAAGTGTACTCTGAGTACTTTGGAGAACAAAATTCACGGTATAGAATTTTCCTAAACTTATTCTGCTAAATATGTCGACCTTCCAGAGGATATTGTACCTAATTTTCACAAATCATTTCGTTTATTATTTGCGCGTTCTCTCACAAAGCATCTGCTCGAGGTAAGGATAGTTATTTTGGAATTTGAAAAGGTAATTAACTTTTATGATGAAAAATATTTCTTTTAAGAATGCCAAGTCTGGAAAAAATGCGCCCACCTCCCTGGAGGGAATCGTGAGGAAATTCGAATGCATTTCTTGCGCCGAGAAAGGGTACGGTTGCCGCCGGACATTCGCCTTGACCGACTTCTGCCATTGCCCTGTGAGGTGCCCAGCCAGCGAACGGTCGAGAGGGAGGAGTGAGTGGACGAGAGAGTAGAGAGCCAGCGTTCTCGGCTTGGCGTTGGCGTTTTACAGAGGCCTCTCAAGCACACTTTTCCGGATGTTCTTGAGAGGCGCCCCAGCCAGCGAACGATCGAGAGGGAAGCGTGAGCATGCAGGAGAGTGGTGCGCAGGCAGGAAAGAGAGCGAACGACGAGAGAAAGAGCAGCGAAGCACTGCACATTCTCTCTGCTACACTCTCTCGCAACACATGCTGCGGTTGCTAGGGGCGAGAATAAGCACGCGCGCCCACAGCTGTGGATATGGGAGAGGGAGTGAGAGCGAAGAGATAACACCTGCCGGCGCGTGGATGACGCGGAGAACGCCGGATACCTGACATATCCCGGCTAAGAAATGCATTCACATTTAAAAGTTATAATTTTCCAGTGGTTTCTCGAGGTGATTCGTGGAACCATGGACCACGCGTTTTTAGCGCGTTGCAAAAGAGGCTGAAAATCTAGGCTGAAGATTGCCCGCTTGAGCAGAGTGAGTGAGTGAGTGAAACAACTTTATTTGGTCCACAATAGACGCGAGTAAACTCAGCGTCACCTGGCTAGGCCCACTCGGGGACCATCAGAGGAAATATTTCGCCTTTTCTTCGCTCGCGTGATCCTTAACCTTCTGCCACTGAATGCACAAAAATTTCATTTTTTTGTCTTTTTTCGTCTTTGTGAAAATTTTTTTTCGTTTTTTTCTGTCTTTGTCTCGAAAAAAGTTGCACAAGTTAATATTCAAATTGTCTGTTGTGTATTCTTTTTTTAAAGTTTGCTGATAGGGTAAAAAACGAATACTGAAATTGTGTGCGCGACGACGGTGTCACGAATGAAACAAGTTTGGGGGCCACTGACCGACTAAGCTATACTTGTCGTCTTCTTACACCTTACTTGAACCATACGTCGCGAAGCAGCTGAGATTCCGTATTGCGCGAACTTATCTTCGTCTCTTGCGATCACTGAGATAGATGGAAAAACAGAGAGAGAAAACTGGTTCTTGAAGGAGGAGGTGACGATATCGTGTGAAAACCGCGCGAGAAATTTCAATTAAAGTTCGGAAAGCTCAGTGCAGTGACCCTTTCTCGTACAACCCGACGGCATGGACACGATGCTGTGGTGTACACGCTAGCGGCTCCCTGCCTAGGATATCAAATATTGCTCAATCGCGCGTCGCGTTCATATACTTACAAGTTGTACTTAGTATCCCATGCTTTTCATCCAGCCTGAGCCTAGCGGCAAATAAAAGTGTTTTTTTTGTTTAGAGTGAAAACTTTATGTGACTAGTCATATGCGACATTGCAACATCGAAGCCCCACAGCGTCTGCTTAAACATGAGCGATAAAAAAAAGCTTCATCATGCGATGGCATTATCATTATTGTCGTCTTAAACGGACACTAAATACAACTATTCAGTCGACGTTGATTGATTAAACGAGGGTTTGAAAACCTCGTAGTGTTACTTTTGTGCCAAGAAGTACTTATTTTAAAATAAAGTTACGTTCGAGTAATGCGCATCGGATTAGCACACTTAAAATTACCCGCCTCAAGCGGAACAAAAAAGGGTTGCTACGTTATACTCGCTGGGTGTAACTTCCTTAGTTTTAGAAAGGTTCAGCGAGCGTTGAGCCGCAGTGTCATGAATACAATGATCTAGTATATACCATGAACTCCAGGTGGTTAAATGTAAGAAGTAGATACGAAGCGCAAGCAGTAAGACAGTAAAAGCCGAATTCTCCTGTCTCTCATTTTCCATTAGCAGCCATTGGCATGTAGATTCAGCACTAGCTGACAGGAAAAAGTTGCTACGTTATACTCGGTGGGCGTAACCTCCTTCGTTTTAGAAAGGTTTAGCGAGCGTTGGGCCGCAGTGCCATGAATACAGTGAACTAGTATATACCATGAACTCGAGGTGGTTGAAGGTGGAAAGTAGACCCGAAGCGCAAGCCGTAGAAAGTGTGCGTGTGCCACCTCTCGTTTAGTCCTCGGAATATCCGCTGGATGGCAGTGCTTCTATATGGGGAATATATTATGAAATAATGCGAGATGGTGATACTTGGAGTGTTGAAAAGATGGACGAGCGGACACACAGACAGATGCATGGATGGACGCGTGAACGGACGCAGGGGCGGATGCATGGACGAACGCAGGGACGGACGCACGAACAGACGCACGCACGGACGGTCACACAGACGTACGCAAGGACGGACGGAAGGAAGAATGAATGGACGGACGAATGCTTCGCCCCACTCGCCATTAGTCACTCCGTGCACATGCTGCAATTTTTTTTTCTTGTGGTGCAGACATGCGCACACTAAGTGCACACATCTGCACTCTAAGTGTGCACTTAGAGTGCAGAAACGAACACGGACAATTAGGAGTACTGTTTACTTGAAAATATGGGAACTGATAACAGCTTAACTTTTAAATCGTAGATGTTAATTAGCTCTATATCATGTATCAACATTAAAAATATAGTTAGCTGCACCAGCAGTCAGAACTGTCTCTCCCACAGAAAATTTCACATTTGCATGAATCATCCGTCTAACAGCGCTTACGCAGTTTTGTGACGTCAAGCTGTTCACAGTTGTTTCGCCGCTGGTTTTAGGGTCACAAAATTGAATTTCTTGATAATTTTTTGAGACATTCACGTGGCTGCTCAGCCTAATCTAACGTTTCAGGTAGTAAAATGCAAGCGTTACGTAAGTGTGCGTAGTATTTACATTAGCCGACAAAAAATACTTGTCTAAAAAAACAGTTAACTTGACTGTCTTCTACGGGAATAGGGCAGACGCGCCAAAGTTCCGTTGGTGGAGCTCACTTTTTTCGAGCACAGCTGCGAGACACCCGTTTCCAACGTTGGGCAGATGACGACGCCGTTGACGTTATCGGCGTAACCAACAGGCCGAACGAATATGAAAGAGAGTTAACATGGGCTAAAAATTACGCCATATCCACGAAATTGTTTTTGTAGATATGGTGGTTGTCACTAAGATTAACCGACTGGATTCCACTACAAGACGAACACGCAGGAAAGAGAACGAAATCACAGCATATCCACAGAGTGAATGAATCCGAGTGGGGCGAGCCACTGGAGGGTTTCATTCCTAAGCCGTGAACCATCCGCGAATATCGCCCACTACATCATCATAGACGTGACAAACAGATACTATGGTTCTTTAACATGCACCTGGATACAAGTACACGACCATCTTGCATTTCGTATTAGCTACTTCTCAACAGTATTTGCTTCATGATTGGTGAAGTGGTGGATCGGTGATGGGGCGTAGTTATGTTTGCAAGGATGAAGTAGTGGGCAGTTGGCAAAGGTGGAACTATAGGTGCTCACGTGCATACATACAAGGGATGGACAGACCCAAGCATTTAGGAGCTTCACCCTAGAAGCAGGTGAGATTAAGAAGCTTGCGTGTATAACGTGACAACAGAAAGCACCTAACCTGATTGATTGGCGAAACATGGGAGAGGTCTTGGCCCTGCAACGGGCGTTGTCAGACTGATGTTGATGATGACAATGATGATTCTAATCTTTAAACATTATTTTTGTCTCAAATTTGTTTCCACTATACGATATGCTACCGGAGCGTTGTCCCGTGTATTGTAAATTGAAAGATAAAGTGACATAAAATGACGAAGATTCGACGACAATTCCGGGTCCCATGATCCAAATGTATACGTTGAAGCCGCCTATTAGTACAAACGATTCGTGCTTGTAAGTGTTTTACATTTTTCTGTCACATTACGATTTTAATAGTCTAGTGTTAAACCTTTCTTCGAGTCTCACATATGTTTCGACTATACCGTGCATCACTCGAACGTTGTTTCAAATAATGTAGCCTTGACAATGGACACCGGACAAGTCTCGCGCGTAAGGTACTTCGCCCTGAAAATCTTTTTAACTTCCCACTCTATTCAGGCCAAGATCATTGTCTGACTACTCCGTAGGCGTGTCAATCCTTAGAAACATCAGAGAGGTGGTCGATTGCCGCATATCGTTTACGATGGTCTGGTGGGGCATCGTGGGCGCCGAGCAAGGTCAAACCCACTCCACGACCCCACACTGGCAGCCACTTAATTACAGTACGGATCAAGCAAGCAACGATTATGAAGTGACAGGCAAGAACCTAAAGTTCAAGGGCACAAAATGGTTGAGCTGACGTGATTGCTTCGTGGGGACACGCGAGAGCTTCACGCCATCATCGGATGGGGCGCCCCGTAAGTCACTGGCGGAATTCTTGGAGGATGCAGCAGCCCCGCTCCAGACGGCGGCGGGATTCATAGCCAAGGAAGCGTGTACAACGTCCCACGTGTATGGCACAGACCTGGTCATAGTCCACAATCAATGCGATTGGAAAGGTGAACCACGATCACAGGTAAGTGATGATGTGTGCATTTGGGCATCTGGCACGGACATACGAGGAATTCAGATTGCATTCCAAGACGGAATGAATATTATCAACAACTTTTTAAAAGAAAGAGGAATGATTCTATCGCACGCAAAGACAGCTGTATTGCCCTTCACCCGTAAGAAGTTAAAGAGCTTCAATCTCAGTTTAGAAGAAGAACCACTAATGATTGTGGCACAGCATCGGTTTCTCGGAGTAATACTTGATAGGCAGCTATCATGGGCACCTCCCATAAAGAAACTCGAAAACGAGGTGAATACGCTAGTGAATATACTCCGCAGAATTGCTGGGACATCATGGGGCGGATTTTTATCATCCATGCTCGCTGTTCACAATGCTTTAATACGACAAAAAGTTGCATATTCTGCAGCAGTGTTACACGGCCTTTCCCGCACTTCAGAGGAGCGACTTCAATGACTATTAGCTAGGGGACTGCGCGTCTGCATAGGTGTTCCACGAGCGACTTCCAGCAGCCTTGTCATAGCAAAGACTCGAAAACCACCCTTTCCAGTCATGAGAACAATTGAAACATGCCGCCATTTTTTCGCTTACAGACGCAACACAAGGACCACCCATTGGCACTGGAGATTTTACTAAGAGATAAAAGCAATGCTCATAACGATGTACAGAGTAATGTACATATATTACCCAGAAATTAATTTTGAAGCTCTGAAATGGACTATCCTCCATGGCTGCTTGTAATACCAAGCATTGAATTCTCAGTGGATGGCATTATCAGAAAGAGACATGTTCATCCAAGCTGCTCAACAACTAGCGCTTTATCAGATACACATGCGGTATCCAGGGTACATACACATTTACACAGATGACTCAAGTACTACAATGTCTTAGACATCGGCATTTATCATACCACAGCTCAATATTCAGCAATCGTTTAAATTATGTCGCATGACGTCATCTACTACATCTGAGCTCTTCGCTATTCTGTATGCTCTAAAGTTTATAAACTCGGTAGCGGACGCTAGAAAATGGATACTTTTCAGTGACTCACAGGCCGCATTAAGATCACTCTCCAGTACAAACAGGACAGTAATAAGTGATAGTATGACATACGAAACGCTGAAGGAGCTCACCAAAGCAAAGAAGGCGCAACATGAGATCAAATTCCAGTGGATACCTGGCCACTGCAACATTCCTGGAAACACAACTCCCGATGAAGCAGCACGACAAGCACATCGTAAAGACGTTACTGTTTCTTTACCGATTTCGAAAAATGAATCGCGTAGCATTATAAAGAATACAACTTTCAGAATGAGCAAAACTGCTTGGTTTGAGTAAAGTACAAAGAGCTGCGATTTATATCACATCGATTCATTTATTGAATTCAAAATTACGCTGGCATTAGATAGAAGGATGGAAACTCTAACTCACCGATTGAGGCTGGGCACCGCATACACAAAACATTTTTCGCACAGAATCGGCAGAGCTGAAACTCCCGATTGCGAATGTGGATTTATAGATGAAGATGTATGTCACCTTCTCATAGACTGTCCACATCATGACACGCTGAGACGCCGTCTTAAGTCCGAACTGTTCGCATTGGACCACAGACCGTTTAGCATGAAAAAACTTCTGGGCCCGTGGCCAACTGGAGTTTTACAGTCCCACGCTTTAAAAGCATTAACACGTTTTTTACAAGACAGCGAGATTGCTGACAAGTATTAACAAAGAACAAACTTTCATTTGTAACACATGTACTTATTACGTACAGTATCGTGTGACACCCATCACGTGTGTGTTGTGAAATGAATGACGTGTCGACTATTATGTACATACGAGCGAATGCATCTTTATAAGGATCAGACGTGTGTTTTGCTGTTTTGTGCTGGTGAACCGAATATTAACGAGGGACCTTTCCAGAGACTTCTTACATTGACTTTCGAACATTTACTTACCATTGTGATATGTGCGTATAAGTGTGTCTTTGCATATCTGTGCCCCAGTTTTCTATTTTCCATGCACTGCTTTGTATGTTTTGCTTCAAGGTACGTGTTCAAGTTTCAATCAACGGCTAAGGAGTAGCCGGCGCCATAATGGTGCGCCAACATCTCCTTATATATCATATCAATAAAAAAACAGGTAAGTGGATCATGTGTGCTGTTTTGTAAACTGTTATCACACCGTTGTCGAAATGGAGCTGAGTTGTCGCAAGCAGTGCATAAGGAGGTGTGGACGCCATTTCCTTACGGTGCTTCCAGTGCCGACAGGTCGACAGGTGCGAACAGCGGATGGGCAAACAGACGTATGTAGGGTTGAGCGAATGAACGGGTGGTTGGATACACAGAATGTATACTAAAGTTGTGAACTTATACTTGTGTCTCAAGGACCATTTTCTAGAAGAACGGCTATTTAGACTAGTTGGTTGAATTCCATTGAAGTAAGGGCTGCAGTGCAAGTACGAAAGTTCTGGGAGAAAGGCAAACGGAAGGCGAGGAATGGAAGACAAAGAGGACAACCAGCGCTCGTGTTGTGCTTTTTGCCTTCCGTTCCTCGCCTTCCGTCTGTCTTTCTTCCAGCCCTTTCGTGCTTGCGCTGCAACCCTTACTTCAGGGACCCTTTTCAAGGCTATCCAGTCGATGGCAATCGAAACACTGCAACTGTAGAGATTTCATGGGGCTGTTCCACTGCTACACTACAGTTTTGAATTACCATTCAGTGGTTGAGGGACTTCTCGCGAAAACTGTGTGGCGCTGCCAATGTTTATTTTCATATTCGCGTCACCGAAAAATACTAAGATAAATTCACTTGATAGCTCAGTCATCTGTTTGTATTCACAGGTTCGCGTATAATGTTTAATCGTAGTTATGAATGTATGCTTAGTTTGGAGAGAGAGAGAGATAAACACAGAGGAAAGGCAGGCAGGTTAACCAAGCTTGGCTCGGTTGGCTACCCTACACTTGGGGTGGGGGAAAAGGAGAATAATAGAACGGAATGAGATGGAAAAGAAGAGGAGTAAGAAAGAGAAGCATGAATAGTCAGCTCGAGACTACACAGCATGGTCTCGCACAGTTCTTTCACAAGCGGTCGTGAAGTCTGGTGGTCCTTAAAAAGTACAAGAGGGCTTTCGTGGCTTTGCGCGTATTGGATTACGTCGGCCAAGGTCCCAGTATCTTCTCTTTTGTAAGCGGCCGTGAATCCAGCTGACAGAGCTTGGCTTCCATAATACGTCGTTCGGTCTGGAAGTTCTTCTGCAGCAAAGCAGCCGCAGCAGCAATGCACAGTGTGGTAATTTCAAGTGGGAAACATTCTTTATGAACTTACATATGAAGCTCACACGTACTGCATTCAAAGCGTACTGGGGATTTTTTTTCTCGTACTGCGTACAAACACACTGAGAACGAGAAAAAACGTTCGCGTTTTGTCCTCTTCCGTCACTCAACCAAAATCGAAGTTTTGATAGAGTTGTGTAGTGCTATATGTTTACCCTAAGTACTACTAAAATGGCGGGCTTCAAGTTTAAATCACTCACGATCTCTTTAAATCATGCTAATCGACGTCCTGCGTCAGTATGACCCACTACTATACAGATGAGCAAGTAGGTGTCCCTGGTCGTCTATTTTTGATACGAAAAAAAGGCTGCAAGTACGCTCCGCCACTATTGCGAGAATGATTCAGAGAGCACTGCAGGATCAAGGACGGCGGCCCTCTCATGGGGTATTACAATCAAATGCGCGAATAGAGCGAGAAGGCTTGTGGAGGTTTCTTGTGGAGTTGTCTTGAGAAACGATGAAGGTGTTTTTGTTCAAAATGACCGAGAAACGGTTTGGCGTTGTAGTAGGAATCAACACAATAATAGTAAGTACCATCATCCTTCAACACCATTTGGGTTTACCATCCCAAAAACATTATACTTAAGAGAGTTCGAAGGGTCAGCGTTGGTTGGGCATGGTTGTGCAAACATAACAAATACATATAGGTTGAAATATTCATACCACGCAGAGAGTGGGTTTCTTGTAGTGGGCAGTGCGCAGCTTTATACCCGTGCTACACGGGCATAGAAAATGACCTTCGGTAGTGAAGGTATTCAGTTTCCGATTGACATTTTCTTCGGCGGCGCTGCTACACGTCCAAAGCGAATGACATTTGACTTGATGATGTCACTCTCAGCATCTTCCTCGTGAGAATCGGGAGAGTAGCAATAAAAAAATAAACAAGCGTTTACAAGCTTCATACACATCAGATAATAAATAAATGTATAAATAAGCATATTACGCTGCCATCGCACTTCGTTCGTTACTTTGTTTCTCGACGTTGCAACCGATCGCGTAGCAACTTAAGCTAACGCTAGTCAGATCCGCAGCGTAAAAACAAAATGGCGTCTGTCGCATTTATTTTACAGCGTCTATCGGCTGAAGATACGTTTCTAAGCACTTGTTTAAGTGAATACTGTAATTAATATACGCGAAACATTTCCTTCCAGTCAAATCAAATGTCGTTTTATACAGTTACTTCATGAGTTGTGCCGTCTAGAGTACGCATTTCTTAGTCGAATGAGTTCTGGCGATGGCATTAGGTGACGAATGGCATTTGGGCGAATGCCACTTCGTTCATCCGTGTGGCACCGCGCGAATGACATTCAGTCTGAAGGCATTAGGAGGTAAATGCCATTTTCTCTGTCCCTGTGACACGGGTATTACGCTCTCTTTCTTCTCCTTTCCCTTCCATCCTATATATATTTGTCATGTTTCTGTCGAATAAACAGTTGTTAGTTCACGCTCCTGTGTGTTCTACCTGCGCATCAGTGCGTTTTTTTTTTTATGTCCAATTCTAGCGCGTCGCGGATGCCAACTTACGAGAGCCACGTAGTGGAGCACTTCAGAAATTCCGACCAACTGGGGTTCATTAACGTGCGCCTAAATCTACGTATGCACGTGAACTTCTAGCACTATCGCCTCCATAGACATTGCGATCACCGCGTAGAGGATAGATTCCGCCACCTCCGGGTCAGCAGTCAACCACCATAACCACTAGGCCACCGGGGTGGTTGAGCCCCATCGTCCTTAACCGTGCCGTAGTGCGTTGCACCTCTGACAAAATACACCGCGAATGATGACTAACGCAAAGCCGGTATGCAAATATCTGCACAACCCTCGAGCACCAGCATATATAATATCAAGAGGTGCTTCTTTGCGGAGTGGAATAGATTGAATTACGCGTACCGACCTTCGTCGGAATCTCACACGCGCAGAATACCCAATGACTAGCATTTTGGCTCGCGGCTACCAATCAGGAAGCATGAATTGCCGACCATCTCTCAAGTGTTTTGCGCAATTCGTCCCACGGAACGCCTTCAATCACATATGCGCGGCTGCTTGCTGCAATCAGTTCCGCGAACACGAGCCCTGGAGCAATGGGCGTCTCGTCTCATTGATAACATCTCTGCTTCCTTTGTCTGCTCTTGCGCTCATTCCTTTCCATGCCTGTCTAAGGACTTTCGGCACACACATCTGCGTGGGCAATCATTCGTCTGCCAGCGTTCCCCATTTCGTGCATTCGTGTCACGCCTAGCCTTCCCTGTACACGCGTGCACGTCATTGCTGCTGACAGGAAACCTGGACGAGGCGAGAGCCCCTGACCTTTTCCCGATTCGTTGGGCCATGTGCCTTCCTAGTTTTTCTGCTTATCTAATTATGAACACTGGCATAGCGAACATCACTCTATATACTGCTGCTGCTATTTTTTGCAAAGCAACTATGAGATTGCTTCACTGCGAAAGATGAAAGACAAGACGTCAACTCGGGAACTTGTAGCATACTGGGATTTCGTACACACTCTCTAAAACTTTTCTGTATATGAATATTATTGTTAGGTATGATTTGCTTGAGAGTGAGATGGACAACCGGTATAGGCGACCTGAAAAAGAGAAAACGAAGGAAAAGCTTGGCTAACGAGAAACAGCTTTATAGAGTCATATATCGATCGTATAGAGCAAATCACCAGTAGTGTGTCAAGTTGCCTTATAAGAAAATCAGTAGTTAACCAAGAATAATAAACGAACAAATTGGGAAGTTCTTGCCCCATCTGCGAAACTGGGAGAAGCGATGCACATCCGTGTAAGTGACTGACGTACTTAATTCTTATATATAGAAGGGTAGAACACTATAGGATACTCGGCTTACTTATGCTGTCATTGTATAGCTGTCGTCTTCGTCTCTTGTCGCTTGGCCTCCCACCACAAAACCAAGTGTAGCATAGTCATTCGTAGCAAGGGGTCGGAAAAGGAAGCGGGTTTGATTGTGAGTTATCTGAGGTTTAGCAAGAGATATAGAGGGGGAAGGAAAAAGGGAGTACGCTGTCACTCTGAGCCGTTATCTAATGCCGACGCTTGGCGTCACGCAAGCAGAAGCACGCCATGCATAATAAGGGTACAGGAAAAGCAAAACGAACGTGAAGGCGGTTTGATGTGAGGATGAGGAGAAGGAAGCGATGAAGGGAGACCAATAAGCATAGAATAACCGGGTAGGCTGTCAAGCATGCAAAGCCATGCATAGGCTAGCCATGTGTAGTAGGGTATATATAAGCGCGAGACAGCGCATAGAGGGTAGGAAGAATGCTCTACTGTAGAAGAGAATGGGAACGAAAAAGATGGAAGGTAAAGCATATAATTGTGTAGACATCGTAGCATAGCATGTAAATACGAGGTATAGCACAGCAAAAAGGGGCCAAAAGAAATCTTGGGTGAGGAAGAGGGAACTGAGGTGATGGAGGTTGAGCATAGCTATGTGTAGAGTGGGCTAGCAGTGGCTTAGAAAACCAAGTGAGGGTGAAGTGGAAAGAAGCGAGGAGAAATGAGCTAAAATGCTGTCTTTCTTTTTTACTTTCTATAAAAATGCGCAATGCTCTTTCCTAGTTTATTCTTTCTTCTATGCCAGGAATCAGAAGTTCGTTCGTTTGCTTAGAACCGCAACACTCCTGTTGCTGAAGGAAACGACATTATTGCGTTCGTATCCTGGAATCAATTAGATGAGGCGACGTGAAATTATGTCACCACGATAAAAGATGACAACTACATATAAGGAACGCCTGCTCATCACCTGAAAGCTTAGAATGAAGAAATCATTCAATATCAGAAAAACAAGCTCGTGACTGGCGTACGTTCGAGAGTGGCATCTTCGTACGCTTGCTGACACCGGTTCATTGCTTCTACGATGAAGCAGCTTACTAAAGCAATAAGCCAGACAGCCAACACACTGCTCATTTCTGCCCCTAGAGCCAAAAGAACAGCTTCTGCCTTATCCAGTACGCGGCCTTTACTGGTGCCTGATGTAATGCTTTCAGAGTTTTTCGCTATTTAGGTTTCGTGATGGCAAATACGCGCGATGCTTTTCATTCAATAAATCATTTACATGCGTTATAAGAAGAGTAAGCTTTGCTTTTTTAACCATTAGCTCCTTCATTTGTATCATGTCGTCCATAGCATAGGCAGGCAATTACTATACAATTCCTTCACGAAGACCAAAAAAACTAAGTGAAGTGTGCTCACTTTCAAACGGCTTTAGCAGCGATAACTTGCCCTACTGGGCTTTCAAATAGAAATCAAATATGCAGTTGGGCCTGCGAAAGCCACGTCTAAATGTTCCAGTTATTCCCTGCTCTAAAAGTGGGTGATACAAAATTAGCCTTAGAATAAATTTCAGTTATAGAACATAGTGTACTTGAAAAAAAATTCCTAGATGCTTTCTAAATACAGACAGGTGTGCACTACCACCAAAAGGGCATAAGATTTTTCGAGTGTAAATCAGAGCTTTATATTGTAGTAACCACAACAAATGAACACTTCAGTGTTTAGGCCGAGGCACTCTAGTTCCATTATTTCGTTCAAAAATTGTTTGATAGAAATGCGAACTGAGAAGTAAAGCTAACAAACGTATCTAAATGAGAAAAAAAAGTTGACGCACACTTTGCGGCGCAAAGCGGAAGAAAAAGTGTATTTGATCGACCCCTACCTCACTCTGGTTTTCGCTGTCCGGCTAAGCTTTGTGAATTTTCTCTTCCTTCGTTTCTTGCCCTTTCTGTTTCCCTTAGCTTTTCAATGGAGTTTTTTCTGCTCACTTCTACGCTCTTGTTTATCTCTGTGTCTCTACTCCATCTTTTTCATCCTATGCCTAACTTTGCTACTTCATATCTCAATTTTTAACATGCTCTCTCTCTCTCTCTTTCGCTTCCTTCCTCCTACTTCCTGTTTTTCCTCTATCTCTCACTCTGTGTCTCACTCTAATTGTTTCTACCTTCGATTCTCAGTATATATCTTTTTCTCTCGAAGTCTTCATTTTTTTGTATTTTCCCCCAATCAAATTACTTTCTCATGCTTTTTTTTCTTTTTTCACACGCACATGCTTTGTGTCGGGGTCCACCACGACTCCGCTGACGTACTTCCGTCACGTAAGTGACGTTGAAAAAATATATACTAATTGATTGCAAAGAAAGCAATCAGAAGGCAAACATTTGTCGCACGGGATCGAACCAAGAACCTCTAGATTCTCAGCGCGCGGCGCGAACCACGAGACCCTGGAACGTACGTCGACTGGAGCGCTAACGGCAAGCCATTTGTGTGCGCCATACACCATACACCAGAGCTTCGAAACTTGAGCGCGTTTTCGTTATCTGTGGCAAGATGGCAGGACAAGCTCGCGTTGGGCACACTGTAACGTTGTCGCTTCCGCGAAGCGCCACCTGCATGGAGCGTAGTCTCTCCTGCGCACGCGCTTATTTTACTAGTATAATGGGAGAGGGCAAAGGCCACTTCGCACGCTGCCGCGGCCGTGTTAACGGAAGGAGCGCGCTGCTAACATACGACGCAAATTTAACAGGGACAGTTCTTCGTGCTTATCTTGTGTACACTTGTACGCTCGTTTTGTGCGTCTATCAGTTTGAACAGCACGCTTCAATTAAAAAGTTAATGAAAAAGGTTTAATGATTGTCCTGCGTATCTTAATTTCATCCGTGCTTTCTGCTTGAGTTGTGCGCAGTAAGTTTAGAGCTGCTTGCCGTTCTTAATGTGACTTTATGTCGCTGCTGCTAAAACAATGCACAATGAACGCTCAACTACATGGGTAAAAGCAAGTTCCACTTTTGAATTATACGGAGTCCTATACAAGGAAAATCAGCCATGTTTTTTTTTTCTCGCAATCAAATCATACTTCCTCATTTGCACTTTTTTTCTATTTCCTTGCACTCTAAACTTCAAAAGTGTCTGCTCTGTTCTGCTAGCTTGAGCGGTTTGCCGGGTTGTTGGTACACTAGCCTTCAGATCTATGGTACTGGGGTTGCAATCATGTCTGATGCACAATTTTCGCAACAAGAACACGTTCATTTGTCTCTTTTTTTCGGCTCTATATTTCTTTCTCTCTTTCTCTGTGCTCATTCTCTCACCCATCAAGGATATTATAGGCTATTCCTGAGAAATCAGGCACGTACCTTTTCTGAGAGTGAAGCAGAAGGACGTGTAGAGCGAAGAGGCCAGTTTAAGGTGGTAATTTCGGTTTCCGGTCTACACCCAAATTATGGCGAACTTACATAGCCCTGCTGTTAGGGGAACTAAGCAGCTATTCTCATATTGGAAAATAGGGGGGAAAAGAAGATTGGCGTGTGCGTGCCTAACCTACAGCTTTATTTTTTCGCATCAAATTGCAAAATTTTCCCCCTTGTTTTCATTCTTCATGCCGGGAATGGGAACTTCTTCAACGGACTAGCACCGCAGCACTTCATTTGCTTCACGCAACAACGACCACCTTGCTTTCAGAAAATAGAGAAAAAAATAGATCTGAGTGCCATGTTCGTCCATCCATCTGTCTGTCTGTCTGTCTGTCCGTCCGTCTGTCCATCTATTCGTGCGTCCGTCCGTCCGTCCGTCCGTCCGCCTGCCTGCCTGCCTGCCTGCCTGTCTGTCTGTCTGTCTGTCTGTCTGTCTGTCTGTCTGTCTGTCTGTCTGTCTGTCTGTCTGTCACATGATTTAGCCAGAGTTATATAACAAAACCAAGTTAAACTCGAACGAAACGCGTAGATTTTGTGAAACACGTATAAAAAGTAACGCGCTACTGCAGCTGTCGGAGATGTTGCTATCGGCAACAGCTACCGTCCACCAATCCACCAGTCGTCAGTGGACTGTGTCGCTTTACGCTGAGGAGAAAAAAACACTAAAGTCGTTAGCTTTGTTTTGGGAACAATTGTTTCGGAAAGGGGGGGGGGGGGACTTCTGTGGCTGAAGACCACGTATGCTGATGGCCGTGCGTGTGTGTTTCGATATAGAGACGTCTGTTGCTGATGCAATAAAGTTTACGTTTTTGCGTCCCAAAGCCAAGATGCCATTGCGAAGGACATCGTCGTCGAATGTTGCAGCAATTTCGAACATCTTGTACTGCTGAACGGCAACTGACATCACAGAGCGCACAAGCCTATAGCACTTCACCTCCCTGAAAATTTGACCGCCAGCTTCCAGTTAGGACCAGAACTTTCGGGTCAGAATCCGAGCACTGTAACCGCCACATTGCCGCGGTTGGCAAAAACGTCGATTGCGGGCTGGGGAATCTTGGAGATGAAAATTACACATCAGATCGGAAGAGCGAGACGGAGTGCGCTTTCATAGAGAAACGAATGCGTTTTTTTTTTGTGTGTGTGTGTGGACGATTCTGGTGGTTTACCTAGATTATCACGTGTAATCCGCACTTTTTCATGCTACCACTGAGGGCAGGTTTACTTGGCATGTCGAAATTATACAATAGGCGCTCTGCAGCAGCGATAGCGCATCGATTGGAACAAACGATACACAGATGGCGTAAAACGTTTACATACGTGGCGGGGTATAGTCTGTGTATATTTGTTCAACTGACGTTAGAAACACGAAATCAGTGGAGTTTGTCGATGCATGATTATCATCATAAATGAAATTTGCCATTCCTTCTTGAAAAAGTTACTAAACTGCTCATTTTATTCCACGTTAAGTGCTAGATATAACACGGAAGCAAGAACATTTGGTGTACGGGTCTACGGGACAGTCAAAGCAGGAAGTGATTTAAGTGTGCCACATGCGATACCGTCATCGCCTCTAGAGCTCTGTTGTTTTAAACTAATAACTATATCTGGAGCATAAAGACACGAATCTGAGCATTGAGCAGGAATAGGCTGACAGCTGCCACCTAACGGGAAACCTGCTTGCGCCTTCGGCAAGGCGAAGCAAAGAGTAAAGGAGGATAACACGGAAAAAGTGGACAGCAAAAGAAAATAAACAAATAACCAACCCAGACGTGAACACGAGTAAGTAGTAGCCACATAGAAAAGTATACATACTATATATATATATATATATATATATATATATATATATATATATATATATATATATATATATATATATATATATATATGCGCGCAGTCGATTTTGTTTTGTTCAAAAAAGTTAGCAGGGCTCATAGGGTCTGGTCGCGCCAAGCAGCGTCTGCTTCCAGGAACAGGCAATTATCAAGAGGCATGTACTTGTTTAATAAGTCCTCATATATGACATATTATGAAATAACTAGAACAATAAGAATAGGGTGGAGCCCATTGGCAAGCACTCTCAAAATATGACAGGTATATTGCCACTATCCCTCAAGAAGAAGGTAAATAATAGCTGTATCTTGCCGATACTTAGCTATGGAGCAGAAACCTGGAGACTTACAAAGAGGGTTCAGCTTAAATTGAGGACGACGCAGCGAGCAATGGAAAGAAAAATGGTAAGTGCAACCTTAAGAGACAAGAAGAGAGCAGAGTGGATTAGGGAACAAACGAGGGTTAAGGATATCATAGCTGAAATCAAGAAGAGCAAATGGACATGGTCCGGGCATGTAGCGCGTAGACAGGATAACCGCTGGTCATTAAGGGTAACTAACTGGATTGCCAGAGAAGGTAAGCGGGTTAGGGGGAGACAGAAGGTTAGGTGGGCAGATGAGGTTAAGAAGTTTGTGGGTATAAATTGGCAGCAGCAAGCACAGGACCGGGTTAACTGGGGGAGCATGGGAGAGGCTTTTGTCCCTGCAGTGGACGTAATCAGGCTGTTGGTGGTAATGGTGATATGACGTAATGAGGTGTCCTCACTATATAACAAATGCGGGCACTTTAAAAGTGGGTGTTCAAGCGTCATGCAGTAGCCGTGTGATGTACATAATGAACTTTCGACGCGTCCTTGAAGATACAATTGTTCGTGCTCTAAGGCAGAGCCAAGTCTTCGCTTATAAAAGAGGGCGCTATCGAGGGTAGACCATGAATACGGCAAGGGAACAATCCATTTGAAACAATCAATGTTGCTGGTCAGTGATAAACAAACACTTGACGCCATCAAGACTACAAGTTTGCGATAAGTGTGAAGTGCCGTTGCACGCATTAGAAATTGTTCGAGTATGATCCACCCGACAATAACACTAGCATTGGACCAAGAGCAATCGCAGGCTCACCTCTTCACGAAACCCCGCCTGACTCGATCCCCCTAGCTAGGTTCCTTGGCAATTCTAATAACACGCAACTCGATGCGGTAGAAGTGGCAGCCCAATAAGTGTGCATAAGCTCTGCATGTAAGTGGACAGAGAGCGCTGCTCACCCTTCAGGCACAACTCATGATGAAATATCTATGGATGCTTCAAACCTACTTAACATAGTTCTTAGGCACTCTGTAGTTTATTGCCATAAAATAACACGCAACTTGTTATTGTGTCTCTTTAATGATTATATTCAAGTAAGTTGTCATTAATCATATACTTCTTCTGAAGTCATTCGTGCTACGTTTTCTGGGTAGGTGTAATCCCTTCTGTAGTGAAATATCATTTCCGGTTATGTCAACTCCAAAGAAAAACAAAGGCTTTGAGCTTGCACTAAGTCGCGCTATGCTCGGCACACATCAAAACTGATCGGTGTCATTTTCACTTAATGCCGTATTTGGGCGGTACTTTTACTCGAACTCTTGCTTTACCTTCGCTTGAAAGTGGCTGCAGCGTTGTTGAATTCGGCTTGACTTTGTCAGGTTCAATGGCCACTGCCCTTTTCTTCTCTCGCACAGTCGTGAGACTCGCTTTGTGCTGCTCACATGCCCGGAGACTTCTGAGCACCATGAAGCTTGCTATGCTTCGAATGCCGGAGGCAGCGCGATGCCATGACAGGCGTAGAAAACATTCAGTGGTGAGGGTACAGATACAATCGACTGAGCAAAATAAAAAAGAAGCTAGCTTTCAAATTCTGGTCCTCTTCGATGTGTCGCCTTCGACGAATGCGTGATAGTTTTAACAGTGAAGCCGCTAAAGCTGTCAAGCAGGCATCCGTTAACATAAAAAAGGCCTCTCTTGCGTCGTACCCATAGTGACCACACCATCTGCGTGCCACCTCCGTAAAAAAATAGAGAGAGAGAGAGAGAGAGACAAGCCACCGTCATCAAGCCGTAACCATAGCAACGACGACAGTTTCCGACACCGTGGCTAAGACATGGCAATTTCCGCACCTTCGGAGTACAATATGAATTGCGCATACTTAGTATACGCACATCGCGAAATCTTGGTTTCCTGCTTAAGAAAGGGAAAAAAGAAAACGACCCGTTCGTAGCACGAAGCAAGAAGCAAATCCGTACGGATTTCTCGGAAAGAAAAGCTTCTTAGTTGCTCAAAATTTTGTCCTAGTCCGGCGTTGTATTGTTTCTCTTTTCTAGCCCTTTCGCCTCCTTGCGGGTTTCCGCAGAACTCATTTGCGATTGGCTCCTGCTTTTTATCCAAGCAGCCTGGATCCAATCACGGCTTAATCAGTTTACTCTGGTCACGTTGCTAAAACCAGTGGGGCCCTGGACACACGGCCCCGAATCAGAATGTTTCATGTTCACTTTGTTCTTTTTTTTCTTTAACGGGGCCACGAAATACCTTTTTTACGTAACCATGTCATTAACTCACTGCAAAAGCGTATTACCTGACAAATTGAACACTGCAAAAATTTTAAGAATCCGTACAGTACGAGCGGAGTTACAAAGATTTGTCACACGCTGCAATCACAGTCTCCTTCTCTCGTCCCGACGAAAGCACTGGAAGCTAAGCAGGGAGGGATGGCAGGGGCAAAGAAAATACGTCACACGCGCCTCGTGACCTTGAGCATTTTTTTTCTTTTTTTCTTCGCACATGTTTTTTCAGTGCAATCGGACGCGCATGCGTGGACTAGTGACGGCCTCTCGCGGCGACCTCTGTAACAACCGAGCGCGCCACGTTCAAATCAGCCAGTGGCTCATAGATGGGCTTACTGGGCTTCATTCCCCGATTTGTCGTAAGCTTGATTCCCTGATCCGATCAGCTATTTCTAGCTGACTTTCATTACTTATTGTTAATTCCAGGCCGTGTGCTGTGTTATATTATTGGACTCGCGTGTTGTCGGGAGCCTCTACTACCGATCCGCAGCGTTTTCTAACCATGCTCACAAAGGGTTGCAGGGTCCTTTCAATGAAGGTAGTGCAATTTTCGAAGAAATGTGTTTTTAAAATATTTCATAAGTACAATAAAATTGCTGTGTATCTACATAACTTTCCGTTCAGTCAATGTAATGACATTGTTTTAACACCACTTCATCCTTTCATGCTCAACTTCTTTGATAAACTGCCAACACTTTTGTTCGTGCGTCCGCATCGTTGGTGCATTCGTTACGGTACTTATATGCTGCCCCGAATGTTGCGCTTTTGATCCCTGTAGCGGTGTTCGCATTAAGATGGAGTAAAGATGCATGAGACCCGTGTAATGTGCGATGCAAGAGCGCGTTAAAACACACGCACGGTCAAAAAATTTCACAACATTTCACTACGGTGCGTCTCATAACTATATTCATAATGGAATAATTGGAAGCGCAAACCAACGGGACACAAGAGAAGAGAAAAACAAGCGCAGACTGAGACTCAGTTTATTCAGAGAAGAAATTATATACCAGAAAGATAAGAAAGGGAAACAACTGGAGCGAAGGTTCCACCTTGATCAGGTGTCGTCCAGAAACGATATTTCACAATCTAACAGTGATATAGACGGTGAACTAACACAACTATCAATATTCTTTTTACTAAAGAAGGCTTCCGCAATCTCTCTAGTTTTTATGTTTGTCTCTTCTCTTGTGTCCCGTTGGTTTGCGCTTCCAATTATTCCATTATGAACTTGTACCAATTAGCCCGCCTGTCAACCCTACTGCAATTCATACCTACATAATGGATTCGAAACTTCCCATATGACACTTTTATCGCGTCAATCCTGTCCCCTTCTTCTTCCCCGATTATCATGTCACCCCGGCTTTATTATGAAGGACTTTTGTAAATTTCGGGCGTGACACGCGGTATGGGGTCTTGGAATTCCGACGCAAAGTCGGCATTCAGCAATTTTTTCTTTTCGGAGCAACAGATAAAATGTTATAGGCGCGTGTGCTGTGCGAGAGCGCGCTAAAAAACACATGAAAATTTGTGGAAGCCTTCACTACGGCGTTTCTAATAATCATATAGTCGTTTCAAGACGTGACACAGAATTATTATTATTATTATTATTATTATTATTATTATTATTATTATTATTAATATTATTATTATTATTGTTGTTGTTGTTGTTGTTGTTGTTGTTGTTGTTGTTGTTGTTGTTGTTGTTGTTGTTGTTGTTGTTGTTGTTGTTGTTGTGTTGTTGTTGTTCTTGTCATTTTGATGTTATTGTTATTGTTGTTGTTGTTGGTTTTGTGGTTGTTGTTGTTTCAGTAAATGCGGTTTCCTGGCACGACTGGAAGAAAGGCAACGCCTGTGGCAGACACTTGATATCATCGATTGTGACGTAAACTTTGTGTGACCGGGAAAGAATTAAGATAGGATAACAGTATGGATACGCTATCGGAAACGTTCTACCAATGAAGAAAAAATGAAAGAGAGGACATGAACTAAAAGAAGGCATGCGAAATGACAACGTTGACTTTGCAAAGGAGAAGAAAGTGTTCTGGTTATTAACGACTGCTTCGATGCCACATAACAAAAAAGAAAAAAAAGTATGAGAAACCGAAGAAATGGTGGAATTTTGAATGATATGTGGTGTTTAACGTCCCAACACCGCCATATCATTACGAGAAACGCCGTAGTGGAGGGCTCCAGAAATTTCGACCACCCGGGGTTCATTATCGTGCACCCAAATCTGAGCACACGGGCCTGCAGCATTTCCGCCTCAAATGCTGGAATTCTAGTCTATCGAGAGGGGAGCTTCGAGGGCTATGTTATCTCGTGTTACAGTGCAAGGAAAGGAAAACGATCTTTCACGCTCAGCTGAGACAGTCATACTGGTTGTCCAAGCACTGTTGCTATGGCGCCAGAAAACTCAAAAGGGGTATCTAGGAGTGCCGTGCGATTGCCTGATGGGCGATGACGCGTGTGATCCTATGCCCGCCATTCAATACGGCATCTTCCGCTGTATTTCGAACGTTGCTTCCTAGTTACGCAACCACTACTTAGCCTCAAGGAAACTGCTCCGTGACGGGAACTGTGGCCGATTTTTCGCTCTGTAATATTTCCGTGAACTCTGCTTTAGCACTTATTTCTTGAGGAGCTTGCATTGATCAATAGACCCTTGAAGTTTAGCGTAGCGGAGGGACTATTGCTGGTTTATTATTATATAACACCCCTCAATCCACCACTACAACTTTCTACAAGACGATTTCGTAACACCGGAAATAAGACAAATACGGGAAACAGTTGCTCAGTTACCAGGCAGCCTCAGTATACCTAATTGACTGCATGACTTACATGACACAGTTATGAAAGGTTCTAATTAGTTCTGCAAACCTTTCCGATTTCACGCGAAATCAAGTTTGTCAGGCGGAACACACAGATATATGTCGATTCCTTTCTCCCGATTCATCCATCGTTTAATGTGAAACACTGTTCAGTTGTATTCTGTGGCATTATTTAGGTTGCCCTGCAGACACTAACTTTTATTTCCGCGACTATTTCACTTGAATTCGTAAATACTTCATATTTTGAATGATTCTCGTGCTGCCTACGGCCTGTGCGCCGAAATTTTGTAGGAGCAGTGGCCTTTGTCACCCCGCATGACCTTTAGCTTCTGCTCTCGTTTTGTTGTAATCAGGCAAAATAGGCTCAAATAAGCTCAATATTATACTCAAGAGCGTCGCAATGGGCATTGGCAACACTTGCAGCGCATTTCTCGAACACAAAGACGTAACAATTGTGACATGTCAAGTTTACGCTTGTCCTCCGTGCACCAATGGTTCTTTTCGAGCATCCTTTGTGCTTCAGCAGCGCGCTACAAGTATTGAGCTGCTTGTCGTTCTTCGTGTGCCATTCTCGCTATTGCGTTCATTGCTTCACCTCATCACTCGAAGACCCGGAGAGCTGGTTGGAAGCGTACGACCGCGGGGTTGCATTCAATAACCGTGGAGCAGCGAATACAAACTACGCCATGTGTAGTTCGCTTCGGAAGATGGCACTCACGCCTGGTTTGAGAACAAAGAGTGAACACTTTGAACGCGGGATGTTTTCCGCACTGGGTTCTTTGCCACATTTACGAGCGTCGTTCGCATAGAAAGGGCTGAAGCGCTGCCTACCCATTCAGCACATCCACCAGATGTCACGTGGTTGTGACGTCGACCAAGGCAGCAGATGGTGTGTCCGAAATGAAACTCTTCATTTGGCCGAACCTGTGACCAGAAAACGGAAAGTTGCATTAAATCAAACTGCATTGTACCGTGACAGCGGGGAATAAGGTCGTCGGCCGTCGATAATCTCGCAGATGGGGAGGCATGTCGGCATTTATGCGAGTGTTATCGAATACTGCAGTGTTAATACTAGCGACCACGTAAGTTCTAAAACAAACTATATTGTTCGCGTTGAGCACGTAATTCCGTTGGAAAGTTCTAGAAACATATCAATGATTCTTCGTCATTCGGTGCCATTTGCGCCGGGCAGCACTTGCAGTTTGAGAGGGGCGATAACAGAACTTCAGGAAATGAATACGGCATTATTACACTGAACATCACGACGACGGGAAAAATTTGCTCTATATGCTTTCATGAATGCTATCACTGTAACTACATACAAGGGGCTCCAAACACAGGTTATCCAGGACCGACCAATGGCAGCGTGTAATCAGAGCCGAAACAAGGACGTTGTTGCAGTTGCATTGGTGTTGCAGCTTGATGTTTTACCTTGAAGTTCCAGCAGTGACTTTCGAAGCAGCGCAGTACTAATAGTTACAGCATTAGTGATTCCGCGCAAGTTTTTTTGCACCTAAGTGTGTGAGAAGTTACACGCTGTTCCCGTCCAACTGACTATTCTTAACTATGGCAGCTATACCAGTAAGATGCAAGTGATAGAAGCGTAATGCAGTTTTGTGGATGCGTACTATTATATAGGAACGGGACTAATTGACTGAACTTGGTTCAGCAGACTATGGCAACTATTGAAAGCGAAAGTATACACATACTTTGTGTGTGTACTCACGCTTTTTGTTGTTGTTGTTGTCATCATTGCGTCTAACACTTCTAGAAAGCTTAAAACTTCAACTAATCGTCTGCGAAGTTTAACCACGCTGCTCCTTGCATTTCTGACAATGTGGATGCTTTCCTCTTCCTGATCATTCAGGCTCGCCGAATGACTTGCAATGAGTTGTATTAGGGCGAACGCATTGTTAGGTGTCCACCTTCAAAACTGCTTAGGCCTCAGAACATGTTTGCAGTATTCATGAAACACTGTTAGCCACTTTCATGACTTTCTAGAGATAGTCAACATGAAAACAGCTATAAGAAGGTTTAACGATCCTTCATACGGTCGTTTTGCCTATTTCGTTGTTGTGGACGTCTCGTATTGCGACTCAATTTTCCCCAAACGGGAAGGTATTTGCCACAAGAAATTCGCTCAGAGGGGAGTACACAAACAGTAATAGATCCCTGTGTATGCCGATCATGAGCAAACAGCATACTCGAACAAACAAACAGAACAATGTTTTCAAGCGGTTGTCCCCTTGTTTCGCCGAGGAAACGTCAAGAACTTGTTTACACGTGCGTCAGTAAAACACTTTCCTAAATTATTCCGCCAGAATGTACTCGTGCATGAGAATTGCCCGCAAGTGTTTGAAAAGTGCATCCACGTGCCGCGAAAAAAACGTCTGTCCATTCCGAATGAGTTAAGCTGGAGTTCGTTGTGGGGATGATTTTTTGAAGCTTCGAAATGTGCCAAGTCCAGTAAGAATGTTTCAGACTCGAACAGGAAGTCAGGCTGCTCTTTACGAATGTGAAGTTAACGTGTTCTTTTTTTGAATGCTCGCCTAGAGCCCTAAAATGATTGCCTTCGTCGAGAAAGTTGTTATATAAGCGATATTCTGATGAAGAATGACGGTACAGTACTGCATGTGGAAGCGGAAGAAGAGCATTTGTTCTTCTCAAAATAGGATTTACTCTAGCTCGCCGAGCCCTCTTTTTATGTCGCGGTGTATAGCGAAAATGCTCAATTTGTGATTCACTACTTCATCAACGTGCCCGTGGAACGGCGAAGTGGCTGCTAAGCTGGCTCATTCTGCATAAGCGAAACACACTGAGTGCTAGCATAGTGTGCATCTCCTGTAGCCTGCAGCTCCCTAGCTAGATTTCTCAGTACCATGCAGATACTTCCTCTGAAGCTCATGCATTCCAATGGCAGATTTGGCGACAGAGTCCTTGCTCGGACTTTCGCGCTCCGTTCACTATCCGGCGGAGCACTCGCGATCGGCCACAAATTTTCGACATGATCTCCCGGGGTCTTGACGCTGACGCAAGAAGCAGTCAACGCGTCCAAGATGAAGCTCTACATTTGGTGGAACATGTGATCGGGAAACTGAAAGTCAGATTAGAAGAAACACACTGTACGCTGTTAGCGGCTAGCGGAGCGTCCGCCATCGATATGACCAGTCGTAAAGCGCGTCAGCGTTTGTGCATGTGCTGTCCCAGATTTCGGCGTTATCGCTGGTGTCAGCACCATCTCTCGAAGAAACTGTACTAATCGCGTCCTGCGCGTTAATTCAACGGATTGTTATTCTAAAACAATTTAGAAGCATCTGGACATCCGTAGCGAAACTACGGTCGGCGCAGAGGCTTGCTAACCATATTTGTGAGTGACGCCCGATACATCAAAATAACACACATGGAATCATGCGCTCTACGATGATAAAGTGAATAACTCTGTAACTAATTTCACGACGGCAACATAACAAAACGGACAATCAACAATGCTTTTTCGAAATCGTTAGACGCCTCAGAATACTCTCTGTGAAGAAAAGATCAGAGTTCGTCACACTGATTGGGGATGAAAACATGTGTTTAGAAAAATTAATTATATCAGCCTGTTCACAAGGGAAGCTTCATGGTGTATGCTGCTTTTACAAAGACAAAGAAACAAAAACAAATTAGAAAATTGCATACACTTTACAAAATCAGCTCTAAAACACCAATTTGTCTATGTGTATTCGAACGGGGCAAGTTAAGGAAACCATACAACGAATCGAATTTTTTTTACATCCGAGAGATTGTCAACGATGCATGCGTCCTAGAGTGTAAGCTTCATTACTTATGGAACAACCGGAAACTCAAGCTGTCCCATCCATACTTCAAACAAACGTGTGTGCCATCGTCGAAGCAAAGCCGCTTCGCCAAGTGTTTCCAGCTGCTCGTCGAGGTAATGAGACGTGCTTTCTGGAGTGCGAGCTAGGCGCCTCTATAAGGCTCGTGGCATACTTCCGCTAAACAGCGTCTCCGCCACAGTGCGTATACTAAGCCACCAGATCTCGTGAACAGCCCTCGTTCTGTTTTTTTTTACGTGTTGTGCGAAAGCCAATTAGGCCTTGCCCTATGCGCCAGACGCCTTTCGCCACCGAGCACTCCAACATACCATGTTTGGCCATCTGCGTTTTGACGCAGTTTGGACAGGGATCACTGATAGCGAATCCCCATTGTTCTAACCTTTCACGTGTACGCAGTGCCCTACGTCCTCTCAACCTCATCAGATGCACGATCACAACGCCATCGTTTCTATAATACCGTGCTGCCCCGCTGTGGTGGTCTAGTGGCTAAGGTACTCGGCTGCTGACCCGCAGGCCGCGGGTTCGAATCCCAGCTGCGGCGGCTGCGTTTCCGATGGAGGCGGAAATGTTGTAGGCCCGTGTGCTCAGATTTGGGTGCACGTTAAAGAACCCCAGGTGGTAGAAATCTCCGGAGTCCTCCACTATGGCGTCTCTCATAATCATATGGTGGTTTTGGGACGTTAAATCAAACATTTCAATCAATCAATCTATATTGCCGTGCTGCATTCGTTTATTGTGATCGGAATTACATAGACATTCTCGGCTGGATTTTGTTACCAACGTCAGCTTCAGTGTCGCCGTTACTCACTGTATATATATATATATATATATATATATATATATATATATATATATATATATATATATATATATATATATATATATATATATATATATATTTACGGCTGGTTATTTTTTCATCCACTTTTCTTTCTTCTTATTTACATTCCATTGGTTCTAATAACTTCCCCTGTACAATCCTTAGCATTACTGTCTGTTAGATCTCATTCATATATATAGATATATATATATGAAAATGCAAGAAAGAAAAACAATCAAGAAAAAAGACTCCACTGCGCGGTATCCAACTTGGGTCCTCTGAAACATGATTGTGAGGCGTTAACCACTGAGCCACCGAGGAGCACGTCCTTCAACGGTGAAACAGCAAGCTATTTATAAGTACTACTTACCTCTGCTGACGGAACTCGGAGGGGGAGGGGGTATTGTGTTTTTAGCATTACCAGCAAGATGGCGCAATGAGCGCACTTCGCTAAGGTTTCTGGATGAAAGAAGTTTCCAATGTAGCGTCACTAATTGTTCTCGAGGCGTCATCCTTACTCTCTTAATTACCCCTCTTTTTCGCTTCCATCCGCGTCTGTAATCGGTGCATTCCTGGCACGTGATCTTAATAAATAACACCACCACCCATTGCCATTATGCAAAAGGTCCAAAATGCCGTACGCACGCGCATATGCCTCCAGCCGGATTCTCCCCGTGACCAAAAATACAATCGTGGCCAGGACATAAACTGAAGAGGAGGAGTGTTTCAGTGTTCGCTAAGTCGGCCAAGATTGTTTCGCAATGCTCGTTCAATGCAACATCCGCGTTTGTCAACAATGCTCCGTTGCCTGAAAACAACAGAAAACGGTCTTGCTCTCTTCAACTTACCTCGTGCTTTCCGAGATGAAGCGCACCGTGAAGCGTAGCTATGAAACATTTCACGCGAATGCTTTCGTGCAACTCCGTAGACGTGCGTCGACGCGGATCTGCGATGCGAGTTTATTTGTTGGTTTTTACTGAAACGCCAGGCGCGCGTCGAATGCGCGTCTAGTGAAAGCCAGTGAGTACAAATACCCGTGCGTATGCACCTATACAGAGCACCTGGAGGTTGTAATCAACGCACCTTGAGAAACAATTCACGGTTGAGCAGTTCACTCTTGAGCCGAAACGCGCTGCTTCGAGATACCTCACCAGTAGAACACTCAGTTTTCAGGAAGTTCCGAGCACTGCATGAGAATCAACTGGCATCACGATTGTCCAAATGGGCACATTAAAGATACCGTCATCGCAGTGCCGCTAGTCAAACGCTCGTACCAGTCTGGCGTAGTTTTGTCTTGCGTGCAAACAAGGCGGCTGTCATCAATCGTCACAACGTCACGCCCTGTGGTAACTGACAGGATCCAGCAAGAAGCGCGTTCACTGTATCACAACACGAATAAAACACATTAGGAGAAGTGGACTATTTATAACTAGACGAACTACGATGCACAACCAAAGTGGATTGAAAAATATTGCTGGAGTGGAAATCATTGCCTAGGAGTGAAGCCGTGCCTCTGTCAAGATGGCGGCTGCGGCGGCCATCTTCCTAGGGCCACCTAGGAAGATGGCTTCTTAAGTATCACCATTAAGCAATTAAGACAGGAAAGTTTATTGCAAACTGGTGACAACATTTCAGGTGAGTACCACTGTCTGGTGTAACAAATTCACTTAAGTGGCGTGTACAAACAAGAGAACATAGACAGGATGTAACACACAGCACTTCAATATTCTCACGGATCACGAATCACCCGAGAAAAAACAAAGAGATAAAGAAACGCAAAAAGCACGAAATTGGAAAAGATTCACATATTACATGTGACGAGAAGCAATGTGTGTGTAGAAAAAGTTGTTAACGATTTAGAGTACGAGGTAGTCTACTATGCGAGAGCATAAAGCCGTCCCGTGGGCCTCACTTTAGCCCATAAAATGAAGACGCTCCCCGAGAATATGCCACGTTAGGAACGGAGCGTATCCCTCGCACGCCCAACGAGTGTAATGTGGAAACTCTTTCAGGTCACACAGTGCTCCAAATGCGTCTCAGTGTTACCAGTTTTCCTTGGAGGCAAAGTTCCTGGGAAGTTCAGTCACCAATACTCCTTTTTATGTGTTATTTCGTAGGAAACAACTATCCTTAATTATAAAACTAACGTAGAATTTACACTAGCATATCAAAGTCACTTCATATTTGTATGGGCACTATCAGAAAAGAGCATGTTTCCGCCATCTCGGCTGTGGCAAAAGCTGGCTTCACTTCTGCTGGCAATGCATTGCGGGAGCTTCTACTCCAACATTTTTTTTTTATCCTCCGTGTGTACGACGCGTGTGTAGACTTTATAATGACTGCACACCCAGGAATCGTGCAGGATGTGGAAGTGCTTGGCAAGGTACGATGCAGTGACCAATGGTACGGTCTCGAATTCGCCTAGACTTGAAAAAGGAACGACATAAACTGATACGCAAGAAGCCAATCAATGAGCTAGCACTGAGAGGGAAAGTACAGGAATTCAGAGTGTCGCTGCAGAACAAGTACTCGGCCCTTAGTGAGGAAACCAACCTTAGCGTAAATACAATGAATGATAATCTGACGAGTATCATTACGGAGTGTGCAGTGGAAGTTGGAGGCAGGGTAGTTAAACAGGACACTGGCAAGCTTTTCCAGGAAACGAAGAACCTAATTAAGAAGCGTCAAATCATGAAAGTGTCAAGTACAACAGACGAAATAGAACTGGCAGAGCTTTCGAAGTTGATTAATAGACGTAAAGTATGCGATGTAAGAAGGTATAACATGGAGAGAATTGAACACGCTCTGAAAAACGGAGGAAGCTTCAAAGCAGTGAAGAGGAAACTTCGGATAGGCAAAAGTCGGATGTATGCACTAAGGGACAAAGAAGGCAAAATAACTACCAATATGGATAGGATAGTCAAAATAGCGGAGGAGTTTTACAGAAATCTGTACAGTAGCCGAGACAACCACGACCTTAATACGATAAGAACTAGCAGTAACCCAGATGACACCTCACCAGTAATGATAGAAGTCAGAAAAGCTTTGGAGAGCATGCAAAGGGGCAAAGCTGCTGGTGAGGATCAGGTAACATCCGATCTGCTGAAAGATGGAGGACAGATTGTGTTAGAAAAACTAGCCACCCTGTTTACGAGGTGTCTCCTGACGGGAAGGGTACCAGAGTCTTGGAAGAATGCTAACATCATCTTTTTTTTTTAATACATACTGCGGACCACACTTCGGTCCAAGCAGGAGGGCATGGTGTAATGCAAAGAGAAATACAATACACGCAAAACAAAAACAAAACAGTGCACAGTTACTCAGTATCGCAAGTACTAGATTCGATTGTCTGGTTCCAGTCTGAAATGGTGCGTGGAAAAAATGAAAATTTGAACGTGTCCATTCTCGCGAAGTACGGAGTTAGTGCATTTGGTTGGTGATGTCTTGTCGGTCTTGTGTTTAATTGAGAAAGAAAAGGGGTTGGATCAAGGGAAGGTTTGCGATTATATAAAAGAGACAGAAAATCAAGGCGGGACTTCTTTCTACGATCCTGAAGGGAAGGAATATTATTAGCTAGCATTAGGTCTGTGAGGGAGTCCGTTCGCAAAAACCTAGAATAAACAAACCGAATGGCCTTCCGCTGAATCCTTTCAAGTTTTTTAACGTTTTGTTTAGTACGGGGGTCCCACACGATACTTGCATACTCCAGCTTCGGCCTAACGAAAGTGAAATAACTAAGAAGCTTTACGTTTGGATAATACATAAGAAAGGAGATGACAAGGACTTGAAGAATTACAGGCCGATCAGCTTGCTCTCTGTAGCGTACAAGCTATTTACAAAGGTAATTGCTAACAGAGTAAAGAAAACATGAGAATTCAATCAACCAAAGGAACAAGCAGGATTTCGAACAGGCTACTCAACAATTGACCACATTCATACTATCAATCAGGTAATAGAGAAATGCTCAGAGTATAACCAACCACTATACATAGCCTTCATAGATTACGAGAAGGCATTTGATTCAGTAGAAATATCAGCCGTCATGCAGACACTGCGGAATCAGGGCGTAGATGAAGTATATATAAACATTCTGGAAGAAATCTACAGGCGATCAACTGCTACCATAGTGCTTCATAAAGAAAGCAACAGAATACCAATCAAGAAGGGTGTAAGGCAGGGGGACACAATTTCCCCAATGCTATTTACCGCGTGCTTACAGGAGGTTTTCAGAAGCCTAGAATGGGAACAGTTAGGGATAAGAGTTAATGGAGAATCCCTTAGTAACCTGCGCTTCGCCGATGACATTGCATTGCTGAGTAACTCAGGGGACGAATTGCAACTCATGATTACAGAGTTACACAAGGATAGCAGAAAGGTGGGTCTTAAAATTAATCTGCAGAAAACGAAAGTAATGTACAACAACCTCGGAAAGGAACAGCGCTTCGAGATAGGTAATAGTGCACTTGAAGTTGTAAAAGACTATGTCTACTTAAGGCAGGTAATAACCGCAGAGCCTAACCACGAGATTTAAGTAACTAGAAGAATAAGAATGGGGTGCAGCACATTCGGCAAGCACTCTCAAATTATGACAGGTAGATTGTCATTACCCCTTAAGAGGAAGGTATATAACAGCTGTATCTTGCCGGTACTTAACTACGGAGCAGAAACCTGGAGACTCACAAAGAGGGTTCAGCTTAAATTGAGGACGACGCAGCGAGCAATGGAAAGAAAAATGGTAGGTGTAACCTTGAGAGACAAGAAGAGAGCGGAGTGGATTAGGGGACAAACGGGGGTTAAGGATATCATAGTTGAAATAAAGAAGAGGAAATGGACATGGGCCGGGCATGTAGCGCGTAGACAGGATAACCGCTGGTCATTAAGAGTAACTAACTGGATTCCTAGAGAAGGAAAGCGGGTTAGGGGGAGACAGAAGGTTAGGTGGGCAGACGAAATTAAGAAGTTTGCGGGTATAAATTGGCAGCAGCAAGCACAGGACCGGGTTAACTGGCGGAGCAAGGGAGAGGCCTTTGTCTTGCAGTGGACGTAGCCAGGCTAATGATGATGATGGTGATGGTGTACGACGCGAGACGCCATGGCTAGAGGTGTAAAATATAGAACTGCACAACGTTGCCAGATGAGTAACGCACATCCCGCTTGCTCTTGTGTTTTACCGTTTATGTTCATGAAGTTAACCGTTTATTGTACCACTCATTTCGTTCCAAATTGTTTCATTTACACCTATTCACCGTAGCAACTGACCAAACTTTCGTTTTTTCATGAAACATTTGAACCTTCTAGAGGGTGCTCCAAGAACACAGGTAGGAGGAAAATGAAAGGTGTCGCTACCCTGGAAACTTGTTTCATCTAGGGACCTTAGCGTCCCCTAAAGTACCTGAAAAAGAAACTAAAGTAGCGCCAACCACACCCCTTCGCCTCTACCTCCTCTCCATGTAATCAAAGCAGCGCCTCTACAGTGTTCATCAGGAAACTACGAACACGAAAGCACGCGGGCGCTCTGGTTGTGCCAGACGCTTGGGCAGCTTGGACACTGCTGTGCCGTGAGTTCATTGAGCGGCCGGGCCTCGGGTATGCTGAAAGGGTACGCCGGTGGCGTCAGTTCGTGGAGCGTGCTCTCGTGAAAGGGTACAAACTATATGTAGTTTGTGATAGCTTCACAAAAGCTAGTGCGTTATGCTGCAGATTCTTTGCACCACCGAGTTTACACGGAGAGCAGTGGCGCTGCCATCGAGAGCATCACTACTTAGCGCGTCTGCATGCAAACGGCGGTCTATCGCGTTGAGTATTGCGTGTTGCGGTGATGTTTTTTGCCACTGCATGCCACATGCTTGCGTACACTTCACATCGTCGTATTTACCGTTACTTCTCATTTTTTTTTCTTTTAAATGCGAAGCATTTCTTAGCGAACTTCGGCAACATTGAGCGTATCTATCTATCTATCTATCTATCTATCTATCTATCTATCTATCTGTCTATCTATCTATCTATTTATCTATTTATCTATCTATCTATCTACGACTTTTAGCTCTCCTGACCGTTTCGATAATGGTATCGACACCAAACTTGGTATGGCATAACATAACTGTATGAAGAACATATTTGACTAGTCATGACATGAAAATCATTACATGTGTGTCATGAATGTCATTTTTTTATTTCACGGTCCTGCAGCTCTTGCGGTGGTTTCGTTCACATGGTATGTTGCAAAACTGGTATGGTATGGCATGATTGCATGGCAAACACAAGCGACCAACCCTAACATGAAAATCATGACATGCGTGTCATGTAACAACGTGACTACATGTCACGCTCATGACGCACTGGCGGCCGTTTCGCTAGATTCACTTATACCAAATTTGGTATTACGGGACGTGAATGGAGGATGAAGGTATGATACTGCTGCAAGCATGATGACCATGAGATGCGTGTCATATAACAACATGCTACGCTCATGATGCGCTCGCGGCTGTTTCGCAACCTAACTCCATATTGCACGACGCGAACAGACGATATCGGTAAATGACACATCCAAACATGATAATCACGAGAAGCGTGTCATGTAACCACATGACTGCATGCCACACTGATGTTGCGCTCACGGCCGTTTCACTAACTTCCCATATACCAAATTTGGTATTACGTGACGCCAATGGATGACGAAGGTATGTGACTGGTTCAAACATGGAAATCATGAGATGCATGTCATGTGAAAACACGACTACATGCCACAGTCAAGGCGCCAATACACTTTGACGTGACGCGGTGCGCGTGCTCACCGGCGTTAATTTAGTCGCGTCACGTTGGCGTTGCCACGCGAGGCGCCCTTCCTGCCATTGTTAGATGTTGAAAGGAAGGTCGCTCGCTGATGGCATCCCACCACTGCCACCAGTTGTTAGGGATGGGAAGGAATATGTTGCAGGTGATGGCATCCGGATGGAGGAACTGAACGCCGACAAGAGGATACGAGAAACATAACAGAGGTTTATGACATTATTTACACATATTTACAGAAAAGAAGGGATTGTGGTTTCACAAACCACGAGCGTAATGGTTGAACGTTACATAGTTCAGAGCAAGGTTCAGAGCCCGATGTCCAGCACTCTGCCGCGTCGTTTTATGCCCTATCGGGCTCCTCCTCTCAGAGTCGAACACCAATCACGCACACACAGGTGAGGGGGGCGAGCATGCAAGGTCCACGTGAACACTGCACTGTGGTGGCGCCAGCAGGGCTCTTCCGCGTCGTGGGTGTGCCGCTACTCGAGAGTTCCCACGGTCCTGGCAGCATACTTCAAAGGGTCCGCCGATTTTGTTCGCTCAATTAGCGGGGTGGTTTGCGGTGGCCGTCAGTCTCCTTCAGGAAGAGGCTGTCTTTGTTGGCCTCTCTCGAATGGCTAACGGCGTCTTGGCGACACGACGTCTCGTCCTCCGGCTAGCACGTACAATGCCTGACGAGCATAGGCAGTCGGCTGGTCGGCTTGGTGAATGGGGATAGAAAGGGAGCGCCGCTCCTCGGTCAGCTCCAGCGCCGGCCACGCCAGCCCTCCTGTCGCCCGACGAGTCGACGAGGTCATCAGTCACGCTGCTGCTCGAAGGGACGACCAAAGGGTCCGCACTTGAAGGACGGGACTCGCCTCTGCCCGCCGCCTGGTCTGGATAATCACTCAAATACTTGACAGCGTCCGTCAGGCTGGGTGCCGAAGGGATTGAGAGACGAATCCCCAGGCCAAACCTAACAGCTCCTCTGCCGCCCGGAAAATCTCGGCTGGCCAGCGCTCCCAACCGCTGGGCACGAAGAGAATGGGTGGTGACGAGGACGATAGCCTGGCTTTTCTCTCTCCAGCTGCGAACTCGGAACCAACTCCCAATCCAGCTCACAATGACTGACAACAGCAAGGCGAACCACACAACACAACCCCATGCCGAAGTCAAGCACTTTGGACCCGCTTAAAACCCTCCAGGCTTCTCAAGAAAACACAAACAAAAGAGAAACCTGTACGCTAAAATTTTGAGACAATTTTGTGCCGCCAAAGTTACAACAATCATGGACGTGGAGATGCTTACCAAAGATGGAATCAATTGCTGTGTGAGAAAAGCACACAAAGGCAAACATAATTTGGCCCCATGTAACCGTAATCCCATTTTTACAAAACTAGTTTTCTCCCACTGTCCACACTAATAAGTTGTAACTCACATTTAACTTCATGACTCATTTCATGAAAGACAACTACATAAATTCCGCACAGAGGCAGCCCAAACCTATAAAAGGTAACTGGGCGCATTTTCTATTCTCTCATTACCAACTTACAAGGCGTAGTCGAGAGTACCTACTTTTATGTCACTCTGACGCCAACGAATCTCTCTCACACATCAGATCGAACTGCGTTTTTATACATCAGTAAATTGTATTTCTAGCCTCAGAATTTGGTGAACGCAATACTCTCAATCTATCGAACTGTGCAAATCTTTACACGCGTCTCTAATCTCAACGTTCGATATAACATAACGCTCAGCTAAATAATTCACCTGATCCCTGAGCACATACTAAAGTAAGAAAGGGAAATGCAACTCGTGTACTAACACGCTCATTGGCTGGATGTAGTTTCTTGTCAGCCCATGTTTTTAAAGAACGCACATTGCTGTGCGCCCTAGCACGACATCATACTCTCATCCAAAGAGCGTCAGCACACCAATCGCGCACCTAACCATAGGCCATTTCCCTGTAACTCAACTAAAAACATTTACGATGCCCTTAGAAAATCTAGAAGGGAAAACTGTATCCAAACAAACTAGCCTGGGAAAGGACAACGGAGTATTACTTCAAAACCAATAATAAGCAAAAAGCATGCTACTAAGAACACTCCCCTGTTCACTCACCAGCTTACAGTTGTCCCTCCCTTCAATCGCACTCGTGGCGGTCGAGGACTTGGCGGATTTCGAGGGCGCCCGAGGCAACGTCGCGTAAGTGCTACAAGCTGAACGGCAGCGCTACGCCTCATTTGCGATTTCGGCCGTCCTCTGTCAATCCGGCGGAGGGAACCCGAGCAATGCAAGGGAAAGAGTGACGGGGTCCTATTTGGTCTAGCCGAGCGGTGTTTAGCTATTGTGGTCTTTCTTCTAGGACCACCTCGACACTCTTTTCCGTGAAAAGCTCTAAATCTCCACCGCGCATACCGTGTCGCGAATGCGCGCTGTGGTCTACCCTTTCGCCGCTGGCGCCTTACTTCCCGCCACCAAGGCCTCTTTGCTGAACTGGCCGATGAGCCACCCTCTTTCCTTTTTCCCCGATGCTTGCTTCCTCCTTTGTGCCTTCGCTTTGTCGCGCGCGTACCCTTCACTTGTCTACGGCGACGCTTGCGACCCGTTTTCTCACAACTAGGAAGTTCGCCTCGGGTTGCGTCATCGGCTGTTCTACAGCTCGAGGGTTCTTTTGTACCACCTGCTACACTATTTTGCCAGTTTGATTCCCTAGCACTGGTGCCATGTGGGGCCGATTAATTTGTCTTAACTTTGTACTCACGCACCCAACTAACCTGGCGCCTCCCATTTGACTTCATTTGCAAAGGACCCGCTGTTCCCTTTTCTTTCGTCCGGCAGTTCAGACGCATACAAATGAACTTTGACGCTGATGCAAAATGCCTAGTCCTGCTTGCTGCGCTAATAGGCTTCAAACTTTTCTGAACATGCGTAGAGCTGCTTGTCTCACTCGCGACTTTGCGACGTCTCTTGCGTCTGCGCAGCTCCTGCGACTCGTCTCTGAGCCTACCGCTCGCAGCTCAAGGTCGCTAACACTCTCACTGCACTCGTCAGCTGTCGACGCCGCTCCGTCTAGATGATTTTCGAAAAAACCACCTATTTCACACTCTAGATCGGCGGACAGCTTGACGCTCTTAGCAACAGTGCAGCTGCTTTCCCTCAAACACTCTAGCTCGCATTGCTGAGAGCTGTCTGCTACTGCACTGATATCCCCGCTACCTACTTTCGCTGCTTCTGAGCTTTCTTCGGTGTCCTTGCGTACTTCCACACTGTTTGCAAGATCCACCGTTGCGACAAACACAGTTGAGGTCTGTGTCAGATTGTCTACAGCTATCCTGGCTGTTTCGAAAGCATTTAACTGGCACAGCACCTCGTCGCACTCGCTCTGGCCTTTGTCGGCCGCTTTACTCAACGCAGCATCATTCGCAGCGCTCAAACTCGGTTCGGCTTTGAAACTGCTGCTATTTTCACACGTGCTAGCCTTCTCTTTGGCTCTAAACTGCACCTCACTCATTTGATTATCACACTTCTCGTGCGCTACAGTTTCGAATGGCTGAATCTTTCGCCTCATTGCCTCGTTTTTCTGTTCTAATTGTTCGAGCACCAAGGCGCGTGCTCGATCACGCTCTTTTCTATCCCTTATTTCCTTTTCTTTTCTTTCCCGTTTCTTTTGTCTCCGTTCCTCTCGTTCGCGTTCCTCTCGCTCCCGTTCCTCCAATTCCTGTTTTTTAAAAATTTCTACTGCGTTTCTAATATCATCCTCACTGGCTTTTTGCGAGATCAGCATCCAAATCGCTGTCCTGCCCATTCTTTCATCTATTTCAATGCCTAGATGCTTACTCACAGCCAAAAGTTCATCTCTTAGCATTGCCTTCCATGACATGATCGCCGTTGTACTTTGGTCCTGCATCTCACACCTAATTAGGGGATCCCTCTAACACACAAATAGGTGATCTCCCTAACCCACACACAATCCAGCTTCTAATTAACTCACACAATTGAAGCCTGGAAAATCAAAACAAAGACCAAGCACTCACCACAGCACAGCACCATGTCGCGAGGTCCATCTCACCGCTGCCAACCAGTTGTAAGATGTTGAAAGGAAGGTCGCTCGCTGATGGCATCCCACCGCTGCCACCAGTTGTTAGGGATGGGAAGGAAGATGTTGCAGGTGATGGCATCCGGATGGAGGAACTGAACGCCGACAAGAGGATACGAGAAACATAACAGAGGTTGATGACATTATTTACACATATTTGCAGAAAAGAAGGGATTGTGGTTTTACAAACCACGAGCGTGGTGGTTGAACGTTACATAGTTCAGAGCAAGGTTCAGAGCCCGATGTCCAGCACTCTGCCGCGTCGTTTTATGCCCTGTCGGGCTCCTCCTCTCAGAGTCGAACACCAATCACGCACACAAAGGTGAGGGGGGGCGAGCATGCAAGGTCCACGTGAACACTGCACTGTGGTGGCGCCAGCAGGGCTCTTCCGCGTCGTGGGTGTGCCGCTACTCGAGAGTTCCCACGGTCCTGGCAGCATACTTCAAAGGGTCCGCCGATTTTGTTCGCTCAATTAGCGGGGTGGTTTGCGGTGGCCGTCAGTCTCCTCCAGGAAGAGGCTGTCTTTGTTGGCCTCTCTCGAATGGCTAACGGCGTCTTGGCGACACGACGTCTCGTCCTCCGGCTAGCACGTACAATGCCTGACGAGCATAGGCAGTCAGCCGGTCGGCTTGGTGAATGGGGATAGAAAGGGAGCGCGGCTCCTCGGTCAGCTCCGGCGCCAGCCACGCCAGCCCTCCTGTCGCCCGACGAGTCGACGAGGTCATCAGTCACGCTGCTGCTCGAAGGGACGACCAAAGGGTCCGCACTTGAAGGACGGGACTCGCCTCTGCCCGCCGCCTGGTGTGGATAATCACTCAAATACTTGACAGCGTCCGTCAGGCTGGGTGCCGAAGGGATTGAGAGACGAATCCCCAGGCCAAACCTAACACCATATACTCACAGGCGCGGGCCACGCTGCGTTGCTTTGACGCATGCACGTTTCAGCACATCCGGCGTCCCTCCGTCACGAAAAGAGGAAGACGCAGTGTTGTCTCGATAACGCATCGGCGTGAAATGTAGCATATCGCATTTCGCGCCGGTTGCCGTCACGCCGCGCCGACAGACGCTGGTCGCGCCTGGCGTCAGACTGTAAAAGTGGTCGCGTTTTGCTAACGTTGCGTCGCTGTCCCCAGCGTGCGCGCGCGTAAACGCTACATTGGAGTATATCGGGCCTTTCAAGATGTGCTCGCGGCCGTTTCGCTAGCTCCACATATGCCAAATTTGGTTTAACGTGATGTCAATGAATGGCGAATTATATGACTCTTACAAATATGATAATCTTGACACGCGTGTCATGTAAGAAAGAACATGACAACATACCACGCCCATAGCGTGCTCGCGGCCGTTTCGCTGGCCCCACATATACTAAAGTTGGTATCACGTGACATGAATAGATGACGAATGTAAACGACACATCCAAACATGATGATCATGGCACAAAAGTCACGTACGACATGGCATCATTTACCTCCACCTCATAACCTTGTGCTGGTTTTAAAGTGAGATATCAACATTTTTAATTCGTGCTTCGAATATCATTGATTACCACTGTACGTGGGATCTGCCAATTTTTCTGAATCACTCTTTCGGTTCATCGCCTAGAACCACAGCGCCCAAATGAGCTCTAACGGAAAGGCAAGCACACGCCTATTTTTGCGGCCGGGATCCATGCAGTGCCTCAACTGACGGCGTTGACTATCTGCTATGCACGTGAGGGGAGATGAGCCTGCACATTCACAAGAACGGTGGTAATTCATCTTTTTCTCAAGGACTTTAGTGTCGCCACATCACGTGGCGTCACGCGCTCTAATCACCCACGTGTACTTTGCCTCGCTTAGAGGTCTTAGAGGACGCTCCCTCACGGGCCCTTACCTCACGGCGAGGATAGCCGCGAGACTTTAACTCTGCTCTCACGAAACGTATTGGGTCTAATTCCGTCAGCAAGAAGCCCATTTAGCACTGTCAAAAGGTGGTCTTATATACTCAAAGGTATCCCGTCAGGGCCGGCGGCGGCGGTTGCGTTCATGCGCTGAAGCACGATGCGTAATTCATCCAGCGTCACTGGGCTGCACAAACAATCGCGGAGCTCCTCCGGTACGCGGGAAGTTCCCGCGCAAAACTATGGTGGCATGGTTCACGTCGCTCACGTTCTCCGCCCTAAAAAAGATTCGAAAAATGTGTTTCAAATACCTTCTTTATGTCTCCTGCTCGTGTGGACTGTTCACCGTTCGGCAACTGAACGAAAGGAACATGCATTTGTTCACCCAAGGAGCCGTTGCGGACGCTTCGAAGAACAGCCCGAATAGAAACCGGTCGTCCGATGATGAAAGACTGCGCAGCCATGCGCGAACTAAGACGTAGCAAAAGTTCGTACCACACCTTTAACTGATCGAGATAGTCATGCATTGCGAACGTCAGCGTTTCGCCTATGCGTACAATGCGCGCTTTTCGTAGCGTGTCGTTTATCTCTGTCGTCAGGCGCGCTTTCCTTTCGCACCCATTTTTGATAAGCTCGGCGCGCCAACTGTGTTTCAATGTGTCCCAGTTACGGGGTTCGGGCGGCCTATCGCACACTTGCTCTAGTGCATTGCGCAATAATTCTACGCTTTCCGGGTCGTGCATGAGTGTGGTGTCCATTTTCCAATCGTTTCTAAAGGTAGTGGATTGTTCAAAGAATAGTTTTACCGACACTGGAAAGTGGTCTGCAATGCATGGAACGTCTGGTGAGAAATATGGGACCTCGCAACTAAGGATATGTGTAGCTAGCACTTCTGGAAAATAGTAGCGGTCTAGCCGGGTCATGTTGGGACCCCGTTTCAGGTTGCAACGAAGTCATTCCCGTGAGTGTCGACCCACGCATCCCTGAGCTTGAAATTGGGGATGAGTTGTCGCAAAGCGCTAACTCCGCTATATTGTCTGCGTCCGCACGCATCTCTGTCGGTGTCCTCAACACAGTTAAAATCCCCTACTAAAAAAGTAGGGTAGCTGTCAAACATAAATGAGTCGAGTGAATTGAAAAAATAGACCGTGCCCCCACGTTGAGCTGGGGCATATATTACGAGCACCCTTACTCGTCTGCCGTGGAGGTCGAAGTCTACTGCTAGTGTGCGGCCGTCAAAACCATAAACACAGTGTGCTCTTCGACGTAACGCTGGTATCAAGAAGACAACTCCGACTCCGCACATGTTTGAATCAGTCAGCGAAAAAAAAAAAAAACTCCCAAGCATTTCCCCGAGGGTGAACATGGTTAAGTGCGAATACACGGGGTGATGCTATGAGGGGTATTTATTATTTCGCACTATTATATTTATTAATCACACTATGGTGCCTTTATGGTGTAATGGTTCCTGGGAATCGCAATTTGATCACACGGGGGAGTTTACGTTAGCTCACTGGCGAATGCCAACGGATTTTAACTTTACTCCCCCTCACGACCCGCTCTCGGCGGGAGACAGAGAGAGAAGGCGGGCGCGCGATGGATGGATGGATGGATGGATGGATGGATGGATGGATGGATGGATGGATGGATGGATGGATGGATGGATGGATGGATGGATGGATGGATGGATGGATGGATGGATGGATGGATGGATGGATGGATGGATGGATGGATGGATGGATGGATGGATGGATATGGCTGTACCCTTTAGATCGGGCGGTGGCTAGCGCCACCAAGCCGTAATACTTAATGAACTCAAAACTATATTTATTTATTTTTTCCTTAAAAAGCCAGTTTGAGGATTCGTACTTTGCAGTGAAGAGTTTAATTTTCACTCGTGCCTTGACTTTAGCCACCAATCAGATAACCTCCTTCTAGTTAAGTCTACTTGATTAAAGTCTATTTTGCCCTCCTGGTCCCTAAACCCCAGTGCTTTGAAAAACTCTGCGCCATCATCCTGAACTATAGAGTGAAGCCCTTTACAGAACATTATCAAGTGTTCGGCAGTTTCTTCTTCCTCTCCACACGCACTGCATACTGTGTCTACCCCTTCGTATTTGGCCCGATATGCCTTGGTTCGCAGTACTCCCGTCCTTGCCTCAAACAGTAGAGAACTACCCCGATATTAATATACATCCTTTCCTTGACAATTTCCTGCTTAAAAGTTCGATAGATCTCTGGTGCGGACTTCTTAATCATGCCCATTTTCCACATGTCAGTCTCCGTTTCCTTCACTTTCTTCTTAACCGATAGCTCTTTTTGGTTTCGCCACCTGCTGTTTTCTAAGTATTTACCAGTCAACTTCCTGGTTCGCTTCCTCCATTTTGTATCGACATTCTTCATGTACAAGTAGCTGAATACCTTCCTAGCCCAACGCTCCTCCTTCATTTCTCTCAATCGCTTCTCAAATTTTATCTTGTTGCTAGCTTCCCTGCCCTCAAATGATGTCCATCCCATATCACCTTGTACTCCCTGATTTGGTGTATTCCCGTGAGCTCCTAAAGCAAGCCTACCTATTCCACGTTGCTTAATTTCTAATCTTGCTTGAACTTCTGATCTCATGCACAAGACCGCATTGCCGAACGTCAGCCCAGGAACCACGACCCCTTTCCATATTCCTCTCACAACATCATACCTATTGTAATTCCACAGTGCCCTATTTTTCATCACTGCTGCATTCCTGTTATCTTTAGTCGTCACGTATATTTCGTGTTCCCTCAGGTACTCGGTCCCATTGCTTATCCATACGCCCAGATATTTGTATTTATCTGTTATCTCTAGCGTGACGTCCTGTATTCTAAGCTCACTACCTTCGTTGTCATTGAAAATCAAGACTGCTGATTTTTCCTTACTGAATCTAAAATCTAACCTATCTCCCTCATTGCCGCAGATGTTCATCAATCTCTGCAAATCTTCCTTGTTGTTGGCCATTAGCACTATATCATCTGCGTACATTAATGCTGGTAGTGCCTGATCAATAAATTTTCCTTGTTTGACTAAAGAGAGGTTGAAGCCCAGCCCACTTCCCTCTAATTTTGCCTCTAATCCTTGTAGGTACATCATGAATAATAAGGGTGACAGGGGGCACCCCTGCCTAAGCCCCCGTTTTACCTCTGCAGGCTTGGATACCTGTTTTTCCCACTTTATAACTACCTTGTTACCTTTATAGATACCCTTTAAAAGATTGGTGACTACATGTTTCACGCCTAGTGAGTCCAGTATTCCCCACAATTCCTCTTGAACCACGCTATCGTACGCTCTCTTGATATCCAAGAATGCTAGCCACAGGGGCCTGTGTTCCTTTTCTGCTATTTCGATGCACTGCGTCAGTGAGAACAGATTGTCTTCCAACCTCCTGTGTTTCCGAAACCCATTCTGCAGTTCCCCCAGCACCCCCTCATCTTCTATCCATGTCTGCAGTCTTTCCTTTATAATCTGCATCGCCAGCCTGTAGACCACTGATGTCACTGTTATAGGACGGTAGTTGTTTATGTCAGCTTTGTCCCCCTTTCCTTTATAGATCATGCTCATCCTGCTAAGTTTCCATCCATCGGGAACTTCACCATCAATTATTATTTTGCTCACTGCCTCTCTCAAAGCCTGCTTAGACTTCGGACCTAATGTCTTAATCAGCCTAATTGGAATACCATCTATCAGCCAATTGGAATGCCGCGAGAGAGAGGGGTGCGCGCGCAGCTGAGGCAAGAGAGAGGAGAGCGGAGGAGCGAGCGAAGGGGGATATCAGCGTCGCGTCCGTGGCTTATTCGGTAGAGCGTCGCGCTGCGGCCCGCCAAGTCCTCTTTCTTTTAAAGATAAAGAGAAGACTGCGAACGCTGCCGACGGCGGTGGATGGTTTGGGGTCGCTTATAAAGTGTATTCACACTTAAAAAAGGCTTCGACTCCAAAATGTGAACAAAAGGATTGCACATCAAAAAGGGTTCTAAAATTACATTCCTGTAAGAAGAGGATATCATCATGACGTGACCTTGCAAAGTGCATGACTTCTCTCTGCTTATCTCGGCGTCTGAACCCCTATCAATACTCACAGCAGCACGTTACTGCTAAATAGACCACTTTCGTAATGCATAGCTAGCATTCCGAATCTATCAAACCACTCTTATTCTTCTGGGTATTTCAGCACCCTTAGTCATGGTAGTTAACTAGCATCATCAGTTTGATAAGAAATTACCAACATTTTAAGAACAAATTCTTATTGCTTCAGCTCTTTTAGGTTACTATGACAAAACATATCGTACTACATAGAGGTAGCTATAAAAAAATTGGCAGATCTCAGGTACAGTGAGAATCAATAATATGTGAAGCACAAATGAGAAATGTTGATATGTCATTTTAAAATCGGCACAACGTTACGAGGTGGAGATAAATGATGTCCTACATGACTTCCGTGTCATGATTATCATGTTTGAATGTGTCTTTTGCCGCACGCAATGAGCGTGGTATGTTGTCATGTTCTTACATGACACGCATGTCCAGATTATCATGTTTGCACCAGTCATACAATAAATGCGAAGCATTCCATAGCGAACTTTGCCGCCTTTGAGCGTGTCTATCTATCTATCTATCTATCTATCTATCTATCTATCTATCTATCTATCTATCTATTTTTTTCACTAGCGTCACACTAGCGTTTCACTAGCGTCACATATACCAAATTTGGTATTACAGTACGTGAATAGATGACGAAGGTATGTGACTGGTGCAAACATGATAATCACGAGATGCGTGTCATGTAACAACATAACTACATGCCATGCTCATGATGCGCTGACGACCGTTCCGCTAGCTTCACTTGTACCAAATTTGGTATTACGGGACGTGAATGGATGACGAAAGTATGACTAATGCAAACCTGGTAAACATTGGATGCGTGCCATGTAACAACATGACTACATGCTACGCTAATGATGCGCTTGCGACTGTTTCACTTGCTTCATATGTACCAAACTCGGTATTATGCGACGCGAACGGACGACATAGGTGACACATCCAAACATGATAATCACGACATGTGTGTCATGTAACAACAAGACTACATGCCACACTCATGATGCGCTCTCGGCCGTTTCGCTACCTTCACATATACCATATTTGGTATCACGTGACGCCATTGAATGACGAAGGTATGTGATTGGTGCAAACGAAATGATCATGAGATGCGTGACTTGTGAGAACGTGACTACATGCCCCAGTCAAGGTTCCAATACAATTCGACATGACGTGGTGAGCGTGCTCGCTGGCGTTCATTTCGTGGCGTCACGCTGGCGTTGCCACGCCAGACGGCGGTTCTGCCATATACTCTCAGGCGCGTGCCGCGCTGCGTTGCTTTGACGCATGCGCGTTACGGCGCGTCCGGCGTCCATCCATCACGAAAACAGGGAGATGCTGCGTTGTCTGGGTAACGCATAGGCATCGAGTAATGTTACTCTATGGAATCGGGCGGTTGGTCACGCTGACGTACGCTGGTTGCGCCTCGCGTCAGACTATAGAGTTCTCGTGTTTTGCTAACGTAGCATCGCTGTTCCTAGCGTGCGCACGCGTCAGCGCTACTTGGAGTATATTGGAGCCTTTATGATGCGCTCGCGGCCATTTTGCTAGCTCCGTATATACCAATTTTGGTGTTACGTGACGTCAATAGATGATGAAACATATGACTGGTGCAAACATGATAATCCTGACACGCGTGTCATGTAAGAACATGACTACATACCACGCTCGTGGTCGTTTCGCAGTCTCCACATATACTAAATTTGTTATTACGTGACGTGAATAGATGACGAAGGTAAACGACACATTCAATAATGATAATCATAGCACGGAAATCATGTACGGCATCATTTACCTGCACCTGGTAACGTTGTGCTGATTTTAAATTGACATATCACCATTTCTCATTCATGCTTCGCATATCGTCGATTCTCACAGTGCGTGGTATCTGCCTTTTTTTTTTTTCAGGACAGGTGCTGCATGATGCGCCAACTGCGTCGGCACGAACTCACGGAAAACGCAGGCAAAATAGCCCCGCACCTCGTTGCGATTCACAGTAAAAAAAATCATAAAAAATGCGCAGACGTTTGCCTACTACGTCTCGTTATTTATCTCAAATCCTATTGATCTATTCAAGCAACTAATTACATAAAAAACGCATGTCGGGGTAAATAATGTTCGCCATGTCACGTGCTACTGTTGGCAACATCAAACCACAGTCGTCCACGTAGAGCGCAAAGTTTCCTAAAATTAACTAGAGGGGACACTGGCGCTGCGATTGTTCAGCGACCATGAGAAATATAGGTATGACATGGATTTGCCTAATCTTCGTGCTTGCGGGTGGTGAACGCACTTGTAGCTTCGTTAATGCGTGTGTTTTGTTTTCTTTTCAAGAAAACAACGAACGATTTTTTTTTTTCACTTCGAGACACCACTTTCAGTAGTAAGCCTAAAAGATTAAGGCGATGAAGCGTAACTGTGGAACATTTGCCGATTGTTGTTTCGTGACAAAGCAGCTTCAAGCCGCGGAAAGCGAGAAGAGACGTAGAGTACGAAGACTCGGCATAACCGTGTTGTACCCTGAAGCACTATGCGTAGCAACTCTCATAAACACAAGTGCCAGAGTTCCCTCTAGTTTACATTTAGGAGACTTTATGACATAAGGGCCGACATTTTGACCAATTTCTGCGGCGCGTAGCATTGCACATTTTCGCAGACGAAATTTTTGAGCTTGTCAGCTCAAAATTTTCGAGCCTGGAGAGTGGCCTCAAAGGGTGACTCTCCAGGCTCCATTTGGTGAGGAGAGTGCGCCTCAAAGGGCCACTTTCCTCACCAAATGAAAGTGATCGCCAAATGCCTCACCAAATGAAAGTGATCGTCAGTGTCAGCGAATAAAATAATAAAGTACAACTAGTGCAACTTCAATGTTTTATTATTCGCTGCTGCTCAATCAAGTTCCGCTACATGTTGTGTCTATTGTTGAATCCCCATGGCGGAGTCGGAGCAAGTTTTTCTGCTCCTTTCGGAGCAAGTATGTTCCAATGACAGAGTGAGAGCGAGAGTCAAAAGTTCCAATGAGAGAGCCGGAGGGGATTCAGAGCGGGAGTCCCTCCGTAGAGCAGGAAAAAGTGCTCCGCCGAAATCGGTGGAGTCGACCGGAACTCAGCGTGACGCATTTCCTTTAACACGTTTGCCTGCTTGGGGGCGCGGCTTGCGCGGCGCCAGTTGTGTTGATAATGGCGGACGGCATGGACGGCTCGGCTACCTCGGCAAAGCGTGCGGCAATGCTTCTGCAACTCGATAGCGACAGCTCTGAGTCGGAAAGCTCAAGTACCGACACGAGGGATTCGTCGGACAGTGACAGCGACGCTAAAGCTTGCGCTTACGAGCGGGAATTCAACAAGCTGTTCCGTAATCCCGCGAAGAGGCCCAAAGTCGTCGGTTTTATCGAGGACGTCGTTCGGCAGTACTCGGACCACGCGCAAGGTATCCTGGGTAACGCGGCAGCTTCCGCCTTGCTCCGGCAGGGCGGGTTGTGTTCCGATGGCGGATTTGGAGGATTTGCTCTACGCCAGAGTCGAGTGCTCGCTCGCGGAGTCGGTCGGCTGCACCCACTCCGCCATTGGAATTCAACATATATTTCAATCACGGTCTAAGAAAAATAATTTAGGTGTGGACACTCCGCCCGACGACGCGTCCACATAATGTTCGCCTCTTTCCTCCTCCCGGCCCCTAGAGTTACTGTATATGCTACCTTCAGGTTGCTGCAAGGTAACATATACAGTAACTCTGCGGGCCCCCATGTCGCAGCGCCTCCGACGCAACGGCGGCCGGCCCATGTACTAGAGAAGACGAGCTGCGTGCGTAGCGTCCTTAACCGCGTTGCGCACGTGAGAAGTATAATCCACCTAACCCCGTTTTAATTTTCTAATGCCGTGCAGCCGATTCCGGCGTTCGCTTACGTCGCATTTTTCGGTCGCGAGCACGGTCGCGAAAAAACGTGGTATGCGTTCCTTGCTCTAGTTGCTAGCGTGCACGGTTAAAAAATGGCAGATCCCACGTACAGTATTATATGGGAAGCAGGAACGAGAAAGGTTGATACGTCACTTTTAAGTGAGCTCAACATTACGAGGTGGAGGTATATGATACCATACACGACTTCCGCGTCATGATTATCACGTTTGAATATGTAGTTTACCTTAGTCATCTATTCACGTCCCCTCCTACCAAATTTCGTATATGTGAAGATAGTGAAACGAACGCAAGCACGCCATGAGCGTGGTATGTTATCATGCTCTTACATGACACGCGTGCCAGGATTATCACGTTTGCACCAGGGATATACTTTCGTCACCTATTATTGTCACGCAATACAAAATTTGGTATACGGGGAGCTAGCGAAACAGCTGCGAGCGCATCATGAAGAGCTCAATATACTCCAGTGTAGCGTTAAGGCGCGCGCACGCTGGGCACAGTGACGCTACGTTAGCAAAACGCGCGCACTATACACAGTCCGACGCCAGATGCGGCTGGCGCGACCAGCGCCCGTCGGCGCAGCCCGACGCCAACTGCGTTAACCAGACAACGCTGCGTCCCCCCCTTATCGTGACGGAGGGAAGCCGGACGCACTGAAACGCGCATGCGTCAAAGCAACACATCGTGGCACGCGCCTGCGAGTAAATGGCAGGACCGGTGCCTGGAGTGGCAACGCCGGCGTGACGCAACGAAATGAACACCGCGGAGCACGCGCGCCGCGTCACGCCCAAATGTATTGGCGCCTTGAGTGTGGCATGTAGTCGTGTTCTCACATGACACGCAACTCATCAATATCATGTTTGCACCAGTCACATACCTTCGTCATCTATTGACGTCACGTAATACCCTATATGTACATCTAGCGAAACGGCTGCCAGCGCATCTTGAGTGTGGCATGTAGTCATGTTGTTACATGACACACGTGTCATAATTATCATGTTTGTATGTGTCATTCACCTATATGCCGTTCGTTCGCATCGCGTAATACCGAGTTTGGTAAATGTGAAGCTATCGAAACGGCCGTGAGCGCATCATGAGCGTAGCATGTAGTCATGTTGTTACATGACACGCATCTCATGTCTATAATGTTTGCATCAGTATCATACCTTCGTCACCCATTCACGTCCCGTAATACCAAATTTGGTATATGCGACGCTAGCGAAATGGCCGCGAGCGCATCATGAGCTTGATATGTAGTGATGTTGTTGCATGACACGCATGTCATAATTTTTATGTTGGGGTCTGTCACTTGTGTTCGCAATGCAATCATGCCATACCATACCAGTTTTGCAACATGCCATGTGAACGAAACGACCGAAAGAGCTGCATGACTATGAAATGTAAATGATAACATTTATGACATCCATATCATGATATTCATCTTATGACTAGTCAAATATGTTCTCCATACAGTCATGTTACGCCATACGAAGTTTGGTATTGATGCCACTATTGAAACGGCCAGGAGAGCTAATAGGCGTAGGCGAATAGATAGATAGATAGATAGATAGATAGATAGATAGATAGATAGATAGATAGATAGATAGATAGATAGATAGATAGATAGATAGATAGATAGATAGATAGATAGATAGATAGATAGATAGATAGATAGATAGATAGATAGATAGATAGATAGATAGATAGATAGATAGATAGATAGATAGATAGATAGATAGATAGATAGATAGATAGATAGATAGATAGATACGCGCAAAGTTGCCGAAGATCGCTAAGAAATGCTTCGCATTTTAAAATGTGACGAGGTGAAAAAAAATGAAGAAAAACGCGCGTTCTCCTTTTCGCAATGAGTTTCTTTAGCCCCCCCCCCCCCCCCCCCATGGAACTGCAGCCGGCGTATGAAATAAAGGCGATCACTATCTGAACGCGCTCTGGAGACGCTTCTCGACCGGCGAGCTGGAAGGTTGTCGCGGCGCGCTGCTGCAACGAACGCTTCTAGCGTCTGTCAGCGGTTCTCTAGTTCCGTTCACCCCCAAGGCGGCTCCCCTTGTAGGGGAGCCCACCTAAGAGAGGAGATGATCGCACCATCAAGATTCCAACCCCTCAGCCAACTGGAAGATGCTTCTAACAGCCAGCCAGCGGACCCCACCACCCAACGATCATCCCGGTCAGGACTTCCGAGTGACACACCACCAAACGGCCCCACCACCACAGAAAACCAAGTACGCCCGCATCTTTTTGCTGAACATCATGCGGCATCCGAGCCCTACAGCTATGGACTACCAGGAAAGCTGGACTGTAGTACAGAACCGAAAACTCCCGGGACCCAAGCCACCAACCCCTTCACAGCCACAGACCGTATTTGAGACCATAATGTTGAGGCCCAAAGCATTCAACATCACCCAGATTCCGCCGTACCAGTTTGCGTATAGAGACTCCGTGTAAGTCTTCCTCAAATAAAGGGGTCGGACATTCACTGCAGACTCCTCACCAAGTCTAACCTAGCAGTAGTTGATTGCTACACAGAGCAAGCTGCACATCTATTGCTGAACCTGGACCACCTGATCATTGACAATCAAATCGTGCAGTTTAATACATATTTTGCGCTCCGTGAAGGGCGCATAAGAGGCGTCATTCACAGAATCAAGGAATTAACTGAAGAGCAGTTAATGCAAGGCCTGACAAGTTCAACTCCAGAAATCGTGTCAGCACGGCCTCTCGGGTCGTCTAACACAGCACTAATCACGTTCAACGGTTCAAACCTGCCAGAGTACATGGCTTTCGAATCAATACGTTTCTTTGTGCACAAATACAGACCCAAGATCACGTCATGCTTGAACTGCTTAGGCATAGAACACAGAGCTGACGTTTGCACAGCTCCTAAAAGGGACCCAGGAGTTTGCACAAAGTGCCATACGAAACGTGCGGAGGATTTTATCTGTACTCCGAAATGCATACACTGCAATGGACCCCATGACTCGCGCTCACCTGACTGTCCAAAGGTAGCAGCAGCTACTGCTGCTCTTCGTAAGCGAGTGAACAAACCACCCAAGCCAGCGGCACCCTATTCCTCACCAAACCACTGCGCGTCAGGCAAAAAGACCCAGAAGACGCAACAGTCACAGGAACGAAACTTTCCATCCCTTGCTACCGATCAGCCAAAACTCACACCGCAGACGCACGCGCAATCGGCAACACAACCTCCTACGCAGCTAGCGTCCCCCACCACATATGCAGCTAAAGTGCATCACACGCAGTCTCCACCTAATGCCTTGCCTGCACCACAGACGCACCCAAGCGTTCTGCAAGAACTAGCGGAACTACGAAACACCCAGAAGAATTATCTGCAAATTATCAGTGACCAACAGAAAACTATTCATGAACTTAAAACTGTGATTATTCAATTGAAAGAACAAAACGCTGCCAGAGACGCTCTAACCTTGAGTCAAGGGCAACACCCCTCCGAGCATGAGCAATACGAACGTCACTTCGAGCAATTCGCTGCACAGCTACAGCACATGCAACGCATTATTGAGACACTCAAATCAAAAACGTCGGCTGAAGGTAACAAACGCGTCAGTCCTATTGCAAGCACAGATCAAGAAGAAACCATAGATTCAGAATCATGCCTCTGATAGTTCAGTGGAACGCGAGAAGCCTTCCCAATAAAGTTGATGACTTCCTTTACTTCATAAACGCTCTCGAAAAAACTCCCGATACCATTTGCGTGCAGCAACCGGGTAAATATTGCTCCATTTTAGGCTTTGCTTGCGTTTCATCTGGTCGATGTGTTACGTATACAAAGAAAAACCTTCCGGTGGTCCACGACCTTCGTTCTTCTGTTTCATTCTCGTGCATTCAGACTCGTACCGAAATAGAGGGCACGACATACGAAATATTAAACTGCTACAGCCCTCCCAAATCAAGTAGTGTGGCGCTACACCTCAGTAAAATAGACCCTAAAGGTCCAACCTTAATTCTGGGAGGCTTTAACTCACCATGTGTCTTCTGGGGATACTCGCAAGATTCTCCCAAAGGGAAGAAACTCAAAAAAGCTTTGTAAGACGCCGGCTTTACCCTCCTCAAGACGCCAGGCCAATACACAAAAATTGGTGGTGCGAATCAGAATAATACATCACCAGACCTCACGTGGGTTAGGCACCTACCAAAAGGTACGCAATGGGACTTATGGCCCGACAATATTGGAAGCGACCACTTACCAATTGTGATTGCCTGGGCCGAAATTTTTACTATGTCAAAGGAGTATTCCTTCATTGACTGGGACAAGTATCGGTCTTATAAGGATGGATTCCCTGAAACAGTCACCATTGACGAATTTACAAAACATATACGATAAGCAACAAGGAAGGCAAGCAAAACATACGAAAAGATTCCTCAAAAGCCTGTGCCCGATAGGCACCTCTTAAACTTGTGGGAGGCACGCATAGCTGCTTTACATGCATACAGGACTAAAAATCAACTCGCAATTGCCTGAAGCTTAAGCTTCTTACGAGACAAGCATCAAAGTACGCATGCAAGCTACGTAGGCAACAGTGGCAGGATTGCTGCAACCAGCTACATGGTAGGATTAATAATCAAAGGCTATGGAACATTGTCAAATTATTGGAAGGCCGGGGCGAAACTCGAACAGCCGCTGAAAAACTCCGTTTGGCTTCCCATTCATCAGCACCAGCCACCGCTGATACGTGCGCCAACACATTTTTTCACAACCGGCAAGGCATCTGGAGTATCCAAAGTGGCCAGAGGAAACACAAAGCAACGACATAATCGATGCTCCCTTCACAATTCAAGAACTCATAATAGCACTAAAGGAGTCAAATTGTAAAACAGCTTCGGGTCCTGATATGATTACCTACAAACAATTAGAGCAACTGACTGAGAACCAACTAACACCTCTTCTTTCAATCATCAATCAAGCATGGGAAGATGGTAATCTCCCTAAAAAGTGGAAACATTCAAATGCTATACCACTGCCAAAACTAAACAAACCTCCGACGACTTCAAGTAACCTTCGGCCAATTTCGTTAACTTCAGTAATCGGAAAGGTGATGGAGCGAATGGTAAACAAGCGCCTCACGTGGATGCTAGAGAATAAGGAGCACTATCACTGGACCCAAACTGGATTTAGACCCCACCTGTCTACTCAAGACACACTGCGGCGCCTATACGAGGACATACTAAAGAACCCCTCACCTTAATGGCCGAGCACTATTGTAGGTATTGACGTGAAAAATGCTTTCGATTCTGTGCCCCATGATACTATACTACGAGAGCTGTCAGAACTGCCTGTTGGTTGATTGATTGATTTGTGGGGTTTAACGTCCCAAAAGGTGCCTGTTGGTAGAAGGCTGTATAATTACGTCCAGAGTTTTCTCCAGGACAGGACCTTTTTCTATAAAAATAGGCTCTTTCACCAGTCAATCATATTCCAACAAAATGAGTTCCACAGAAAGCCGTTATCTCTCCAGCACTGTTTAACATAACAATGCGCCCACTTGCTTTTCTTCTAAGTGAAGTACAGTCCATCTCAGCGGGGATCTATGCCGACGACTTTACAATTTGGTGTAACGCGCGAGACATCTCTACGCAACAGCAGCAACTCCAGAAGGCCATTGATGTTATCACCACTTTTCTTGACAGGCAAGGTCTCCAGATTTCACCAGAAAAGACAGAATTCAGAGTTGTTCTGAAACCTACGAACCACGGCAAGCAGCAAGTTATTCGAGATAAAATCCAGCTTACTGTACGCAACACAAGCATACAGCGCAAAGAGCACATTAAGGTACTGGGAATTATATATCAACAAAACGCCAAGTCCACTCAATGGGTAGAAAAAGCGCTGTGCACTACGAAACAGACAATAAGAGTGCTGCGAAAGTTGACAAATTGCGCCTGGGGCGTATCCGAAGGTCAAACTAAAAGGCTCACACAAACGCTCCTCCACTTAAGGCTCCTATATGGACTACTCTTCCTGCCAATCACGCCAACCCAGCTTGAAAAACTTGAATGCATCAACAAAACATGCATTTGCATCGCCACAGGGCTACCGAAATACACCAAAGTCGGAGACCTGTACAGGACAGGTCTACTTCTTCCATTACGTGACTATTTAGAGCCTGCACTGCAAGCTCAAAATGAGCGCCTCAAGTTAACCCGTCCTGGAAGAGCCATCAGGAACGAGCTAGGTCTAAGCAACCAAGACCTGCCTCAAATTATACCCACCATTCCGCCATGGGCATATATTACCGTGGCAGACACTCGGCCGCTTCCAAAACATGTGAGCCAAGCCTCAGACAATCACCGTGAAAGTATACCTAACGAAGAAGATATAATCTACACAGACGCCTCATGCACTCTAGAAGGCTACAACACAGGGGCATTTTTCAACCTGAGAACAGGAGAAGAATCCTCATTCTTCATAACTCAACCCTGCTTACTGCCCGAAGCAGCTGAAGGGTACGCTATTTCGGAACCTCTAGCCCATTACAATCAAACAGCATCATCACCAAAAGTTAATCACATCTTCACGGATTCGCAGCAAGTGCTTCAAACACTCCAAACTAGAAGAAAGCTACCAGCGTAGGCCAGGCACATCCTGCACTACGGCGCCCAACTTCAAGAACGATCAATCCAAGCACGAGTTCAATGGATTCCTGGGCACACAAATATACCTGGACACGAGCTAGTTCATCAACGAGCCTTGCCGCATCATAGCAAAGAACGACTCGGGGATGCGAGCTCGAAGCAGGCCGCAACAATGACGCAAGATGAGACCCATGAAGGCAAATACCGAGCGAAAGTTCAACGCCGGCGGCAATTAAGGTCCAACTTAGAAGAAGCTACGAAACACGATGCCCCACCCCCCAGGATCCACCCGCATCTACGAGGTCACACTCAGAAGATCGCAAACGCGAAGTTTCACGAAAATCTCGGTCCTTCACAAGGTACACCCGACTAAGAACTCCGACCCCAACTGTGACTACTGCCACGAGCAAGCAACGACAAAGCATATCCTTTGGGAATGCCCCGTTTACGAATCAAGCCGAGCTGCTTTTATGAAAAAGTCCAACCTACCCTGCCTCAGCTACAGCAACACATGGAAGGCACTACCAACTGGATACTTGAAGGCCGACTCATCAGAGCCAGGCTGAACCTGCGGTGTGCTGCCATGCGCACGATCGCCATTCCCTGCCCTGCAGTAACAAGCTGACCAGTTTGAGGTCACCTGAGTTTTTTTTTTCATGGTGCTGATGTTTTTTTTTTCTTTTCAATGGTGCTGAAGCTAACAAGCGAGAGCACATTGAAAATAGTCAAATAAAGTTCTCAATCAACCATCAATGAACGCGCTCTCCTTCGCGGTGGGCGGAGAGTGTCCAAACCTAAATATTTTTCTTACACCTTGATTTCAATAAAATATTTTAAAAAAACAGAACATGAAGAGAAAGGGACTTGCAAGACAAAAAATGTTTTGTCCAATTTATAATAATCATCATTACAACATTATCCGACTTTCACGTGACAAAATCATAATATGGTTATTAAGTGGCCTGTGTTGAGATATTGTACATTGACCTTTTCTTGTTGGGGATTTTTAAACAAACGCCCTAGTGTACTTAAGCAGTGTTAGAAATGAGGACCCACGAAAATTGGAGGTTCGACAATCTAAACCGCGTCTTCGTGCCTTAATGGCGCAGAAGTCTGCGAACTGACTCATGAGTCGACTTGCTCAGATTCACATCAAACAGTGTTTCCAAGTGATTTCAAGTTAGTAATAGGTTCGTGAGAAAAGGGTACCTTGAAAGCATGTCTTTCCACAATCTCTTAAGCGGGAAGAACTTCATAAGGGTTTCTTGTGTGAGAAGTATCTTTCAAGCAAACTGATTTGGTATGTGATGGCTCGCCACTCGCCGCAGAACGGATAACTTCATTCGTCACATTTATCATCAAGCCAGGCAAGCTGCTTACCATTCAGGCACTAAGACCCACCTCTCTCGCCTCTTGCGCCGGCGAACTTATAAAAATTATGGTCCGCGAACGTTTTTCATTCTACCTGGAAGCCAGGGGGACCTCTGGCGATACGACGTTTCGCTTTCGCCCGCATCTGTCGTCACAGGATACCTTGCTTCAGCTCCAACATGATATTGCCGCGTGCATAGCTGCGTCTAGCTGCGAGATAGCGACGACAACGAAGTTCGCGGGTTTGTTCGAGAGGCGCAGCGCAGGCGAGTGAAGACGACAATCTTAGCGGCCATCTTTTGCACCGTGCCTCGCTCAGTGGCAAGACGCCTGCTTTCAGCCGTACTCGTTTTGGGGGTTGTGGCCATAGTTTGCGTGCTTGCAGCCCAATTTCATTCTTATATAGTGTTTTTATAGCGCTATTGACAATCAGTGAGTGCTTTTTGTGCTTCTAAGTCCAGGCATGCCGTTTTCCTCACCAGGACCAGGGGCTTTCCTCTGGTCCACTTCTCTTTCACCGCAGGAGACTTCTGTGGACCTGTTCTTGCATAATGGTATCTCTGCAGTTTCTGTGGCCCTGGTCCCAACAAATGAGGTTACCATACGGACGAAGAATCCCAAAGTAATTCAAGCTGCGATGCGAGCAGCCACAGGTTATTACCAGAGTATCTCGGAGGTCCGGCAGTTTGGAAAGGGCGGTATCCTCTGTTTGTCGTCAGACCAGTCTTGTGTACAATACCTCCAGATGTGTTCTGTGTTTGCCTCCAACCAAGTGAGCGCATTCATCCCTTATCACTTAGCATGCGTGAAAAGGTTCGTGCGGGGAGTAGACATTAGTTTGACTCCATCGGAGGTATTGGAGATGTTTTCAGCAGGTGGTGCGATCTCCGTTGATAGGTGTAGCCGTGTTGTTGATAAGACCAAAGTCCCTACAGAGTCGGTGATTGTGACATTCGCTGGATCGAGTCGACCAATGTAAATCAAGGCGCGGCCCCTTATCTATCGAGTCAAACCGCTCTCACCTCGACCACTGCAGTGTGTAAAATGCTGGCGTTATGGTCACACGGTCAAAGACTGTAGGTCCGCTCTTAGATGCCAGATATGTGGGGAGCCTCACAACGCAAATTAATGTCAGAGCAAAGGGAAAAAATGTTGCGTTTGCAATGAAGTGCACGGTGTGGGAATCAAATTGCTCTGCCAAGGCTCGAGAAATTCAATTCTCGAAATCGTACATCGCAGACGCTGCTCCCGAAAAGAGGCCTTATAGCTGAAATTCAGGCTAGAAGTCAGGGTTATCCAGGGGTATCATCCTGTCATACCACGTTATCGGATGCATCTTTGTCTCAATCCATAGCGGAAGTGTTTGAAAGAACAATGGAAAAGACTTTGGAACGCCTTGCTGCAAACATTTGTTAGACTATATCTCAATATTTTACTAACCAAATGGCTCCCTTATTTGGAATGCCGGCAAATCATTTGATTTCTCAGACTGCAGAGCTTCCACGACTGATTAATGAAGTAGAAACCACAACCACGCCGTCTAAACTTGTCCACGCAGGCCCCTCTGTAGAAGAACCAAAGCAATGATGTAAATGACGAAACTGAGGAGTCTGATGATATGGAGTAACCCTAGATCACTAAAACGCACTAGGTCTCCTCTATAAAAAAATCCGCACCAAAACATGTAAAGAACAAAAAATGCCTGAAAGACAAAACAAGCCTCTTAAAGATAGATTTCTAAAGGAAACCATTCTGGATAAGGCGGTCGCGGAGGCAATTCTTTCAGAAAATAGGGTCAATTAAGATTCTCCCGATTGGAATTACAGATCAATTCACTCTTCAACAACTGATCTAGTATATTTGTCTGCAAAATACACCCCAGATATAATTCCATTGCAGAAGACATGGCTCTCCATAGATAAACCATTTCATCAAATCAGTTATCATTCGTTTAGGCTAGACCACAAACCCAGAGGTGGAGGGCTAACATTTTTCATCTCTAATAGAATCAGCTTAAAGGCGAAAATCTCGTACAAGTATATGTCCCCAGAATGTTAAATTTTGCGATAGACGTCACATTACCCGGTTGCCAACCTTTCTCCGAAGTTAATGTATACTTTCCGGACGGTGTACAACACATTAGACGAGTGGATATGGCAATCGGATCGTGGTGTATGGAGAAAATTGTAGTCGGCGATATCAACTCTCATCACACGTGTTGGGGTTTTAAAACTGATCACTGTGGTAAACATCTCTGGGAGTGGGCAACAGATAATAATCTATCGTGCATAAACAGCAGAACCTCCACAGTTGTTCGGGATCGATATCGATCAGTCCTAGATTTAAATTTCGTAAGTTCAAGTGTTTCAAGCTCGTCCTAGGCAGCACTGGACTGTGCCACAAGTAGTCATCATATTCCTATAAGTTATAAAATTTCTTGCCCGAGAACGCTTCCTCGCCCTTAGGTCAGAGTCCTTGTGAACTACAAAAAATTTAGAGATAACCTAACATCATCTTTATTGACTTTCTCCGGTGAGAATAATGATTACAAAGCGATGAAGTTGAATGCAAATATTAAAAGAGCCTATAAACGAGCTGAATTTACTGTCAAATCGGCCGAAAGGGCGCTCTCTGGTCCTTGGTGGAATGAAGATTGCACATGAGATCATCGCCGTCGCCAAGCAGCTTGGAAGCAGCTTATTCACAATCAATCCCCTAAAACTGGTCTGATTATAAATTTATAGCAGCTAATTTTAAACGCACAGTCGCTAAAGCAAAAGAGGAATATGATCGTAGACATTACGACTTCCTCTCAAAACCAAAAAATAAGAAAGCACTGTTTCAATACATGAAAAGAAGGAAGATCCTGCCATAACCAGTAAATTCGGAATATGAACTTCTATCATCCGAGCAAATGACTAAATCTCTAGATTTATTCGCTAAAGGCTTACAGAGTAGATTTACATCAACTGTGCCTACCAGGTGGCAGATTTGTACAAACCAGGCTGTTTTGAGGAAGTTTCAATGTCGGAAATATCTTACGTGATAAGGCAGTTACCCCTTTCAGCCCCGGGCCCGGATGGAATTGCAGTACCAAATAATATTTAAATCATCTCCATGTGAAATTCTTATTGTTATAAATTATTCTCTAAAGCATGAATGCATTCCTCATGATTGGGAAATAGCGAAGGTTATTCCAATACCTAAGAAACAGGCGTCAGGATTCAACATAGAAATTATAAGACCTATATCCTTAACTTCTAACATGGTAAAACTCATAGAGAGGGTTCTGCATGGCAGGATCACTAGTTGGATATAAGGCAAGTCAATAATAGTAAAACCTCAACAAATAGGCTTTATATCCGATTGTTCAATCTGGTGAGCTCATGCAGACTTAGAGAGCCGAATACAGCTTGCTAAAAAAGAAGACGATACGCGGCACTAGTGACTCTTGACATTGCAAAAGCCTATGATAGCTTTGAACATTCGACTTTGCTGAATACACAGATGACTTTAAACTTCCCACAGTACATAACGGTGGGGTTAGCAGAGTTTTTGACCTCACGAGAATTTTATTGTGTCAAGGATGGGTGCTCGTCATCTAGATACAAACAGAATCACGGACTTTCCCAAGGAGCAGTTTTTTCACCTCTTCTGTTTACTATACTGATGAGTTCCATACCGAACTGCCAGGATATATATGTCTATGTATATGCTGATGATATGGCCTTCTTTTCCGCTGACAATGATATTTATGCTCTACAGCGAAAATTACAAATATACTTAAGCATGCTAGAAAGATGGCTGCAGTCAATTTCAATGGCTTCAGGTGTAAGAAAAAGCGCTCTCTTAGCGTTTCCCATAGCCGATTCCAATTCAATCGACATTGTATATAACCAGGAACACATTCCGAAAGTAGACTCTTAAATATTTGGTTGTTTTGTACAATGAAAAACTTAACTGGAATCCACATATAGAGTACATTGCGGAGAAGGCTCAACGGGCTTTAGGCTTAGTGCGAAGAACAATTAATCGCAAATATGGCGAACGTAAAAACACCATGTTAATGATATACAAAATGTATATGCGCCCAATATTAGAATTCTGATGTGTCCTGTTTTCAGGAGGACCTGCGTACAAAAGTAAGCAGTTGGTTCTCTTGGAGCGGGAAGCTCTGCGCTTGTGTCTGGAGCTCCCGAGGTTTGCAGCAATTAATGTGATTTATCAACAAGCGCGTCTTCCTACATTGCTCTGTCGATTCCACTTGTTAACAGTACAGACATTCATAACATTTTACAGTTTACCAGTGAGAAGAGCTGAATACCTTTTCATCAGTGACCCAGATTCGTTCTTTCTCGCTCATTGGCCTCGTTTTCATAAACCGCAGATCATCTATTTACAAAAGAAACTGACAAGTATAAATGTCAACATTATTGACGTAATTGCATCTGGTATCTTAAACCATATTCTTAATATAGAATATCATGAGATATTTCCTCCACATCTAAATTTCAATCCCGCAAATTCTTAAAGAACAGACTAACAGATTTCCTACAGCATACCCAGACATGTAACACAATAGCCACAGATGCTTCCGTCAATGAGGAAAGGGCAGGTGTTGGAATAGTCTCCCAATCACTCGGCTGGTCATTTGCTGTGAGGCTACCCGATTTCACTCCTGTTTTTGAGGCGGAGCTAGTGGCAGTCATCATGGCACTGCGAAAACTTCCGCAGAATGAGAACAGAGCAACAATAATTACTGATTCACTCTCGGTATGCACAGATCTTACAACTTCTCATACCTTCCGTGCCATCACGTCGTTACGATCTTTAGTTCCGTCTCAGCTGAAGTACCTAAAGTTAGTATGGGTACCAGGTCACTGTGGGTTAACATTAAATGAAATGGCCGACGCCTCAGCCCACTCATCGCTAGATCTCCCAATAATTCAGGTTCTCCCAGTGGTAGAATACTTCACCGCAATCAGGTTTAGAAGATCAGCTATCCACACATATAGGATGGAAGCAATAACCGCGTGGACGGAATATAATCACTTAAAATACCCATGGAGATCGCAGTGAAGCCATTCTAGACAATCACAAGTGATGATTACCAGATTTCGATGTCGTGTTCCCCCATTAAACTTTTACTGGCACAGGGCTGGTCTGACGATATCGCCCCTCTGCCAATTCCGCGGAGAACTGGGAAATATCGCACATTACTTTTTGACACGTGCAAGATATTCTCGTATCAGAACTGAATTTCTAGTTACTCCTTTTACGAAAATAGGCTTGACCTTATCGGAGGAAAATATTTTAAGCTTCGGTGCCTCAGGCTCGGGATACTGCCACAAGGATGACTTTGATGCCGTGTGTAATTTCATTATAAATACTCAACTAGTGCCATTTTAACCTGGTATTTAAAATTATTCGTCATTTCTTAAGGTTAATACTTAAGTTTCTAAATTATTCCCGTCAGGTTATTACGGCAGTCTGGAATACAGGCTCAAAAGCATATTACTTGCAGTTAAATTGAATAGTTTATATATATTTGACATTTTATTTCTTTATTTTTGGTTTAAAATTTCATAGCTTACCTGAAATAACACTTACCAGTCTCTACGTTGCATTTTTCTCCACTCCTCCAAAGTGGGTACGTGCCATGTATCTATGATAGCAAAGCAAAGCAAAGCCTTTTTTTTTTGAGAGCGTCTCTACAAGTTCCACTGTCCGCGTTTTTTAATAAACCCTCTGTATTTTATAACCAGCGACACTGGTGGAAGTGCTGGGTACTACCACCTCATGGTCAGCACCCCTGTGAGAAGCCCCGACTCCAGCTCTACGAGACAGCCACGCGTGGAGACGCCTGTGCACCGCTCAAGCCGTCGCCTTCAAGGTCTTGAATCAGAATTAGACCTTTTAGAAGGAGAAACACTTCCGACAGCCACCTTTACTGAAAAAATGGCATTTTCAAGGAGTCCTGCAAAGGTTACCATCCAGAATATGCGCATTCCTGAACCATTTCATGGCCGACCGAACAAAGAGGCGGAAGGCCGGCTTGAGCAGTTTGAACGGGTAGCTATATCGAACTACTGGAGTCTCAATGAAAAGCTCTTCCACGTATACTTTGCCCTTGAAGACGGCGCGAAGACGTGGTTTATAAACCGCGAGGCAATATTGACAACATGAGAGGAGTTTTCTCGTCGGTTTCTTGACACCTTCGGTAATGCGTACCGACGCGAAAACGCACAACGCCTTCTTGAAGGACGAACCCAACAGCTGCATGAAAGCGTGGCCATGTTTGCTGAGGATATGGTGCGTCTGTGCCACCGTGCGGACGCCAACATGCCCAAGGCTCAAAAGCTAAGCCACCTCATGAGGGGCGTCAAAGAGCAGCTGTTTGATGGTCTTGTGCGCAATCCGCTAACAACAGTGGACGAGTTCATCAAGGAGGCCACTGTAATAGAGCATGCGCTGCAGCTACGGTACCGACAGTCTGATCGCCCGGCCACCGGCGCAGCTGCAGGCGCCGCCGCATTTACCGCAAACGACGAGCTTTCCCTACGCCACCGATTCGACAGATCTTGCGTGAGAAGATCACGAAGGAGAACGCAAAGTACATATTTGCAGTCACAGGCACCCCCGCAGCAGGAGACCACGGTAGCCCCCGTCACTGAAGTCATTCGCCATGAACTTCGACAAGTGTTTGCCTCTCTTTAGCAATATTCCGCTCCGCCATGCCATCCAAACTCGTATACTTACGCCGACGCTGTGCGTCATCTATTGGCTCCAGAAGTATACTACCAGCCGAACGGATACAGCTATGCAGACGTTGTTCGTCGACCCACGCCCATGCCGGCGCCGCAGTACCTCGAACCGTATCCTGTGGCAGCCTGGGCTCAGCAGGATTCTCTCAGGCGACCCTATATGCGGAAGACTCACACATGGCACACTGCGGATCGCCGACCACCCTGCTGCAACTGTGGAGAGCCAGGGCACATTTACCGTTTTTGCCCACATCGCCGAGCTTAATACCGCGGGAGTGAACCTACCGCTACGCGCCGACAGTTCGACGAAAGCCGTGCCCCCATCGACGACGACCAGGCTGGCCGGCGGGAAAGCTCTGCTACCTTCCGGACGCGCTCACCATCCCCGGCTCGTTTTCGTTCACGAAGCCGCCGTAGTTTTGCCGACCCCGTCTAAGGTCGGTCTCCCAGCCTACGGCGGGGAAACTGAAAGCAGCGACCTTTGGGGTGAAGGTTGCAAGCCGTCGAATTGCCGAAAATCCCCCACTGCTGCCGAAACACGTGAAAGACGCGATGAAGACTCCGCCGAGAAAATTGTGACTGCCAACCTCGCTGTGACGATTGACGGTGTTGAAGTGACTGCCTTAGTCGACACAGGTGCAGACTTTTCCATAATGAGTGAACGATTGGCAGACAAACTCAAGAAAGTCAGGACGGAATGGACGGCACCTTATATTCGAAATGCTGGAGGCCAGATGATGACACCCACGGGAAAATGTACACAAGATCCATGATTGAGAATGTGGCTTTTGTAGCCACATTTCTGCGATTCTGTGATACTAGGAATGGACTTCATCAGAGAGTACGGTGCTGTGGTCAACATACGTGATGGTGTGATTACATTCGGCGCTGACAAGCCTGTGACCTATGATCCAGACCAAGAACCCAGGGTGTTACTTGTGGTCAACGACGACGTGTGCGTGCCACCACTGTCATGCAGTCTTGTTTCTGTGTGTTGCGGCGTGCACTGTAATGAAGACGCCGTAGCCGAACGCATCACTGCCCTTATTTTTCGCCAAGGCATTGCCATCGCTCGCAGCGTCGTCAGCTTAGTGGATGGGCGCGCAGAGGTGCTTCTGACCAACTTCACGAATGAGCGCCGGCACATCGGTAAAGGCTCGGCTGTTGCGTACCTCGAGGAGCTCGACTACTCTCACGACTGTATTATAATGCAAGGGGAAGCCACAGCCCAATTACCTTTGCATAGTCGATATCAGTGCGAGTCTAACACCGGCTGAAAGATGCCGTCTTATGGAGCTGCTCAACCAGTTCAAGGACTGCTTCTCATCGACATCACGAGTGGGTCGAACGCCTATGACTGAGCATCGCATCATTACGGAAGACACAGCAAGACCGATCCGACAGAACCCATATGGCGTCGCTCAGAAGGAACGTGAGGTAATTCAGCAGCAAGTCAAGAAGATGCTAGAAGATGATGTAATCCAACCATGAAAGAGTCCTTGGGCATCGCCAGTAGTACTTGTGAAAAAGAAAGATGGCAGCTTGCGTTTCTGCATCGATTATCGTAAGCTGAACCACACTACGAAAAAAAGACGTTTATCCGTTACCACGGATCGATGACTCTTTGGACAGGTTACGGCATGCGCGCTACTTCTCGTCAATGGACTTTAAAAGTGGTCGCTGGCAAATAGAACTAGATGAGCACTACCGAGAAAAGACCGCCTTCGTGACGCCAGACGGGCTTTATGAATTCAAAGTTTTTCCTTTTGGTCTATGTTCAAACCCAGCCACGTTTCAGAGACTAATGGATACCATTCTGTCCGGTCTGAAATGGAAAACATGCCTTGTGTACTTTGACGACACAATTGTTTTCTCGCACGTTTGAAGAACTTCTAAAGTGGCTACTGTCAGTCCTTCAAGCCATACGGTCCGCTGAACTCACACTAAAACCGGGAAAAATGCCCCGTCGGCTTCGAAGAACTTCAGTTCCTAGGACACGTGGTCAGTCGTGAAGGTGTGAGGCCGGATCCAGATAAAACTTCAGCCGTCGCAAAGTTTGCAAAGCCTGTTGATAAGAAAGTGGTCAGGAGTTTTCTTAGTCTCTGCGCCTACTACCGGCGATTTATAGCAGACTTTTCACACATCGCCTCTCCACTCACCCGCATTACAAGGAAAGACGTTGCGTTTGTATGGAGTGAAGAGCAAGAAGCTTCGTTCAACGAGCTGCGACAGCGTCTACAAACTCCACCCGGCCTCGCTCACTTCGACAAGAATGCACCAACAGCCATCCATACAGACGCCCGCTATGTGGGCCTAGGTGCTGTTCTTGTCCAATGCCAAGATGATGTGGAGAGAGTAGCTACCTACGCTAGCAGAACGTTGTCACGCGCTGAGTCCAACTACTCAACAACGAAGAAGGAGTGTCTGGCTGTCGTATGGGCAGTTGCGAAGTTCCGCCCGTGCCTATATGCCTGCGCTTTCCATGTCGTAAACGACCATCACTCTCTTTGTTGGTTGACCAACATGAAAGACCCATCTGGACGTTTAGCACGATGAAGTTTATGGCTCCAAGAGTACGACATCGCCGTAGTTTGCAAGTCCGGAAGGCAACACTTAGACGCCGACTGTTTGTCAAGGTCACCGATTGAATCGCCGGCTACAAAGGATGATGATTTCACAGGTTTTTTAGGAGTTGTTGATGCGGCTATCATTTCTCGGCAACAACAAGATGATCAGGAGCTTCACTCGTTTATAGAATTCTTGAACGGACGAGCCACCATTGCACCAAGAGTGTTTTCGAACAACTTATCGTCATTCTGTTTATGGGACGGAATTCTGTGCAAAAAGAATTTCTCATCAACAGGTAGAAGCTATCTGCTTGTAGATCGTGAAGCTCTCCACAGCAAAATTTTACACGCCTGTCATGACGAAGCCACTGCGGGCCACTTCGGTTTCACAAGAACACTGACACGCGTCAAAGAAAAATATTACTGGCCAAGAATCGCAGCGGAGGGGAAACATTACATCCGAACATGCATTGACTGTCAGCGGCACAAGGTACCACCTGTCGAACCCACTGGGCTATTTATTACATCGCGTGCCCATGCCAGAAACTCCGTTTTCACAAATCGGAATGGATCTGCAGGGCCCATTCGCAACATTGGACAGCGGCAACAAATGGGTTATAGTGGCAGCCGACTACCTCCCCCGATACGTGGAGGCCAAGGCAATTGCGAGTGACACTGCAGCTGAAGCGGCCCAGTTCTTGATTGATAACATTGTCCTGAGACATGGTGCTCCAGCTGTCGTCATAACAGGCAAAAGAACCGCGTTTACAGCTGAGCTTTTGCGCACTGTGCTTACGCTCAGTGGCACAGCGCATAGGAAGACGACAGCTTACCCCCCTTCCCCCCCACAAACAAATGGGCTCAAAGAACGGCTTAACAAGACAATCGCTGGCATGCTTTGCATGTACGTCGACGTGGAACACAAGAATTGGAACCGAATATTGCCGTAAGTCACATTCGCGTATAATACGGTGCGCCAGGAAACAATAATAATGACGCCGTTCACACTAATTCATGGCAGATAAGTTACTACAATGCTTGACGCCATGCTGCCTTACAATTTCAATGATTCAGAGACAGACGCCGCACACTTCACTGAGCGCGCCGAGGAAGCAAGGCAGCTTGCCCGCGTCAGAATAATCAACCAGCAGCAACTTGGTGCCCAAACGGTACAATCTTCACCATCGATTCGTCGCTTATCAACCAGGAGATAGTGTATGGGTTTGGTTTCCTGTACGACGGCGAAGCATCTCGGAGAAACTGCTACGCCGATACTTTGAACCCTACAAGGTTCTGCGCCGTCTTAGAGACGGGACGTACTAAGTCGTGCCCGACGCCTCCTCTTGTTCGAAACGTCGCCAGCATCCGCCTGAGACAGTGCACGTGGTCCGCATGAAACTTTACCACTCTGAGTGATGTAAACACCCGCTGTCCGCACCTGTACCTAATGAGCATCGGGACGACGCTCACTCTGGCGGAAGGGTAATGTCGCGTGCATTGATGCGTCTAGCTGCGAGATAGCGACGACAATGAAGATCGCGGATTTGCTCGAGCGGCGCAGCGCAGGCGAGTGAAGAAGACGACAATCTTAGCGGCCTTCTTTTAAGAGCGTCTCTACGAGTTGCACTGTCCGTGTTTTTAAAAAAACCCTCTGTATTTTAATGCCCGCGACAATATCATAAAGCCCGCTATACTATGCGCCACTATGACGAAGCCGTACTAGCTCTCGATCTTCGAGGCGCGTTCGATAATCTCAAACAGCATTCTCGCTAATCAGTCTGCCACAGGCTGTGGACAAAAGACCTACGACTACACTCGCACCTTTCTTTTTGATCGCGCGAGTCATCCACCTTGATAATACAGAACATGGCCCGTTCCAACTAGACAAGCACAGAACGCCTCAACCAGCCGTCTTGTCACTCCTCCTGTTTAAACCATGCGCTGTATACCGACGATATAACCATATGAACTAACACAGACTCTCCAGTACAAATTGAGAAACGACTACAACCCTTCAGCTGCATACTTCACGTCAGCCATAGTGTCAACTAAGATCGCGTCTTGCGGCACGGAGTGATCCCCCACCATAACGGCTCTTCTATCGGTTTCACGTCTACCACCACCACATATATCATTTCCGCCCGGAGCTGTGCCGTCAGTCCAAGCCCTTCGGATTCTCGGGTTGCACATTTCGTCCCCACTGGACCCTAAGTGTACCATATCCTCTCTCCGACGCACCAGCGAACAAGTGAGTCGTACGATCCGCTGGGTCTCTACCAAACTCGGCGGCTTCCGATGGACCCAGCCCCATCCGGTTAGCCCCTGTGGTCATGTGTGCCGGAAGGGCTCGGAGGAACTCAGCCCCTCCGGCAGAAAGGACCCGCCGAGTCCACTATGCATCACCTTACTTTCGCTTGTGTCGTCCCCACGAACACCAACTGGATACTCTTCTACGCCCCCAATGTATAAATGCGTGCTAGACCTTCCCATCAGCACTTCCCATTGTCGCTTTGCGGTTCTGGGAGTACACAACTCCTTATATGAGCTGCAGGAAGCCCATCAAGTCAACCAACTCAATTGTAGAAGCCTTCTTGGCGCAGCCTGTTCATAGACTTGGTCTGAACACAATCTATGACCCGGTCGCTCTATCATCAGTACCAGACGTATGGCGCCAGAAGTTATGTGTGGAGCTACTACACTGTACCATGAACCTCGAACAACACTCTGGTCGTAGGCAAGCGCGTGCTGCTGCCCTTCACGCACGTCACTTCAATCGCCTCGGCGTGTTTGATGTTGACGTCACAGGCCTTCCACTTTGTTGCGTCTGTGCTCACAAAGGGCCGCTAGGCCAATGTCCTCTCTTTTATAGCGGACGATGAAACTCATGCCAAGGAGGCTGCCATCGCTTTGGTCACCTCCTATCCCACTGCTCACATTATCTCAACAGACGCAGGCTCAGCCTGTTCTCGATTCATTCAGGTTCCATCACCCCATCAGCTACTCACCTCCTTGAAGCCGCTTCCTAACACTTTATCCCTCACTCTCCATAAAAATATGAATTTTCGGCAACACAGATCTTCCGGGCACCGACTCGGCAAATGCCACTGCCCGCGCTTCTCCCCTCTGGGCTGCCACCATATCTATGACCCAAGTCGCATCCTGGGATCTTGAGTCTCGCACGCTACCCTGTTATTCTAAACTATTATCGCACTTCACGGCGACTATAACCTGTCCCCGCATGTGGTCTGGCGAATGCAGACGAACGGCTTGAACACCACCTTCAGACTAATACTTACCTTTGGTCAGCGGTCGCCCTGCCCTTCATGTCACAAATTTGTGGCACGTGCCCAACCTGTCAGGTGGTAGCCGACACCTTTAACGTTGTGGCTTCGTGTCCTATCACACCACTTTCTTTCTCATCCCCCTTCACCATCTCAACTAGAGAGGCTTAGGAGGAGGAGTAGGAGGATAGAAATTTATTTTAAAAAATCAAAGTAAATGTGGTTGGGCCCCTAGACATCCGGGAGCCCTTTGCCCACATCTCTAGGCAGGCCCAGTGCACCAGCCACAACTGGTCGTCCAAGCCAGTGGCCCGAAGAGCGGCCTCCCAAGAGGAAAGGGGGAGGAAGGGGCATCTGTTCCGCTACTCTTTCTAGGATGCGCAACACCCCTTGGTGACAGGCGCCCGGGCAGCGGCCATGTCCAATGGCATCCCAGAGTAGGGACTGCCGCACGGGCGCACAGAAACTCTCAAGTGTATCTCAGAATAAAACGTTCATCACCACCACCTTTTTGATAAGCCGCAGATAACCCGTGTTTGAAAGCATGTGATCAGAGGCGCCACGCAGGGTGCCTAGTATATGCGCTATTGGCGCCATAATACCATGGGTCAAGAAAGCTGATTGTACATTAAAGTACTCTTGAGTATAAACGCCTGCCGAGAACATCTACGTGAGTCTGCGCGAATTCAGGTGAATCGTAACTTGCTGCATGCGAGTCTGTGGGAGTCCAGTTTAGCAAAAATTTGGTGAGCTTCAGTTTGTTCCAGTGTTCTTCACCCACCGATCGTAGCATTACACTCCCCGTTTATCTTGTGGCATATTAGTATTAATGATAATATTAATAATGATAATGACAATGATATCTAGATTTTCACGTCCGCAAGCCACTATACGATTATGAGGGACGCCATAGTGAAGGGCACCAAAAATTACCATTATCCAGTGTTCTTCGGCGTGCACTGACATGACGCAGTACATGTTTGTCTTCAATATAGCTTCTATTAAAATGCGGCTGTCACGATTGGCATCAAAACCATAATCTTTGAGTCGGCAGCCGAACAGTGTAACCACTGTTCTATTGAGGTGGACTGCACAATTAAACTAAATGACATCATAATAAAGAAAATAGTGACCAGTTTTAAATCTGTTGTGGATATACGCTACGGGTGCAGATGAAGTATTCCTGTGAATTAGTACATATTGAACATCAGGCCAAAGGCGCGAATTTGCTCAAAGTGCAGGTATTCCGTCAGCAATATAACAGGCTACAAATATTGAATACCAAGCACGGGTAAATGGCAGAAGGCAACTTTAGCCGAAACTAGAGGGTGGTTGTTCTTGCATTGGAGGTCCGGCTTGGTGTTTTACCTTGCAGTTCCGACATTGGCTTTTGAAGCACCGCTGTTCCATCAGTTTCAGCATTGGGGTTCCTGTTGAAGCTATCTTGTAACCTGCAGGCCTCGCAAATGTATACGAGTATACGACACGTTCTCTATTAATACCTGCAGAAATCATTTTAACTTTATATATTCGATATATCCCAACGTGCACACAACAGAAAGAGATGCACATGACGCGAATTCTTGTGTATATGCATGTTTACATGTGCGCGTGGGTGCGAGCATATGCGTGTCTGTTCATCACTATCTCTCACGGTGGGAAGAACTCATGCTGCTGCACTGGGCTGAGCTCGATGCTGAACGTACACCGCAGTAGGTGGTTGGCCCCTGCTTGAATATGGTCGACTACAGTTGGTAATATTATGCAAGTAATAAACGCATACTATAATTTGTAGGGGTACTGACCCTCCTTGTAACGTTGTTTGCTCTGCGTGGCACGCATGTCTCGCCCAAAAGCCGCATTTCGGGTTAAACCCTGTGTTCGCGTTGATCATCATCATCATCATCATGGTCGTTACAGTGGTAGCGCTGGCGGCGACCCCTGGCGGAAGGCAAGCCTCGGTGGCGGGTGAGAGAGTTGCGCGAGTCTCTTCTGCGCGTGGCGGTTGCCGCAAACGGTTGTCTCTAGCGTGGGTCCCCGGTGTGTGTTCAAAGTGCACGCGAATTCGTCTTTTTGTGCCATTGGCTCAACAATTATTTCTGAAACTTTGTACTTTAAGTCTGCGACCTCGTCAGTGTGGCGCCAATGCATTTTAATTTTCACGAATTTAAAGCTAGGTAGCGCCTCTTAGGCGCCGCACAATTACCACATCACGGCATTTGATGCGGGAACTCAGAAGTTTCGTTGCAACCATTTACATTTTGCACATTCCCTCGCTTAACAACCATTTGGTTGCGATAAGCTAGATGATTTCGTGGGTCCCCGACCGCAGGCTGTGCGCCTGGGGCCCTCGTGGTAAATCAAGCGTTGGCGACGCCGTCTTGGGTGTGTTATTGTGTTTGCCATGTTATTGTGTGTTTGTCGTGTTATTGTGCTTGCCATGGAGTGTATGGTACTATTGTATAAGGATGTCCTAGCGTGTTGATAACGATTGACGTATCGATTCAACGTACGATAATGTCGTTCAAAAGTGTTTCCCCTGCCAGCCGAGGAAACGCCTTCTTATTCAAGAATAAGGACGTCGCGTGTTATTCTTCTAGAGAATTTCTGAAGCTTTAGCACACTCGATTCTTCAAAAGGCTACTTGCAACGTCATAACACGCAAACTAACACTCTGATGTTTACGGGCGCAGCAATAACAGATAAAGTTCACGCGATGGTGACAACCACCGTGGCTCTATTGTTAGAGCACAGGTTACATCATCGAAGTTTTTGAAGTTGTCTCATGCAGTTTCAAATTGATATGATTACTACTATGTAGTTCAAAGATTGCACATAACGCGGCATATACTTTCGTTGGCTTTCATATTGCCACGCGTATGTTGTGCCAGTGGTGGCGACCACAAAGCAGCGTGAGTGTCCTTGGCCGAGGGCAAAAGACGAGAACTGAGTCGTTGCAGTCTTTTGCCCTCGGCCAAGGACACTCGCGCTGCTTCGTGGTCGCCACCACTGGCACATACGCGTGGCAATATCAAATCATTTCAATAATGCGATTGACACATGTCACACTGGCGCATTTCCTGAAAGCACATCTCATTGCATTTACTCAACATAATTTTGTTATGCTGGTTATCATAGCGCGAAACGCACGCGATACAGTCACGGAGTTGCAGAGCGTGTATTTACGAAAGCGCTGCTTTTTGTTATTCCGACCATCGGCTTTCTTGAATGCGTAAGAGATTAGGTGCCCGAGGTGTCGTCAACCCATAGATCTTCTGTGGCGTGTTCTTTATCGTATTCAAGTGGTAAATACCGACATATTACAATAATAGCGGATCTCAAAACCAAATGGAAATGAACCAACGAGGTCTAGAATCTAATATTTATTTTAACAAACCAAGAAGTGTTTACATCAATCATTTTAAAAAAAATTGCTAAAAACATTTTAACAAACATGCGGTTGCCTCCTGCTCAACGCAAAACAGAAGGCGCGATCCGATTGTCAATAGCTCGTACGGTCCTTTCACAAGCGCTGCACAGAAAAACGAAAAGACCTGACAGAACTATCTGCATATGACACATATCTCGATTACCGCACAACAAGCTGGGGCTCAATATAGTGCGTCAATGTGTAAGCGCGCATGTCCCTCGCCGAGCTTGCGAATCTGTTCAGCAAGATGCTACTCGTGCCAGGAAAAGCTTGTATGCTTACCTCGAATACGTTAAGGCAGTTTCGTAAACATAGCAGATAAATTCTACGTGTGGGAATGGCCGGTTTCCCGTACTATGCACTTCCTCGTGCTTCGCACAGGGCTTGGAATTACACGATTTCTTGTTGCGCTGCGGATGACGAGACGAAGACAATACAACGAATACAGACGAGGTAGTTCGCGATTGCGGAAATTTACCTCTATTCCCTCCTCGTCTGGTCACCTGTGTGACTCCCACGTGTAGAACAACTAGTACTTCTACTACTACTTACAGTAGTAGTTGTAGTAATAATACTACCGCAACTTCTCCTGCTATTACTGCAACTACTGATACTACTACTACTACTACTAATAATAATAATAATAATAATAATAATAATAATAATAACAATAATAATAATAATAATAATAATAATATTAATAATAATAATAATAATGCGGTGGCTCCTACTGATGCTACGATATTTACTACTGCGATTGCTACTACTACCAATACTAATATCAGTACCTCAACTATCACTACTACTATTACTACAACTACTTCCGCTACGATAGCGACGACGGCTACGGCATACGATCACACCGACCGATTCACGTTAAAAAAAAAACATAGAACTTTGTTCGCGAAAAAGTATGAATGATCGCTGCCCTCCTGTATGTATGCCCCGCTTCGCCGACGAGAAGGGGCATTGAACTTCCAGACGAAGTCTCAGAGGACGCCTCAATCGCTTTCCCGGAAGTCGTACGCTAGGGAAGTGCTCTTTCGGGTCACCAGCCAAGGCGGCCGTGGCTATTCGGTTGCAAGCGTCCCGGGTTGTGTGTTTGTCGTTGTGTGCCCTGCTTGTTTCGCGCCATGGCATGGCCACGTCATTGCGCGATAAAAGAAAGATCCATGTTACTGCTACGCTGGTGGCTGACCGCACTTGTTCCATTACGCCGACAATGGCGTTGACGTAGGCTCCCGAGGAAGCGTGCATCATACAGAGCAGTCTTTTCGATAATGAGATAGCTGTAATGAAAACATTACTTGCTGTAATGAGTAACTGAACGAATTCATTTTGTGGGCTGATGAGTTGGTAATTTAATAATATAGGGCAATCAAAGAATTTCTAGAGAAGCAGTCATTATATTTTCAAATATTTTTTAAATAAAATATATCACATGCGCTTTCCTCGAGGCATGGAACATTGACTGGAGAGCAAAAACAAAGCTAAACAATAGAAGATTACAAACATCAGGTGTAAAAATGAGGCCAGCCACTATAGAGAAAAACAGCAGTGAATTCTTCTTTTGCAATTCTAAAATCACCTAGCTCATCGCAACGAAACGCTTATTAGGCGAGGGATTGTGCAAAATGTAAATGGTTCCAACGAAACTTCCGAGTTCCCGCGTCAAACGCCGTGATATGGTAAGTGTACGGCGCCTATTAGGCGCGACGTAGTTTTAAATTCTTGAAAATGAAATGCATTGGCACCACACTGACAGGGCCAGGGACTTAAAGTACCAAGTTTCAGAAATGTTTGTTGAGCCAATGGCACGAAAAGACGAAGCGTGCACTATGAAATCTCTCACGTGTAACACTGGGATATCGACAGGAAGTTCCAAGTTGGTAGCGGCCCATTAAACGGAGTGAGGCAAAAAAAAAGATCATGTGATGAGGCCACTACATGACGACATCCCGACGTCAAAGATCGCCACGTTTGGTGATGCTATCATGGCATCACTCTAACGTCAAAGAGACGCAACGTCACATCATGGTGCTATCATTTGACATTGTAGCTTCCTCTATTATTGATTGCCGATATTGTGCTGGATCACGATGGGAGAAATGTTGTCTAGAAGGTCCTGAATATGGGCTCGGAGTAAAGGTAGTCATGAAAGTTAACACGGAGTATACTCTCGTCTATTCGTATGCTGTTATCAGCCCAATGAAGATTACATTTCTGAGGGTGTGACCACTTGTAATCCCTCAAAGTTATAGATGCCAAACTTCACCATCATTGTCATCATAATCATTCTGACTACGCCCACTGTAGGGAAAATGCCTCTTCCATGCTCTGCTGATCAATCCGGCACTGTTCTCGTGGATGTGAAGTTGTACCCACGAATTCCTTAATCTCATCTGGCCACTTAGCATTCTGCTCTCCACCCCCACCGCCCCTCCTGCGTTTGCCCTTTCTAAAAATCTAGTCGGTTACTCTTATTGACCAGTGGTTTTCTTGCCTACGAGATACGTGACCGGCCCATGTCCATTTCTTCTTTTTATTTCTACTACAATGTTTACTGGTCAAAAACGGTATGATGAGTTGAGTTGTGAATTTTACTTGCCTTCATTATTACCGCTTTGTGGTAGCGGATCTAGCCTGAGCTTGGCAAGGAGAAGGTCTGTGCATGTTCCCCTTCTTGTGGTTGGTTCTTTGCAGTCATACGTATTATATCGTAGACCATATCCAGACGCCATGTACTGCACAAGCCAGTCGTCGTTCGTGGTCATCATCGTCATTAGTATCACCTTCATCGTCATCAGTGTCATTGGCATCATCATAGCGTGACCCCGCCGCGGTGGTCTAGTGGCTAAGGTACTTGGCTGCGGACCCGCAAGACGCGGGATCGAATCTCGGCTGCGTCGGCTGCATTTTCGATCGAGGCGAAAATGCTGTAAGCACTTGTGCTCAGATTTTGGTGCACGTTAAAGAACCCCAGGTGGTCGGCATTTTCGGAGCCTTCCACAACGGCGTCACTCATAATCATATGGTGGTTTTGGGACGTTAAACCCCACATATCAATCAATCAATCATTATAGCGTGTCACGATGGACAGCCAACATGGCTTTGTCCTAAAAAGCTTCGCCTCTAAACGCACCCCACAAGATTTATAACTGTTTTCGTTTTTTTTGTGTGTGTGGGTTTCCGAAGCGAGTAGCAAACTATCTTCTTCTTAACAAAAATTATGATGCGTTACTAAATATTGTGCAACATTACCTAACAACTGCTTATGTATCTGAAATCGCGAAACGTCGTGATACAGCTAGGGACGTAACTTACCACCACGTAACATCAATATTTATTCACGTGTCAAACATCACGGGAAGTCACGCAACAGCCAGCCTCGTTACTACATATCCAGTAACCACATTCTCGGTACTAAAAAAACCACATAACACCACGCAACTGGTCACGGGACTACGACAATGCAACATCACGTAACTTCTCGCCTAACTAGAGATCACGTGACATCACGCAGTGTGAAGCTACGTGACGCAACATCACGTGGTATTTGGTCACTTCACCGAACCACGTAATGGCTAGCCACAGTTTAAGAGAATTTTATTCACGGATGTCTCTTACATAGCTTATGTGCACACACAAAAATGGACAATGATGATCAATGCGTATGTACAATGCAAGCTGTTATATACAGCGAAAAGAACTTATTTGCGTGTGCAGTGATGTATAATGCAAAAATTGTACAACAAAGACAGGGCATTCATGACCATCGAGATGATTAAACTTAAATGAACAGTAAGGCTATATGAACAAACAAGGGGGAAGGGGGTTTATTCACAGTCTAGGGTGATGTTTTTGCATTCATCTGTGAGGACAGATTGCTCTCGTGCTCAAGAACAATATTGCACAAAAAAAAGACATGTTTCTCAAGAAGAAAAGAAAAAACACACCGTAATGCCACGTGGCATTTCAGTGGCGAAACTTTTTGAAGCGGCACCCATTCATCCCTCGTCGTAGTGCATAACCAGTCTTACGCTTTGACCTGCAAGGTGGTGCTGGTGGGAGAGTTCTCCTGCGCATTGTTGGACAATAAAAAATTCGCAGCGTGCGCGTTAACTAAAAGCCGCATTCTCCTGTCTCTCATTCCCAATTAGCAGCCATTGACATGTAGATTGAACACTAGCTGACAAGAAAGGGTTGCTACGTTATACTCACTGGGCGTAACCTCCTTGGTTTTAGAAAGGTTTAGCGAGCGTTGGGCCGCAGCACCATGCATACAGTGAACTAGTATAATACCATGAACTCGAGGTGGTTAAAGAGGAGAAGTAGACAAGAAGTGCAAGCCGTAAGAAGGTGTGCGTGTGCCACCTCTCGTTTAGTCCTTGGAATGTGCGCTGGATGGCGGTGCTTCTATATGCGGAATAAATGATGAAAAGATGCGAGATGGTGGTACTTGGAGTGTTGACTAGATGGACGAACGGACACACAGACAACTGCATGGACGCACGCATGGATGGCTGCACAGGCGGATGGACGCATGGACGGAGGCAGGGGCGAATGCATGGATGAACGCAGGGACGAACGCGCGGATGGACGTGCGGACGCACAAAGAGACGCGTGCATGGACGAATGGATGGACGCACGGACGGTCACCCAGACGGACGGAAGCAAGAACGAATGGGTGGACGGTTGTTTCGCCCCACTCTCTATCGCCCCGTGGATATGTTGCCATTTTTTTTCTGTCATAAACTGCGTAACAGCTTTACTAACGTGACGGGTTCTCAGGAAAAGCACGTAACAGCTCGTGAAGTGAAGAAAATAACATCAGCTAAAAGGCAGTCACGTGAAATGTCTAGTCGAGCATGGCTATACTTAGTACCACTGGAAAACTATTAGCATCTCTAGCGAATGCTTTGCACTGCTAGAGAAACATAGCTAGATCGAACATTAGCACCAGTCAACCTTCAGGCCTTGCGCAGTTCGTGCAAGCTGCGCATTTTTGTTACCCTAAACGGTATACTTTCCTACAACGGAATAAGTGCGAGGGCGATAAATGTGGGCTCAGCTAGATGTGGCACAAACGTCAGCATGCATGAGTACCTTTGTCATAAAGAAGGCAGCTAGCTCTGTTCGGCTAAGAATAGACAAAAACTTCGTTTGTTCATTTCGGAACTTGCAGCGCTTGCGTTTTTGCGATTGTGCCTGCTTTTCTGCTCAATTCAATAAACCTAAGAGAACTAACTTCTTCGGAGCGAGGGCCGTAGGTTGTTTTCTCGTGTCAGAAATAAGGCAGCCTAGCGGGTAGAGCAACCGTCAAGTTACTTTATTATTCAAGCTTTTAAAGCAAACATTTCTCGCGTTAGAAGTGCCAGAGCCGAAAAAAAAAACAGATTCTCGGCAAGCAAATGATTCAGGTGTGCGTGTAAGAAGTAGGTAACCAGGTCAGGGCAACATATATGCGGGAGTGGGCTCAGATATTGTTGTTCCACAACTTAAATTGCCATAAGCAGGCGTGCGTAAAATTGTCGAAACTTGTAAATTTGCAATACCTGTCATTGTAGCTTCTGTGGAGTGGAAAAGAAAATTTCAGAATATGCATGACCAACCTCCGCTCCGCAATTCCTGTAACTGCCATTCTGGAGCTCATTTTTATACAGCGTTATAGAATCGTGCTGAGAATACCAAATGGACATTTGTCTGCCATCGCCTATGACCCCGTGACCTATATGCTAAACTAGATAACGATGGCCCCTTTCTAAGGCGCAAGCGTGTGCTAAACAATGTTTAGTTATAAGCACAAACTTTGTCCAACGGTAGAAGGTAGAAAAGGTGTTGTCTAAATTCGTGCTTTTGTTGTCGTCAGCGTCACGTGGCATCAAAGAAAAACGTACCAAGAACCTTCATCTATCTGAAGGTTAGGGCGAAGCGAATCTTGGCATGTGCGTGTCTTTCTTTCTTCCTTTCTTTTTTTCTTTCTTTCTTTCCTTCTTTCTTTCTGTCTTTCTTTTTTTTCTGTCTTTCTTTCTGTCTTTCTGTCTGTCTATCTGTCCTTCTTTCTTTCGTTCTTTCTTTTCCTTTTTCTCTCGCTCATCCTCCTCCATCCCAGCACTTTGCTTGCTCCATGCTAAGAGCACCTCTCCCATTTTCCTTCCTGTGCTGCCCTCTGCCGTTTCGGCATGGTTTTGTAGGTGCCAGAATAACTGGCATTGCCAGAACAATGACCTCGCAGATCAGGGGCTTTTCGTGACATTTTGAGAATATCAGTCAATCATCGTAGCACTTCGATCACTGCTAAGCGCCATTCACGTGTTTTCCGGCAGGCTCAAATCACCGTACGCAGAGTCTGCACAAACATGTGCTGGATGCTCTATGTCTAGCACTTGCTAACCTTTAGAACGGACAAAAACTGAACGGTCTACACTGAAATGGGATACGCCGAAAACCCTGCGTCCATGACTGTCGAGCCTAGCAGTGCGATTTATATTCAGGCGTACTCATTTTACCTTCTTTCTATCTGTTTTTATCCCTTAATCTCCTTCCTCAAGCATAGGATAGCAAACGGTACTCTACTGCTGACCCGCATGTCGCGGGATTGAATCGTGACTGCGGCGACTGCATCTCCGATGGAGGCGAAAATCTTGTAGGCCCGTGTGCTCAGATTTGGGTGCACGTTAAGGAACCCCAGGTGGTCGAAACTCCACATATCTATCAATCCAGGATAGCAAATGAAAAGTGCATCTAGTTGACGTTCCTGCCTTTCTTTCTTTCTTTCTTCCTCCTTTCCCGTTGTGGTGAGGGCGTATGCGAAGCGGCATAGTGAACAAGAAGGATTTGGCCTTCATCCACGTCCTTAATATGGTGCAATGCAGTTGGTACAGGCAGCAACGACTGGAACAGAATTACTCATTTACGCATTCGCACTCGGTAAACATTGAAATGTGGCAATATGGAGTGAGAAGATTCCTCGATAATACACCAGATCGCAACATCAGACGTGGCAAGTCGCCGAGAAGAACACGATCTAGAGAACATCAATCATCGGGAAAATGACGCTCACAGACACGCGTCTGTTCTGCGCATTCTCGACGGACACGTATCGGCATGCTGCGCCGAGTGTTGCTTCGCATATGCCGCCACCGAAATTGGCGAGTCGTAACAAGGTTCTTTACCGCTAGATATCGAAACTACTCACTGATCTCCCATAGTTGAGTGCGAAGTGCTCGAAACCGGTCAGCACTTTTTTTCCCTAAACATACCGTTAAATGTAGATCATAATGTTGTTGTTATAACAGAAAAATAATAACGTGAGAGAAAGGCAGGGTTGTCAACCAATATTGCAGCATCCGATTTGCTACCCTCCACTAAAGGAAGGGGAATGGGGAAAACAGATAAGAAGGAAAGTGAAAATTAGATGCGCGCGAACGTCGTCCTTGTTTCGGCATTGTTATAACAACGCCGTAACACTCTTCCTGTATTTCTTTCGCTCGTTCTTTATAACAAGGTCGGAACAAGGACAACGTTCATCCAAGTCCCTTCCGTTTGCCCCGTCTGGGTAGTCTTCTCGCTGTACCTAAGCACAACAAGGTTTGCTTGCAAAAATGCTCAGTCATGCTGCAATAAAGGAAGAGAATAGCGGTATTTGTCTCTCCCTCTCATGTCTTTTGCGAATATTATTGTTACAAATTTAATGCACCAGTTCTAGAATTACGTACGCATAGTGTAGTATGCCGAATGCAAAATGAGAAGGCGACAGCTTGGCGACCGCATTTCTGTCTCATTTACTTGCCGTTTCTTGAGGCACGACTTATTTTGAGGTCGTTGACCCAGTTTCATCTTTTCGGAAGCACCGATTGCTCTGAACGAAATACAAGAAAGAAAACTGAGCCCGTCGTGGCAATGGTGTTGCACAAGACAATGAAATGATATACAACTGAATGAACGTAAGGCACAGCCATAAGAACTAATGACTTGTGAGCGCACTGTGTCTTGAATACAGATCGGAAGAGAGGGAATAGGGGATAAACAGAACAAAAAAAAAGAGAAAATAACTTATGGTGACAGCTCATCGGTTCTACTTTCGCTGTAAATCGGTCACCAACAGCTTACTGAAGAAAAACAAGCATTAATACGCAGTACATTGAATATGTACGTGTAAATACCTTTCAATAAGACAAACACCATAAGAACGAGTGCTGAAGAACCCATTTGGACATTAGAAAGAACAACCGAACCGGAAATCGGCTGCAACATCTGCTCTAGTTCTTCTTTGGCACTCTTCCAAGCCATAAAATAAGCAAGCAGAGACAAAGCTGTCCTCCGTTAGAGCATTTTGTGTGTAGTCCAGAAGAAGGCCTCCTGTGAAGAAAACAAAGTAGCGGAATCTCTTTTCCTGCGCTCGAAGCCCCCCTCAAGATGAAGACATCGCGTCTCTCATAATCATATGGTAGTTTTGGGACGTTAAACCCCACATATCAATCAAGATGAAGACACACTCCAGTGTCCTCAAATTTCTAACCTACTAAAAAAGCACCAGACCACTCATGAAACGCAAAAACTGACTGGAGTCCTCTGAAGGCGTCTTCAGTCAGCGCCTTCAACAAAAGTGACGCAGAAAGAATCCACATAACGGAATTAGCCTACGTCACCACACCACGTCATGATGAGCTCACAGATTGCGAAAGTTTGTTATGTGTTTATGACGCCCAAAAACTTGTGCGATCGAACGTATGGTGCAGTTTGACCATTGATGCTTATAGTGTACTTATCCATAGGCTTTTGGGCGTCATAATTGACAGGAACCTATCATGGAGCGATCACATTTCATACATAAAGAAACGGTTAATGGACATTTGTAATATACTGAAGTTCTTTGCAGGGAAGACTTGGGGAATGTCTCCCAGTGCAATGCTACAGCTGTACAGAGTACTTTTTCTCGGTTTCCTGTGGTACAGTTTACCGGCATTGACCAATGCAAGCAAGACGAGCCTTCGAATGCTACAGAGTGTTCAATCCCAGGCATTCCGGATTAGCCTCGGCTTGCCTCGTAGTGCGTCAACAATGGCTACTATAGCTATCACCGGTGACCACCTCCTCACGACACATATCGACGTTGAGGCACTCAGGACACATATAAGGCATATTGCTCGGACACCCTGCCACCACCTAGCCTCTTTACTAGCAGAAAGACCACGTTCGTCATTTTTCCAAACGGTCACCACATACCGCGATTCTTTGCCAACATGCTTCACACCCGCCGCTAGGCCTTCGACTCCTCCCTGGTGCCTGACTCAGGCCAATATCAGGCTAACTATACCTGGCATCAAGAAAAAAGCAGATATGTCGTCACCTGCTCTTAGACAGCTTGCTCTGCTCTTGTTATACGAGACGTATCAAGGCTGTATACACGTATACACCAACGACTCTGTTCTACAGAAGAGTTCAACGGCATCATTTGTTATTTCGATAAAAGACACGACAAGAAAATTCAAGACCTCCCACCTTACGACATCAACGGGAGCAGAGCTCACTAGCTCTTCGTGCCGCATTGCAATTCATTAGCGATCAATAGCCACAAAAAAGGACAATTTTCAGTGACTCAAAGGCGACACTGCAATCCCTTTGATCACCTTTACGCCACGGCCCGTACGAACAGCTGGTATTTGAGGTTGCAGAAAAGACTCACCAATTCATTGAGGAAGGACATGAAATAGCCTTTCAATGGCTTCCAACTCACTGTGGAATAATTGGCAATGAACCGGCCGATCAAGCTGCCCGTTCTGCCAATTCTGAAAGCGATGAAATATCAATTCCGCTTTCCAGAACTGACGCTGCACGGAAACTCCGCATGCTTGCTTGCAAGCGCACCACGTCACACTGGAACGAGTCACATTTCATCCATGGACAGTTAGGTACTTTAGACCCAACCCTTAGTCTTCGAATTCCTCCGGAATTACGCCGACGAGACGCTACTATGCTGTGCAGATTATGGTTGGGCGTCGCATTTACCAATGCGTACGCGTTCCGCATAGGAATGGCTGACACTGCTGCATGCAACCATTGTGGCAGTGATGAAACAACTTTGCACATTCTGTGTGAATGCCCACAATACTGCTCGCAGAGACAGTCCCTCTGCAATGCACTAGATGAACTGGACAACCAGCCTCTTTCGGAAGAAAGACTCCTGCGCTGCCGACAGGACTTTATGTCGCAGAAGAAGGCTGTGAAGGCGCTCCTGCGCTTTTTGCGTTCAACCAGCCTGTCCAAACGACTGTGACCGGAAGTCCTTGAATGTGTGCGCATGTGGTTGTTTTTTTTTTCCTAATTTATTTTATATCGCTCTACATCTATCCTCTTCCCGACCCTTTCCCCGCCCCCGTACAGGGTAGCAAACCAGTTCGTCTAGGTTAACCTCCCTGTGTCTTCCTTTTAATTATTTCTCTCTCTCTCTCTCTACGTGTTTATGACGTCATCGGGACGTTTATGTGGTTTGACATGGTGATGGTATCGCTCGGCATCATCCCTTGGCCAGAAAAGGGCAAATCACAGGAGGCAATGTCAACACGGTGAAACGAGCGAGAGAAAGAAAGAGTATAGTAAAAGTAGGGAGACTAACAAAACTAAGTCCAGTTTGCTACCCCAAAGTTGGCAAGTGCAATAAAGGAGTAAAAGAGAGAAAGAGAGAGTGGAGGAGATGGATATTTCACACCTCACACATAGTTGAGGTTTCACTCGCGGTCGCACAGTGATGTTACCCTCAAGAATTGTGGAAATTCTCGTGTGGCTTTCTAGGCTCATGTCCTTGAAGGCCACGCGTCCAAGATGTTCTCCAGGGTAAATTATTGATCGTCCAGTCTCCTTGAGGCACACTAGAGAGTCCGGCGTTCTTCATCAAATTTTGGACAATGGCACAGGGCATGGCCACAACAGGACATGGCCACATTGCGTAGAAGGTGAAACAAAGACGCAACAATGCCTCGACCTTAAGCTAGTCGCGGAACACTATGCTAGTCACAGGAAACTTTTTAAGGCAGGCACGACAGGCTCAAAACGTCAACATTAAAAAAAATAGGTGACTTTCACTTTCTAGTCGACTGAGGCGGATGCTTTAGAAACCTTGTGAGTTTTTTGTTGTTGGTGAAGTGGCTGTGTCCGAGAGAGAAGTGCGTGCGAAGCTTTCGCCTCAGAAAGCAGTAGACAGATGAGCGTCCCACCTGCACTGCTCCTATTAAGTTTGTATTGAGCTGTTTGCTTGTTAGCTTGAGTGATTCACTTCAAAAGTTGGATGTGGCATTCGACGTACAAGGTCTCTTTCGAGTCTCTCAGAGAACCAACAGTGCGTAGTTGTTAGTACATGGGTCCGCAAGCTCAACCATAAGTCAACTCACTCGTACTCATTCAGCCTACACAGATCGAGCCGCGAGCTTGAGTAAGTCTGAGAGTCGAGGAGTCGGCTCTCAGACTTACTGTGAGTCGACAAGTGAGTCGGCTTGAGGAAAACATCGGTGATTGCGCGTCCGCGTGAGCCATATGGGCGAGGTATGTTGAATGACGTATACACGCTATTTAAGAAGGTAATTGCTAACAGAATTAGGACAGCATTATAATTCAATCAACAAAAGAATAAGCAGGATTTTGAACAGGTTACTCAACAATTGACCACATTCATACTATCAATAAGGTAATAGAGAAATGCTCAGAATACAACCAACCTCTATAGATAGCCTTCATAGATTACGAGAAGGCATTTGATTCAGTAGAAATATCAGCAGTCATGTAAACACTGTGGAATCAGGGCGTTGACAAAGCATATATGAACATCAGAGAATAAAGCTACAGAAGATCAACTGCCACCATAGTGCTCCGTAAAAAAGCGACAAAATACCAATCAAGAAGGGTGTAAGACAACGGGATACAATCTACCCAATGCTATTCACCACGTGCTTACCGAAGGTTTCCAGAGGCCTAGAAGTGACCTACCTTTTCTAACTCGTACGTCACCATGACCCACTCTAGTCACATACCTTAGTGACACGATGAATTTTCACGATCTCTTTGCCCTATAATCGCGACCATGCGGGACTCATCTGGGGTCTTAATACCGATCCCGTAGAATTGATCGCCATGAAGGGAAGCAACAGGTTGTTGGAAGCGTTCCTTCGCAGACGAATGTCTATCGAAGCGAGACAGCTGTGCGTTCTCTCTATTGTGGCGCGGCATAGCCGATCCTGTAGCACACGACAATAAAAATCTCAGAGCGTACTGGACAGAACTACCTTTAATGGCGACGGAGAATCCGAACAAGAACAACATGTGCGTAGTGGGTCAGCCCTTTTCTTCCTCTAATTTCCTAGGTGCCAAAACTCTCAACTGCTTTTCTGTCTATGAAAAATAACGAAAACAGGCTCTACTATTACAGCTGTAACCATGTTAGTGTTGGTTGTCTCCATAAAGGGCGAAAGAGATCGGGCGACGAGAATAGAACTGACGGCAAACCAACTCTTTTGTCGCCACGCTCGTGTCTCGTGACCCCCATACACGAAGGCAAAATCGGGCGAGAACAGTTGCCATGGCTACAGCTACTTGAAGTGAATCTGCGTTTTTTTCTTTCTTTGTTGTTTGTTTTTCCAGGGAACTTTCGGGAAACAATCTTGATCTTGCGACAACGCACGGACGGCTGGCTTGCGGGTCGTAATGAAGCGGGCGCGGTAATCAACAGTTGACACTGACCACGCCACCAAGCTCTCTCTTTTGGTCTTACTGTCTGGACAAAGTTGTCTACTGGATGGTCTACGGAAATGTCATTAAGCTACGAGGCATTTTTTCCTATTCTTTATCATTGCGTTCTTTATCTCGGACTTGTTTTTCTAGTGGTTCACACGACGGGTCACCCATTCAGGCGTCGTTCCTTACACGGTCGCTAAATAAATAAAATTCACTCGTTCCTTAAATGGAAACTAACAAATAGATGCTGTGTGCGTGCTCACAGGAGGTTTCAGAAGCCTAGAATAGGAAGAGTCAGGAATAACAGTTCACGGAGAGTATCTTACTAACTTACGCTTTGCCGATGTTATTGCATTGTTGAGTAACTCAGGGGACAAATTGCAACTCATGATTACGGAGTTAGACAAGGTGAGCAGAAAGGTAGGTCTTGAAATTAATCTGCAGAACACGAGAGTAATGTACAACAACCTCGGAAGACAACAGCGCCTCGAGATAGGTAATAGTGCACTTGAAGTTGTAAAACACTACGTTTACTTAGGACAGGCAGTAACCACGAAGCCAAAGCACAAGATTGAAGTAACTAGAACAATAAGAATGGGGTGGAGCACATTCGGCAAGCACACTCAAATCATGACTGGTAGATCGCCACTAACCCTCAAGAGGAACGTATATAACAGCTGCATGTTGCCGGTAGTTAGCTATGGAGCAGAAACCCGGAGGCCTACAAAGAGGGTTCAGCTTATATTGAGGACGACGCAGCGAGTAATGAAAAAAAAATGATAGATATAACCTTTAAGGGCCACTCACCAAGCCCCATAGCAAATTTTAGCTAGACAGTGGGAGGTCTTGGGTGTCCGATGAGGAACATTTTGCCACAAGAATTTTTTTTTTGAATCGGTTCATTACAAGCTGAGAAAACTATTTTTTTTTTCAAGTGGCGTGAAACGAGGATGAGAGGAGGCAAGCTCAAAACCCTTGCCGCTCCTCCGCGTAGCCTTCGCAAGTTAAATCTCTTCCCAACATCTCCGGCATCCGCCCAAGAGGTCACGTGCGCATGACGTGCCCAAACAAGCCAAACCACCGACCACGCGAGCGGCATTGTTTTGATGACCAGCGTCTCTTTTGCGGTCTATTACCTGTTTCTACGGGATGATTTGGAAACGCTGGCTTAAGACGCGGCAAAATATATGAGCACAATGAGTGCGCGAACGCGTAGTATTGTTACTTTCACTTCCACGGCTGTCGTCTGCTCGATGCGCTGACCGCTGGGACACGAACGCATGCGAAGCACCGGCACGTTAGCCCCGCATCTCATTGCAATTCACGGGAAAAAAAATGAAAGAAAGACGCCTACATTTTCTTATTCTGTCTCATTATTTATCTCAAGTTTCAATAATCTCTTCAAGCAGTAAATTACATAAACTACGCATGTCGTGGTAAATCATTTAAGCCATGTCACGTGGTATACTGTTGACAACGTCAGAGCACAGTTGTCTACGTAGATGACCAACGTCACTGCATTGCCGTGTACGTAAAGCCACTTATACACGCACGTCATGCCCTCATTCTCTGGGCACGCACCCGCAAAAAGAAGGGGGAGCAGCGCTCATCTTCGAATTTAACCCCTTTTCTAGTCCCGTATTGTTGCAAATTTTGGCATACGGGATCATGAACGCATCGTCTACGCATTGCGCTTGTCAGCTCAAAATTGTCAAACCTGGTGAGTTGCTCTTTAAGAGCCAAAAAGAGAGCAGAGTGCATTAGGGATCAAAGCGGGGTAACCGTAATAATTTCCAGGTAACTTTCTAACGTGCCTAACTTTTTTTCTAGTGTCGTCTTTTTAGTATGGCGTGTATGTATATTTTGTGTACTTGGTAATGTTTTTTACGTCATAAGTGGTATCCTTTGTCACTGTAAAATGTTTTTATCCAGAGTCCACAAACAAATGTACCTGTTACCCCTTGTTTCTGCCGCTTCGGCTATGTCCTAAAATTTTTGTGTTTTGTTTTGTTGCACATCCAACTTTGCCTTTACCCATGCCTTGTATACCCACCCCTCATGTAATGTCCCTTCTGTTACGGACCCTTGAGGAAAATTAAATAAAAATAAAATAAAAAAGGAGATCATAGCGGAAGTCAAGACGAAGGAATGGACATGGGCCGGGCATGTAGCACTTATGCAGGATAACCACTGGCCATTACAAGGGTCCTGAAACACTTTTTTGAGTAACCATAAAATTAGGTCACTGGAAAAGCGTATTGCCTCACAAACTCAACGCCACAAAAATTTTAAGAATCCGTCCAGTACGAGCGGAGTTTCAAAGATTTGTCACACGCTGCAATCGCATTCTCTCTACTGTCGTCCCGACGAAAGCGCTGGAAGCTAAGCAGAGAGGGATGGCAGGGGCAAACAAAAAACGTCACGGGCGCCTTGTGACCTTGAACACTTTTTTTTTCAAATACGTGGCTTTTTCAATGCGATCGCGCGCGCGCCTGTGGACAAGTGATGGCCTCCAGCGGCGATCGCTGTAACGACTGAGCGTGCCATGTTCAAATCAGCCAATGGTTGATAGTTGGGCTTACTACGAGTGATTTTTGGCTTATTGCGTGATTTGTCGAGAGAAGAGAAAGGAGTTCTAGCTGACTTTGATGATTTATTGGTATTTCCAGGCCGCATGCTGCGCTATATTATTTGGCTCGCGTGTTGTCGGGAACCTCCACTACCGATCGGCAGAATTTTCTGACTATGCCCAAAAAGTGTTGCAGGACCCCTTTAAGGATAACTGACTGGATTTCCCAGAGAAAGTAAGTGGGCAAGGGGGAGAGATAAAGTTAGGTGGGCAGATGAGATTAGGAACTTTGCGGGTATAAAGTGGCAGCTGCGAGCCCAGCAGCGAGATCACTGGAAGGGGTCATGAGAGAAACATTTGTCCTGCAGTTGACGTAGTCAGGCTGATTATGATGATGATGATGGTGATGATGATTATTATGATAATGATGATGAGCGGGTCTGTTTTTTCCCGTTGGTACATGCCTTTGCGCGTTTCGTCGTGATTGTATTATTGGCGCACTTATGTTGCCCGCAGCTTGCACTGCTTGGAATTTTTAGTGGGATTGCGGGTAATAACTGCTACTGCCAGCGTGAAACTGGACCACGGTATGTATTTATCAGGAAGGGTATGCGGGGCGTGGTTCGTACTAGCCAACCGAGAAGGTTTTGACTGGTGTGCTAAATAAAGGCTGACGTAAGCGAAATAATGGTCTGTCAAAAAATTAGAGGACCCTAAAGCTTCGCCTTTAGAAGTTGAACCAGATAGCGACATCCTGTTCCTAGGGCGTATTTCAGAGACTTAGTGCATGAAACCTTTTTTTTTTTTTTGAATTTGCTATGCACCCACTATACGTGGTCTTAAGGGAATACGCGCAGTAGCGTGTGCGCCTTTTGTGGTAGGGTAACGTTTTTCAACGACGGAACCATTATGATAAGCACATACTCTGACGCCCGATGACAATGTATACGCTTGTACCACGCATTATTACTGCAATATTTCATGTTTCAATGTAAGGCATGTATACGTGACGCGTGTGTTTGTGAAGCATGAAAGTTACTTTGACTGCATTGCCACGGCCGCTGGATCAAAGCGCACAGGGTGCGCTTTGATCCAGCGGCCGTGGCATTGCTAACCAGAGGAAGCTCTTTTCACTTATTTCACAACCGGAGGCGTCGCCGTGTGGCAGAACATCTGCTTGCCACGCAAACGACCCGTGTTCGATCCCCATGCGATTTTCCGGTCACGCATAAGATAATCTTTTTGCGCTAACAACCAACGACGCCGACGCCGAAACCAGTATTTCTGCGACATGATCTTTTTACCGCTGTCGCGTCAAAAATTACCAGTTGGGGAGAAAGATCTCGCGTCTATAAAAGCTGATTACGAATATAAATACCGCCCCATACGCTAGGATAATTCTGAAGCAAAACCTGTGATACAGACATGCGGTACGGGTGGCGACGCCTTTCGCGAAAAAATCTGGTGCTGCTAACTGTACAGAAACAAGTGAGTACGCGAATGGGCACCCCGAACATGTGTTGGTCACATGCACTTTAGTACGCGCCGTTTGATATTATGCTCTTCTTAACGATAAGCCAATTCTATTCTCAAAGTCGGACATTTTCTTACAATCGCCTCTCATTTCGCGCTGCTATTCTTCATTGTTAATTTCGTTGTTTGAAGTATAATCGCTCTCACTGCCAGTAGCGAGGTGGGGAGAAAGTGAAGGTGACGCGCAAGGGTTTTTGGGTGCGTTCAGTAGTTTAGAAATTTTTGTTACAATTTAATTATTCCAGTCATCTTTCATTCTTCCGGATACTTTTGTATTCTTAGCAGTTGTACTGTTTACACTCAAAAGCTATAATCAGTGGATGCTTTAAAGCCTCATTTAGATGTTTTCGTTCACATCTGACAACACTGTACTCTGCAACATTGTGTCAAAAATGAAATTAGAATTATCACCGTCGATCACGGTTCTCTGAAATACCAATTCTGAGGGCATCTTGCGCTTGGTTAACGCCAACCATGTTTGAAGGTTTTGCTATCCGCAGTTGTAACAATGTGACAGTCGTTAGATAGCCAGCCCTGCATACGCAAGAGCTCCGATTGAGAGGCCATGCACGGTGCGTTACGGAGGAAGAAAACGGGATTCAATGCCAGATAGCAACACATTCCGCGTTTGCTCTCTTTCATCCTCGTTCACTCTCCTTCGTATTCGTTTACTCTATCGGAACGCCGACGCCGACGGCGTTCATGTGGTATAAACTAATACACTTGCACTGTGCTCTAAAACTGAAAACTGAACTTGGTCTGCAAGAAGTGATTGACTGGTTGTCTGGCTGCGATGGGCCTACTCCTTGACGGGTTGCACAGTTGATCTTGACGATGCTGCCGTTGCGTTTGATTGTATTCTTCTTCTGGGAATGTGATTAGTCGCTCATCTCTTTCACACAAAAAACTGGACGACTGCGGAAAGTAACAGACGACGGCAAGGCCGTCAGCTGACGAAATTAGTCAGCCCACCCAGGTTCGTGATTTGTCTCAGGGAGAGCAGGAGGTAGTGTCCAAGATGTCACAGCCTGGTCCCAGCGTCCTACGTGCATAATTGCCGTATAGGGACGCTGCTACGCACATGCGGCTCATCAAAGTTATGTCATCACAGTTTCAATGTGAATAGCTGCCTGCATGTGTGTGTGCGTGATTGTGAGTGTGAGTGTGCGTGTGCGTGTGCGTGTGCGTGTGCGTGTGCGTGTGCGTGTGTGTGTGTGTGTGTGTGTGTGTGTGTGTGTGTGTGTGTGTGTGTGTGTGTGTGTGTGTGTGTGTGTGTGTGTGTGTACATACGAAGAAAAATAAGTCAGGATCAGAAAAAGTCTAACGCTCTTTGACAAGTGAACAATGAATGGGATTAGCAACCTTGAATGCTACATTGACAATGGATCAGTTCTCCTCTTGAATTTACTCGTAGCTCGCACTGCCTTCCCGTAACTTCTTATAAAGCGGAATAACAATCCGGCACGAGTTCTGTCTTGTGACCATGTGACCTTTGTCCAAAGGATGCCTGGCCGAGCGATTTGAACGGCCGTCTTCGCTATGTGTTCATTCACACATAACGTCTGTCTGTCTTGCTCAATATTGATCTTTTTCACTCTAAAATACCCGCGCTGTCAAAAATCTGCTAAATTATAAGTGGAAACACTCCGAAGATAACGTTTCCTGTCTACTTGCAAATCGCGCGCCTGTTTTTCGCGAACTAATCGGCTACCTCTAGGTGACTGTAACATGTTGCACCATACCATAAAAAGTGAAAGAAGTCTAAATACTGTGAAGATAAACCAATGCATGGGAAAGAACCAGGTGTACGCATAAAGAGACAACGAAGACAATGTCACAACTAATATGGATGGGATGGTGTAGGTAGTGGGGGAGTTCTACAGAGATCTGTACAGCAGGCGAGACAACCAACATGATATCGTAAGAAGCAGTAAAAACCAAGAGGATTCTGACATCCTACCAGTGAAGACAGGGGAAGTAAAAAAGGCCCTAGAAACAGTGTAGAGAGGCAAAGCCAGTTGTGAGGATTAGGTAACATCGGACCTGTTGAAAGGTTGTAGACAAACCGTGGCTGTGTTCCATGTTTAAGAAAGCATCGTAGACAGTCTACGCAGACAGCTTAGAAGACAGCATCGAGCTCACGGTGCCAGGAAAAGAGAACTTGTCTAGATGCTTTTTGTGTGACGAGGTGCCACCTCGCGCCGAGAAAAGAAATCTAAGATAAAAAAACGTAACTATATTTTTAGCCTATTTCGTGTAAAATCTATGAGAAATCTGAAAGTTACTCACATTGGGCGTCTGGAGAAGCGTATATGTGTGTGCAGACAATCACTCTGACGAGATCCGAGCTATCCGACCAATTAGCTGAGCCGCCATCCTGTTTGGACAGCAAAGTAGCCTGCATCGTATTTGTCTATGATGTCGTCTGTCGCCTTCTCGAAGCCGTCTATTTTTCCGCCTGTGTGTGAATTGGTATGGAACTTAAGATACCCGCTGTCCACTTAGCTGTCTACTTAGCCATCTACGGTGAGTATTGTAACATACCCCGTGTTAGAAAAAGTGGCCAACTTGTATACGGAGTTTCTCTGGACGCGAAGGGTACCAGCATCCTTGAAGAATACCCACATCACCCTAATACAAACTCAATGACTTGAAAAATTACAAGCCGACTAGCCTATTGTACGTTGTCTACAAGCTATTGACAAAAATAACAGCAAACAGCAAAACGACAGCATTACAGTTCAAAAGACCACAGAACCAAGCAGGATAGGCTACTCCAAAATAGACCATATTCATACTATCAATCAGGTGACTGAGAAAGGCACGGAATGCAACCAACGCCTATTCATGGCCATCATACATTATGAGAATGCGTTTGATTCAGTTGAGATATCAGCAGTCATGCGGGCACACCACAACCGCGGCACTGACTACGGGACGAAATCTGCAGCGGATACACAGCGACCAGAATCCTCCGTAAAGAAAGCGAGGAAATCCCAATGAAGGGTGCAAGGCAGGGAGACACCATCTCTCCAGTGCTATTCACTGCGGGTTTGCAGGTTTTCAAGGCCACAGATTGGGAAGAGTTCTACATAAGAGTTAAACAGAGCATATGAGTAACCTGCGATTCGCTGATGACATTACATAGGTGAGCAACGCGGGGGACGAATTACCACCCGTTATTTTTATGGAGGTACGCTGACGTGCACTGTGCCACACGTCCCCAGGAGGTCTTCAATGATTGTGGACAGAAAGGTCTTGCTGAAATCACTCAACAGGATGCAAGGTGCACCATGACGTAACACACGGGAGTTGAGAAGAAAATTGGCGACGTCTGAGGCAGAACTGGTACGTAAAGGAGCAGTGTCTGCATATCGTGTCGGGTGATGAACTGCTGTCACTATCCATCGATGACTTCTTTATTTGATTGATATGTGGGGTTTAACGTTCCAAAACCACCATATGATTATGAGAGACGCCGTAGTGGGAGGCTCCGGAAATTTATACCACCTGGGGTTCTTTAACGTGGGTGGGCTGTTACAATGGATCAAAGGGATAGATGTTCGATCGCTGCCTCGAAGTTGATGATACTGGAGTGGAGCACAACGTGAGGAGGAAGGCCATTCCAACCTTGTGCGGTCTTGACAAAAAATGATGAAAGGTGCGCTGTGGTGTGAGCACTTGGCAGGTAAATAACTTTCCCGTGATTTATGCGGTCTCAATCACAACGGGCTGGCTTGATGATGGGAGTACGAGGTGATCCTTGATAGTACTTGAAGAACAGGCACAGACGAGTATCACAGCGGCGTGACAAAAGAGTGGCGGAATTAGCACGAGATTCAAGTTCCGTTACGCTTGACTGATATGAGTAATCTAAAAAGATGAATCTTGCCACCCGGCTTTTCAAGTGTTTTAGTAGTGTTATTCTGATAAGGGTTTCAAAAAGCGCATGCGTATTCAAGTTTCGGTCTGAATAGTGTCTGATAAGCGAGTAGTTTGACGGGGGTATGAGCTAGATAAAGGATACCAAGCTTAGATGCGCAAGCGCTCCATTTCAACTTTCCGCTTCTGCTGGAGGTAATACCATGTTGTTATTGGCATGGTTATGCCACTGTAAACAGGAGGTTATATCAAACGTAAATGAAGCATATGGGACTGTTCAACACGCATGTCTGTGCATTTAACATTTAGTGTAAATTCGTAAAGTCTCACTCCACAACAAAAAAATCAAACCGCAATCACTTTTCGCCCCACATGGTTGTGACGACATCGATTCCCATTGTACACGGGATCTCCCCAATTTTTTTCAAGGGTCGAAGAGGGGGGGGGGAGGCACTGTTTCGACATTTTTCCAACAGGGTACTGGAGCAATCCGCTCACCGTTCAGGCGATCGAATTAAACAACGTTCGGTGCACGGCACCCCGTTCGCGACAGAGGTCCCACCATGATTATTTTCACGCCTTAGCGCCCCATTCTGGGTGAACTCTAGAATTGTTGAAATCCGGAACAAACTGTTTCGTAAATGGTCGCCAGACTGGGCTCTCGCTACAAACGAGACGTGACGCAATTATGCGAGGTTTTGCTTACAGTAAAGAACTTTCAGGGAGAAGAGAGGGACTACTAGGACGAGGGCTATCGGGGATAAAAAACGGGAAAAGAGGTGTTTGGAAAGCTGAAAATCCAATTTAATTCGCAAGCTTCAAGTTTTTTTCTTTCCGCGTCAGGCGTCGGTAATCGATTCGGAAGATTAAAATATTGAATTAGTGGCTCCTGCCGGTGATATTCGTGGGGCTGAGCAGCGCATCAGGAGAAGCTGCGAAATATCGGTGAGTTTAGAAGCCCCAAGCTCCTTTTCGTTTTTGTTTAGTAGTTCAACAAAATAAGAAGTATGCATAACTAATGGTAATCGGCTTTAGCATAGTTTTTCTACAACAGCAGTACCAAATGATGTTAGAGCTGTGAAAAAATACCTTTACGATGATAGAACAACACGCGTTTTTTTTTTTCGTTTTCGTGTAACCAGTCCATTAGCTAGTACACGTGCACCCACAACTTTGCGTTGACTTCACCCGTGTGTGTGCAAACATTCCCAAATATTTTAGAATTATATGACAATATATGTGACCAACGCTAATAGAGTTTATTCTAAAACTAAACCGTTCCCCAGGAACTACAATAGAAGCTGCGATTTCAAGGCGATTCACTGCTGATTGCATGATTCGATCACCCACTACTGTGTACGCCAATGTAATCACACTTCAGACCTGATCTCCTTTCCGGACAGAAGTGAGCTCAATAAAGTGTTTAAGCTCTACCATCTACAAATCATTTAGTCACTGTCTCAAGCACGTAACAATATAGCACAAAGCTTACTTAAAAAAATAACTCTGATGTATTTCACTGTCACGTTTTAAAACGCCTACTTTGTATTAAATTACCCTAATTGTGCACGTAAAATCTATAACTAGAACAGCCATTTAGAACAAAACTTTTTTTTTGCGACACCGCTACACAAAAGAAGAGTCCTGTCGAATACTTCTGATGTCTTTTTGGCGAACTTAAATTTGTGAAAACCAAGTTTGTAGAATGGGCCTAGAACCTTCATTTTGTCGTCTCCGTAAGTTACAGCTATGATAATTGATAATGAAAATGATGGACGAATCTGATAATTTCGTACGTAACAAATAGAAACACTGTGGTTGACTGTTAACAAAAAGGTTACGTGTTTGAGTGCGATAACAGTAATCGTATTTTGATGGGGGCCAAATGCTAGGGGTATGAATATATAAAGTACGTTCCAGCCTAAAGGAACAGTAGGGAGCAAAGCTCTTTTTTGCATATCGCTAAAGTACACTTTTATAATCCCGAAATCACCACTGTTACTCCCGGAAGACGGTTAGTGAGCGAGAAAATGGGAGAGGAGAGAAGATCGGTGGCGACGCCATTTTCACACTCCTGCACCAAATACTATGGCGTAAGTGAATTTCAAGGTGTTTACTGGGTCCTGGTAGCTTCTAGTTGGCACTAATGAGTTATATAGCATCACATCTTGGTGCCACTAACCTAGCATACGAAGTTACAGAAATTTTCATCTAACCAATGCCGTGAAACGAAGAAAAATGCATTTTGAAATTTCTGACGTCACGCGCGGAGATTTCCGCTCAAAATTTAAAAATAACTCTTTAACGTTGATTTGCCCCGCTAATAACGAACTTGTGATAGTGAAATTTGTGGCATTAGAGGCCTGAGAGTGCAGTTTGTCAATCTCATGCAAGTCTTAGTTTCTCTATGGTGTATCTTTAAGATGTCCGGATAGGCCCCACCTTGACAAGCGAAGGGCGACAGGCGATCGCCTGTGCTGCTAAACAGCACCGCTATTTCACACCAGGCGATGTTTCCCTAATTATGGGTATACCGCCCGTCCGAATCATTACGTCAGGCAGGACTGCCCGCCCATTGGTGGCGGCTTGTGTCCACCCTTTTCTGAATTGAAGATGCCGCGGGCTCCAATTGTTTTCCGCTATAAATTTAGGTGCATGTTGATGAACTCCATGTGAACGATATGCACTCTGATGTGCCTCGGAATAGTATAATGGCTTTGGCACAAAAAACTACAGGTTTTATTATTACCTTTTGTTGTTGTTGCTATTGTTGTTGTTGTTGTTGTTGTTCTTATTTTTTTTACTTTTTATATTCTTAGGAAGCACCCATACTATGTGGCGTTTCATTGAGACCACTAAGAAAAAAGTTAGTTTTTTTAGCGAAAGCGGTTATGTCGTCACAGCTGGCTTCGTCAGCAGCGCAATTCCAACTATTCCACAGAAGACGAAAGGTAAAAATAACAAAGGAAGGCCAGAAAAGTGACGCAGCAAAAAAAGTAACGGTGGGGGTGCCTAAATTATGATGAAGCAGTGGTGGCGCGCACACAGAAGTCACAAAAATTGCTCTGCGCCTAAAGATGATTGACTAGCTCATAAGTTCATGTTGACTCCGAGGAAGCAAAGATATCCAGAGACCATGCAAATCAAAAGTTGTGTATTGTCTGAATTGTCGTAAATGGTGTCGCACTATACAAAACTGAACCCGCTTGATTAGTTACATGAACGAAAATAAATCTGAGAGTCTCTTCTGTGTTGCTGCACTAGGTTTATAATTTGATCATAGCAGCAACACGCCCACGTAATTTTACACAGTACTAAAGCAGAATCGAATGCGTCCCAGAAACGCTGCCAAAGCGGGCCTCCTCATTCACTTCTGGTTTGTGCGTGCTAACATCCGGCAGCTTGTCCTCTCATGTAGAGAGCCTGTCTGCTTCTGATATTCTGCAACAGAAAGCAAGAAGAAAGACGCCCAAGCAGTGCTTGAAAAAAAACAGAAAAACAAGACGAAAAACAAAAACAGTCTCGTAATTTAACTCTAACAAACTGAGTTCGCCTAAAAAGAAACATGATTGTGAAATCATTGCCAATCTTGTAACAACAGAGAGAGGGGGGGATGAAACAAGGGCAAGACAGTTAAAAATGAGTTTCATGCAAGTGAACTGATCAAGTATCGGCACATCCCTTTTCCTATATGCGCACATACTCTTCAATAAGACGCATAAAACACTACTTTCTCTCTCGTCTAGATGGAGAGTTTAAAACGAGCCAGCAAATATCGGGGGGGGGGGGGGGGGGGCAACATGCAAAGCAGTGAAGATCGTTCGCGTAAAGGGACGTTATTGTCCAAATGTCGTAAGCGAGACGGCTCGCTGAGGCAACGCCAGAAATGCAACAGCAAACATTCATAGACAAAGAATGAAAAAAAGAGGGAAAATGACCTGTCACGACGTTAAAAGCAGAGTGACTATCGATCAATAAACAGCTAACCCGACAAACAAACAAGCAAACACGGTGCTTGGAGGACTTGGTGGCTACTATCCCTTCAACGGCGGCGCCTGGGGTCTCGATAAGCATAAGAGACGTCGCCAAAAGAGTTCAACGCACTCTTTTCGTGACGAATGAATCAAGCGGGGAAAAGAGGGCATCTCTTTGTCCCATAGACAAGCGTTGGGACGCCATGTATGTTGTTGTTGGTTCTGACCCCTGTGGTGGTTTCCCTTGCATCCCCAAACAGGTTAGGTTAATCCGTTCTTTTTTTTTGTCATCTTCTTTTGCGTCACTTGCAATATAGGTGAACAAATTCAGAACGCATGTAGAACGCATGAACGAACAAATGATAAATGCACGTTCCAAGCCACACGAACACAAAATGAGCCAGAAGCAGGCCAGAAGTACGAAGATTAGACAAATCTGTGTACTACCCATCATTCCCATGCTCGCTGAAGCGCCGTGCGTTGCATCTCCCATAGACACTAGCTCCAGAGTTCCCTCTAGTGTATATTATTAAACTCTATGGCCTTAGCAAAGCGTTGCAAACGCTTGCCTTTTTGAGCATCGCGTTGCAGCGTAAGCGCAGCGTGATAAACACTACGGTCTTTGGAGTTACTTGTGTGTGCCTTCTCTAATATAAAGACACACATACAAAACGTCGGCGCGTTGTTATGGTGCCTCACATAAGTGCACAAATTGTTTTTTAATTGACAATCCCACAAGTATTAACGCTGAAACTTGAGCAATTTCGGTGGGTGCCGCGAATGGGTTTGGATTTTGGCCGTTCAGGCTATCATTTCGGTGGACAAACACACGTGTACAGAAAGACAGACCAATATTTTTGCGTTCAAGTACCGCGAGAAAGACTAGCGTCTTCAATACCGCCCCGCGCACTGGGTTCATTGTAAAGCAAAGCCTTTCCGAGGTACAGATAAACGGTAATGGGGGCAGTGCCTTTCGCGAAATATCTGGTGCTGCTGAGTGTACAGAAACTAGTGTGTACGAGAATGCGCACCTCAAACGTGCGTTGGCCACAAGCGCATGTGTATGCACTGTCGAATATTATGCACTTAAACGATTAGCCAATTCTTTTCAGTCTTACCTATACTTCATTATTCGATTTATATGCCTGGTTAGAACATCAGTTCCCATAATAGAGTACTCTAAATCGTTAAATACTGTTTCTAAACACACACATAAAAGGCACCTCTGGTTTGAGGCCCACGGAACGGCTTAATGCTCTCCCATAGTAGAGTACCTCGTACTCTAGATCGTTAACAACTTTTTTTCGAAACACATGTGTTGTTTGTACACGCCACTGATATGATTTTGTTACAGCAGACAGTTGTACTCACCTGAAATGTTGTTACCAGTTTGCAATAAACTTCCCGGTCTTAATCGTCCACATTTCGAACGCCGAAGGACACCAGAACGGCGTTAAGATCTCCCATAGTAGACTACCTAGTACTGCTAATCGTTACCCGATTTTTCTTAACACACAATCGCCCACATTGCCAGTAGCGAGGAGGGGAGGCGGTATAAGGTGACTGCCAAGACTTTTTGCGCTAGTTCAGTATTTGAATTATTTTCGTTACAGACTAATATTTATATTATTTCGCACTTTTTCGCACTATCATTCTTGTGTAATCTTAGCATTTATTCTACTGTTTACTGTCAGAAGCTCGGATCAGTAAACGCTTTCGAGCCTACTTTAGATGTTTTGTCTACAGCCAACAACATCGTACAGTGTAGCTTGCTGCTGAAAATAACATAAAGATGATCATCATCGTTCACGGTACTCTGTAATGCCAATTCTGAGAGCAGCTTGTGTTCGGTTAAGACCAACCACGTTTGAAGACTTCGCTATCCGCAATTCGAGCAATGTAACCGTCGTTACATTACCAAACTGCCAGCGCATGGGCTCCAATTGAGAGGCCAGTATGCGTTACGGAAAAAGTAAACGGGGTTAGATGCCAGTGGCTTGCAATAACGGCTCACGCCGAGTTCGCTCTCTTTCGTATTCTTTTACTCTATAGGAACACCGACGTCGAGAGCTTACACGCGACAACAGTGAACGATGAAACGGACGCCAAAGACCTGTGCTCTAGTATCGAACAAAACTGAACTTGGTCTGAAAAAAAAAGTGATTCACAGGTTGTCTGGTTACGATGGACCTGCTCTTAAACGGCTGCACAGTTTATCTTGACGATGGGAGCTGGAAGACGCCACCATTGCATTTGATTGTGTACTTCTACTGGCAATGTCACTTGTCGGTCACTTCCATCATCTCTTTCTGGCAAAATATTGAACGACTGCGGAGAGTAAGACATGAGGGCAGAGCGTCAGCAGACGAAATCAGTGAGCCCACTCAGGCGAATGAGAGCTCGTGATTTACCTCGGGGAGAATAGACATTAGTGACCAAAGCCTGAAAACATTGCTCCCGGCTTTCTCAGTGCATTCTTGCCACAGGGCATGTGTGTGTGTGTGTGTGTGTGTGTGTGCGTGCGTGTGCGTGTGCGGGTGTGTGTTTGTTTGTGTGTGCGCGCAAAAAGAAAGCTTACCTACAATAGCTGTTCTCCATTTTTAGGTAGTGGCAACAGTGAGACACTGCAAAGACCTTTCAGCGGTTAAATCCTCCTTGGGCTAACCCTGCGAAGAGAGCCCGCGGCTCTGAGAGGAGGAGGCTGTATACAGAATACTATTTTGTTCGTATATTGTTCGTTGCTATAAACTTGGAAGGCTTTTTAATGGAATCGAATATTCTTGTACGTTGTCCTCCAACTTGGAGCTTCTTCAAGTGTCGAGACCTTCTTACAGCGAGAGTGATCGATTGACACTGGCACAAAACTTCTTTCCCGCAAGGGTGGATGACCCTTTTGGCAGCGTACAAAACTGGGCGAGTTTTTGTGTGTCGTTTTTTTTTCTGTGTCGTCTTTTGCGCTGGCTTTTTTACATCATGAACTCTGTTCTTACTCAACCTCTTTCCTTGTTGCCGAACCACTTTATGAGTATTTCCTTTCCACGCCAATGCAGTTTCTGTGTCATCGGCCTTGAATCGACAAAGGCTTTCCGAGACTTGCATTTCTCTGAAAAAAAAAAAAGACAACAGAAACCTCACCCTTCGCAAAAGCGCAGATAAATTGCGCCTTCCATTTTCGCCGGTTAAACAGATCCCTGCTGCTTTGCTACCCCCCTCGTCCGTCAAACCACAGTAAGGAGTCAAAGCTCTTTTATAATCTAAAGGCTTGTTTTTTGTGTGCACTTACGAAGAAAAAGAAAAGTCAGGATCAGGAGAAGTGTCACTCGCTTTGTCAAGTGAACAATGAACAAGTATGCTTATAAGAACTTGATGCTGGGCGGGTTACTGAACATTTGACCTCATCGGCGTTTTTGTGCTTAAGAGATGAACACATAAGAGTACAGGACTAACGCTACAAACTGTGAATTGTGAGTAGCGCTTGTTCTGAAGTTTCTCGCGGGTTTGGCTTTCTCAGCAATGAACTGACAATGTTTTCAAGCCAACCAGTTATGCCTTTAGTGATATTGTAACTTTTTTTATAGCATGACTCCGAGTTGGTGGCATGGAGAACAAGTAAGTCATATGAGACGGACAACCAGTTAAGTGAGGCAGTGGCTTTAAAATGCACAAAATATTTTGAACTATAACAGATTAGGTACACTTGAACTTCAGAAAGAAAGCTCCTTTTTGTTTGAAATTAATTTGAACATTAAGCAGCTGTCAGCGAGAAAGTTTGTGCAGTCCCCCCATCCCAAAACTAACCCTTATGTGCTATGTTATTCAGTTTGCCAAGATGATTACACTCATTTATGAAGTCAAAACGTAAAGTTTATTACATCTGAACGCGGTAGCAGTTTCAAGTATATCTAGTTATCTAACTTTGCTGCGTGAAAAATAATGCATTAAATTTGGATTTAAGTGGTAACATAAAAACTAGCATCCTATTCGGATGGATGTTTTTTTTTTTTTTGTTCAAGTACCCCCTCCCAAAGAAAAGGCCTATTTAGACTACAAATTATCACCCTTCATAAATGCATACCATTATGAGCGCACATTTTTCTTTAATTGTAAGTGGCCATTTGTCTGCAAGTTCTTTGAGACTTTCCCATATCCTACACTTCTTACTACCAAATATACACATTTCCAGGACAAATGCATTACAGAAAAAACAAGACACAGGAGAAAAGACAGTTGATAAAAGAATGGTGTTACCATACGCTTTCATAGTGGTGGTACAATTAATTCATTCACTCATATGAACTTGCCAGAGAACTCTAGACAATGTCGTTTCAAAGATCTATAAAAATGCACTCAATCAGCTTTTGAAGAATACAACAGGTGCTTTCGCGTTCGATAATATTTGCGCGTTGATATTACACAGAAAATACACAGCGACATTTCTACAGCGAAAGTAGTTATGACATCAGAACCCGGATCACGCGCGGTGCCGTAGTTGTCCCATTATCGTATCACAAGTATCGCGAAAAATAACAAAAAACTTAGTAAATAAAAACCATTAAGTACACAATAGGATTCGAACCCGAGTGCGCTGTGCGCCAGCCCAATATTCTACCATTGAGCAACGCCTAAGCTCGGAAATCGTTTCTAAACTGGCCTTCGGCAGGCTTGATGTCAAGAACAAAGCGTTTCAGAACATCAGAGGAATGACCAGGCGTAACACAATGCGAATTGCTTAGCGAGTGGGTGTTCCAATGCTCCAACCCCTTATAAAACTTGTTCTTGGTCGTCTATTGACAGTGGAACGTACCGACTTCAGGCATATTTCTTCATCGTCGTCAGCCACTGCAGAAGAAATTGCACAACATTCCTAGTAAGTGTGTAGCGGATACCAAGCTTCTTCGAAGAATGACGAAAGATAATATAGGGAATGCGGGCCTATTACACAAAAATTATCATTATTTACGGCATAGTGGGTACCCAGCAAGCGTGCTTGTAGCCGTTACCCAAAGAGTGTTTCGAAAATGCTCCAAAAGGCCGCTTTTGTAGCTTTTGTTGTGACTGTGCCACCCGTTCCGCGGAGGCCTGGCGGTTTTTTTTTTTTTTTAGACTCAGGTTGAAGAATTCAGACGCATGTGAACTTTGCGACAGAGTTGAAGATCCTTTTTTTTCCTAAGGACCTGTTGTGGTGTTTCTCCACGTTGTGTCAAATAGTGCAACCCTAATTTGTTTAATATTCAAACGAGATCAAGGATCATTTGAAACGAGATCAAGAATCAAACGAGATCAAAACGAGATCAAACAAGATCAAGGATCAAGGATCAAGGAACTGCATTTGATTCTTTAGTACGAAATGAGGCTGCGCTCAGGAAGGGTAAACCTGAGTCATTAGGTGAACTAACTTTACTATGATAGAAGGCGAGTGCATGAGAACATTAGGTGGGTAGATATTAAGAAGTGGCATGTATAACATGGCAGCAAAAACGACTAGACTGGGTTAAATGTTTATACATGGGAAAGGCCTTTGCCCTGCAGTGGGCCTAGTCAGGATGGTAATGATCACATATGTATTCCAATGAGTAGGCGTTTTGTCGGGTTAGCGTGGATTGTAGTTAAGCGCCCTCCACTGAAGTTGATTTGCGTAACGTTACTAACGTGCACTAGCACTACGTTTCAGCTCGCCGCTTCTGCTGGAGGTAATACCATGTTCCTATTGGCACAGTTGCGCACCCGTAAACAGGTGGTTGTGTCAAACATATATGAAGCATATGAGACTTTTAACATGCATGTCGATCCATTTAACCTTCGTTCGGGTGACATCGATTCTTATTGTACGTGGGATCTGCGCTTTTTTTTTAATTCGGAGAGGGCGGTGAAGAAGGACGCTGTTTTGACACTCCTCTAACAGGGTACTCGCGTCACTCGCTCACCGTTCAGGCGATCGAATTAAACAGCTTTAGGTGTAGTGGCACCCCGTTTTCGACAGAGTTCCCACCATTATTGTTTGCCTTAGCGCCCGATTCTGGGTAAACTCGAGAATTGCTGAAATCCAGAGCAAACTATTTCGTAAAGGGTCACCAGGATGGGCCCTCGCTACAAACTGGATGTGATGCAATTATGCGAGGTTTCGGTAAGAGTGAAGAAATTTCAGTGAGAAGAGAGAGAATGCTAGGGCGAGAGCTCTCGGGGATAGGAAACGGGAAAAGAGGTGTTTGGAAAGCTGGAAATCCGATTTCGTTCGCAGCGTCAAGTTCTTCGGCGTCAGGCGTCGGTAATCGATTCGGAAGATTAAAATATTGAATGCGAGGCTCCTGCCGGTGATATTCAAAGCGTTGAACAGTGCATCACGCGAAGCTGTGAAATCTCGGCGAGTTTAGAAGCCCCAAACTCTTTTTCGTTTTCTCTTACAAATTTAGGAAAATAAAAAGTACGCATAACTAATCTTCATCGGTTTTAGTATAGTTTTTCTACAGCAGCAGTGCCATATGATCTTAGAGTTGCGAAACAATATATCTAAGATAATATTACCACGCTCGTTCTTTTTTTAATTTTGTCTAAGCAGTCTGTTAGTACATGTGGACCCCCACAACATTACGCTGACCTCGCCCGTAAATATAGAAACATTCCCGAATATTTCGCACTTTATGATAATATAGGGGGGCAACGCTAATAAAGTTTATTTAAAAACTGAACCGTTCATCAGAGATTACTGTGGGAGCTCCGATGTCCGTAATTGGCATATGTCAGGCATCCGGCGTTGTCCATGGCGATGTCCACGCGCCGGCGGGTGTTATCTCTCCACTTACGCTCCGTCCCCTGTAGCAACAGCTGCGGGCACACGCACTTATCCTCACCCCTAGCAACCGGAGCATGTGGTGCGAGAAAGCGTAGGAGAGGGTAGATGCATTGCTTCGCCGCTCCTTGTCTCATCATTCACGCTCTCTTCCTTGCGACCCACTTTCGCGTCCGCTGGCACCTCACTCTTTCCCGTTCGCTGGCTGGGCGCCTGTTGAGAGCATCCGGGAATGTGTGCACGAGACGGCGCTGTGAAACGCCAACATCGAGCCGACAACACTGGTGCCCCACTCTCTCGTCCCTTCTCTCCTCACTCTCGACCGTTCGCTGGCAGGGCGCCTCTCTAGGCGATGGCAGGAGTCGGTGAAGGCGATATTCTGACGGCAATGGTACCCTCTTCCGACGCAAGAAATACCTTCACATTTCGTCGCGTTTCCCATCGGCGAGGTGGGTCATTTTTTTCGATCACCGACGGCTGTGTGCACCGATGTTGTCACACTTCAGGCGTTATCCCTTCTCCGGACACAAGTACGTCCAATAAAGTGTTGAACCTTTACCATCCGTGACATTTTTTAGTCCCCGTCTCAAGCACGTAACAATGTAGGAGAAAGCTTACTTTTCTTTTAAAGATAAATTTTATATATGGCACTGTTAGGTTTTGCAATGCTGACTTCGTGTAAAACTACCCCAACTCTGCACGTAAGATCTGTAACTTGAACAGCTTATTAGAAGTACTGAGTTCTGTCTTATAATGATGACGTTTTTAGCGAATGAGTGGCAGGCGGTCCCATGTGTTACAAAGTAGCACCACTTTTATACACTCGGCAATGTTTTCCTGTTTTTCTAGAGTGGTAACCTAGCGCCTGGATTATGACGTCACACCAGAATGTGCATCTATTGGTGCAGGCTTGTATGCACCCACTTTTGAAGTGGAAATTCCGTGGACTAAAGTTGTATCTCGCTATAAATTTCAATGCCCGTTAAGATATGCCAGGTGAAGAATATACATACCGACGTGCCTTGTTATCATATCGTACTCTGGCCCGTAAAACTACAGTTTATTATTATTATTATTATTATTATTATTATTATTATTATTATTATTATTATTATTATTATTATTATTATTATTATTATTATTATTATTATTATATTATTATTATTATTATTATTATTATTATTATTATTATTATTATTATTATTATAGTTTTTTGGTTGTTGCTAATTTTCTTCATAGTATCAGGGAGTGCGCCATTCGAGGTGGTGTTTCAATAAAACTGCTCGGAAAAGAATTATTTTTAGCAAATGCGGTTATGTCGTCCCAGCTACGCTTTGTTATGAGCGTAGTTCTATGTAATGAAAGAATAATAAGACGAAATGCAAACAACAATGAACGTAAGCAATGCAACGCCGATGATAAATTGGTGGAGGCACCGATATTATAACGAGACAGCTATGATGTGCACTCATGTCGAAAAAACTGCTCTCTGCGTAAAGATCAGTGACTAACTCATTATTTTATTTCGACTGCAGCGAAAGGAATGAAATCGGTTAAACGAGTCAAAGACGCCAACGAAGTGTCTATATATAATCTGATGATTCGCAAATGGTGTCGAAATGTGTTAAACGAAACCCGCTTCATTCTTCTCTGGACTATAATAGTAAACCTGGCATTGTCTTCCATGTTGCTTACCTCAGCACAATTTTTATCATAGCAACATCACCCGGACGTAACCTCAAAGCGTAATAAAGCGGAGTTGAAAGCATCTCAGACAAGCTGCAAAAACAGGCCTTCTCCTTCACTGCCGGTTTTTGCGCGCTAATTTATGGCAGCTCATTTTCAAATGCAGAGAGCCTGACTGATTTTGTATTGGGCAAAAAAAAAAGCAACAGGAAAGATGGCTAGAAACAGCTGGAAAAAATCAGGAAGCAAGGCGAAAGACGAAAAAGGTCTCGTAATTTAAGCCTGTTGAACCTAATCCGCTAACAAAGAACTATGGTTGTAAAATTGATGACCGACTTTGTGAAGAGAGGAAGGGGCTGGTAGGATGAAAAACGCGCAAGAAAGGTGAAAGAGTTTTCTTGTCACTGAAAAGAACAGCGATTGGCACACCACTTTCTATATAAGGATACAAACCGATTGTCCATAGTACGCATGAAACACTACTTTTTGCCCCGTCTAGTTGCACCATTTCAGACGAGCCCGGGCTCGGAGAGAAGGGAGGCAACTTGAGTGCCAACGAAGCTTGTTTGTAGACAGCAACGTTATTTTCGAAACGTCGGAAGTGAGACGACCCGCTGAAGCAACGTGCCAAAATAAAGCAAGCAATATTAAGAAAGCAAGAAACAAAGAGAAAGAGAAAAAAGAAACGAAAAGGAAAGAAAGAAAGAAAGAAAGAAAGAAAGAAAGAAAGAAAGAAAGAAAGAAAGAAAGAAAGAAAGAAAGAAAGAAAGAAAGAAAGAAAGAAGGAAAGAGAGACATCTCGATGTTCGAAAAATAGCCACTAGCGATCAGTAAACAGCTATTTTCAAACAACTGAACGAGCAAACACTACGTTCGGGGAAAAGAAGGGAAGACGCAGAGGACAGCGTGAGAACAGACATGGTGGTCCGCGATCACGCATCGACGGCGCCTGGGGTCTCGACTCTGATAAAGACGTCAGTGGTGACAGAGTTCCCTGCCCTCCTTTCGTGACGAATAAATCAACTGGGGAAATGAGGGAATCTCCTTTCTGTGAAAAACAAGAGTTCAGACGCCATGTTTGTTATTGTTGTTAGTTCTGACCCCTGTCGCGATATTATAGGGAGTTTCAGAATAACGTTTGCAGGCGCTGCAGGCGTCGCCGGCATAGCGGGCGCCGTATGAGTTGTAGAATAGCGTTTGCCCTCCTGCAAACCACAATGCACAATCGCGACGACACCGTATATATCCTAGAAACCAGCGTTTGCGGGCCGCACACGTGGCCGCTATTTCGGATTTTCTGCGGGCGAGCCGCGAACGCGAACGGCGACTCGCGTTACGACGCATGCGCAGTGGCAGCGACCGCACCGCAAGGGCTCACGGTGCACTCTTACAAAACTCCATAGATCTTGCATCCCTAAAAAGGTTAGTCTGTGTGATTTTATAGTGGCCTTTTCTTTTTCGCCACTTGCAATAGTCCTACAAAGATTCAGAAGCCTGGAGAGTACACTAAGAGTACTGAATGACGGCCGCTGATCGGCTTGGTGGCTGAAGAAATAGTGCCCCTCAAGCACTCCACGAAGTTTTGCGAAGGTGGACTCACCATTCGTCTGGCTGATGACGTCAGTCAGGTACGAACACCCATTGGTTCACGCCGTGTGCCTACGCGTTTGAGAATCAAGTGCCGCGGAACTCAAAAATTGATTGATATGTGGGGTTTAACGTCCCAAAACCACTATATGATTATGAGAGACGCCGTAGTGGAGGGCTCAGGAAATTTAGACCACCTGGGGTTCTTTAACGTGCACCCAAATCTGAGCACACGGGCCTACAACATTTCCGCCTCCATCGGAAATGCAGCCGCCGCAGCCGGGATTCGAACCCGCGCCCTGCGGGTCAGCAGCCGAGTACCTTAGCCACTAGACCACCACGGCGGGGCGGAATTCAAAAATTTGGTGCAACTATATATGAGTGGCAACTCCAAGAAGGAGTAAGATTTGCACGCTACCTCCCCGTAACCGCTGATGAGATTTCCGTAAATGTTCAGTTCTGTGCGAATGTCTCGACAGCCGGCAAGACCAGTTCGGGAGCATCGAGAGTAACACGATTTGCTTCCGCGTAGTGTTGCAGTTGGATTAGTTCGCGCTGGCCTTCCTGTCGGCGCTGCAACTGCCCCCTGCTGGAAATAACGCTGTAGGTCACACTCCGAGTCACGTTTCGGGCCTTTCGAAAGGCGCACCAGTAGATCGTACTCGCCCGCAAATTCTGGTTCTCTTTTCACAATTAAGGAGAATTTCTCGAACAACAGAGCACTTAAGCATTGCTTGTAGTATAGATGAGATAACCAGCTGCTGCAACCAATGCCTGCAAGCACGCAAAACTATATTTATTAACAAAGCATTGTGACCTAATAATTACCAAAAACATTGACAAAAGGTCATGGTTCTGGTTGAAGCCGTTTTACTACAAAGCAACCTTCGTAAGTCTCGATTTCTCAGAAAGGATTTAGCAATTGCAGCACATGTCACATCTGTCTTCGGTTCAGAAATCAACCTCACGGGAAGCCGGAGGAAATTGCGTAAGGCTGCAGCAAAATAGTTCAGAAATGTCGTAATGGGGTCGGACTGTCCATGGTTGACTAAAGCATCAGCTACCACTATTAACGATATGTCATGCCTCGATTATTCCATGCATTTATTGATTCATGTGCTCGTACGAAACTGCGCCTTCATCGAATATTGGTAAGTTGGTCTACTGCCTAGGCATTTGCAGATAAGTTTTGGTGTCTTCCACCGCTGAGCTCCTCTGCAGTTGTTAGAGTTTTTTACAATATTTCGACTTCTTTGTTGTGTGGTGTTAGCATACCAAGTCATCGGCAATAAATAATTACCTTCAGCTAAGCGCTGTGTAAAATTGGAATGTTATGAGATGTAACACAAGAAGTCAACTTCATTCAATTTTGTTCTGGATTCACTCTACTAAACGCTGCTGTAAAGAGATGCGACTGCTCTCTGTAGCGAGGCGGTTATCGTGCGGCCTGATACTACAATGCAGAGCAGGCGGGAAAGGGACAGCTCACTTCAATTCATTTTATTACCTTAAAATCACAACATCGGCAGTACATAAGGGGTGGGTTTACATATGTTCATTATACAATAGTTGGAAATAACATGTGTATAAGCATTATTAAACACGGTGTGAGTAATATGGGTAGATGATTCTGCAATGTATACAAGCAGTTGGAATGATGAAAATGACAACCAGTAGGTTCTATTCTGCGAAATGATCGGATATTTTTGTATGAATGTGGGTCCACTGGTTAGGGCGGCAATTTCGTGGGGCAGGCTGTTCCAATCTGTGGCTGTGCGGAAAAAGAAAGAACCTGAAAAAGTTGCAGTATGAGTACGGGGGTGGAACACTTAGTTCATGGGCCGAGTTCAATGTGACGTTCGGCCAGCGCGAATAGTGTACGGTGGTTGATTAAGCGAACAATGATAGAACTTATGAAGAGAGATAGGGATGATACACGGCGACGAGTAGCAAGTGTCGGTGGTCCTAATTCATATCGCAAAGAAGACATGCTGACATGATATGAATCAGCCTTCACCTGCTGTTTCTCAGCAAGTAAGGCGCGGAGCAGGTCGACCTCAATGTGTTGTGTCTACTAATTGATCCTCGTCAATTTTGTGGCGTACAAATATGCCTAGAATAAATCACCGACTTGCCCAACCTATTATATGATTGATATGAGATGTTTAACGTCCCAAAACCACCGTATGATTATGAGAGACGCCGTAGTGGAGGGCTCCGGAAATTTCGACCCCCTTGGGGTTCTTTAACGCGCGCCCATATATGAGCATACGGGCCTACAACACTTCCACCTCAAATAGTGGAATTCCGGTCTATCGAAGTGACACGATGAATTCAGTATCGAAGTATACCGAAGTGACACGATGAATTTTCACGATCTTTTTGCCTTATATTCGCTATTCTGCGGGACTCATGTAGGGTCTTATTACTAAGCCCGTAGAATTGATCGCTATGGAGAGAAGCAGCTAGTTGTTGGAAACGTTTCTCCGCTGACGGATGTTTTGCGAAGCAAGACGACTGCGCGTTCTCTCAACTGCAGTTTCTGGCCGCGAATAATAATGCAAACAGGCTATGCTATTACAGCAGTAACCATGTTAGTGTAGTTTGTCTACTGAGAGAGTGAAAGAGATCAGGCGACGAGAATAGCACTGACGCCAAATCAACTGTTTTGTCGCCACGCTCGTGTCTCGTGACCCACATACACGAAGGCAAGAACGGGCGAGAACCGTTGCCATGGCTACGGCTACTCAAAGTGGATCTGTTTTTTTTTCCATTTCCCGGAAACTTTCGGCAAACAATCTTGATCTTTTCGCCACGAACGAGCGGGCTGCTCGGGGATCTTGATGAAGCGAGCGTGGTAATAGACAGTTGAGACTGATTACGACGCTGGGCTCTCCTTTCCGGTCTTACTGTCTGAAGAAAGTTCTCTATTGGAAGGTCTGCTCAAATATCATGAAGTCTCAAGGAATTTTTTTTTCTATTCTTTATCATTGCGCTCTTGATTTCGGACTTGATTCGAAACTAGCGGTTCACTCACCGTGTCACCCATTCGTACGTCCTTCCCTATATAGTCGCTAAATCAAGAACATGGCGCAATCGTTCCTGAAATGGGGACTAAATAAAAATATGGTGTATGCGTGCGTACAGGAAGCTTTCAGAGGCCTATAGAATAGGAAGAGTTAGGGACAATAGTAGATCGAGAGTACCTTTGTAACGTGCACTTTGCCTTTGATATTACAATGCTGAGTAACTCAGGGAACGAATTGCAATTCATAATTACTGATTTAGACAAGGAGGGCAGAAGGGTAGATCTTAGAATTATTCTGCAGCAGGCAGAAGTATTGTAAAACAACCTCGGAAGAGAACAGCGTTTCTAGATAGGTAATACTGCACTAGAAGTTGTAAAAGATTATGTTCACTTAGGACAGGTAATAACCACGGAGCCGAACCATGAGATTGAAGTAATTAGAAGAATAAGAATGGGGTGGAGCACATTTGGCAAGCGCTCTCAAATCATGACTGGTAGATTGTTATTATTCGTCAAGGGGAAGGTATATAACAGCTGCAACTTGCCGGTAATTACCTACTGAACAGAAACTTGGAGGCTTACAAGAAGGGTTCACCTTAAATTGAGGACGACGCAGCGAGAGAAGGAAAGAAAAATGATAGGTGTAATCTTAAGAGACAACAAGAGGAAGAGAAGGAAGAAGTGGATCTGTTCAGTCGCTGTTTCTGTGCACTGTTCAATTTCTGCTGTTTTCTTGGACTATTACGCTGACCTCCATTTCTTCGCGGTGTGCCAACAAGACGCCGGGTGAAGACTTCGAGGGCTCGGCGCCCTACAGGTACGAGGTTCCTTTATCAAAGACTTGGCTAGTACGCGACCACTACGGTGGTTGGTAGCCATCGCCACGAGCCTTACGCTCGTCTAAGTGCGTTAAACCACATGAGTGATACTGCAGGACACAATGAAAAGCCTGGGGGCTTACAAGTGCGCCCAAGCATCATAAAGCCAGCACGTTTGCTCATTCACAACAGCGAAATGGCTCCAGCGAGCACTGCAATGGAAGACAATGAAGCTGGGAGCAAGAAGATTCGCTTAGAAGAGAATCCTCTCGACGATAAAACGTCAGCTTATTACCTAAGTGATGAAGAAGACATGGGCGAAGATGAACCATTTACGTTGGTTACTTATAAAAAGAAACGAGCAGAGGGTATCCCAGTTGTCTTTCGTCCAACAGCTGAAGGTGCTAGCTTCTGGAAAGTGAACCCCAATCGAGTGTCAGCTGAAGTAGTTTCCGCTGCTAAAGAAAAAGTGCAGTAATTCAGAACGACCAGAGATGGAAGCTTCAGTGTCAGCGTTGCTTTCTTAAGTTCAGCCAAGCGTCTTCTGAAGCTTTCTTTCAAATGTAGGTGATCTGGAAGTTAAGCCTTTCATCCCAGAGTAATACACTCGGAACGTTGGGAAAGTAAAACATGTTCCTCTGCAGTATTCAGATGAACAACTCCTAAAGTACTTGAGAGATGCAGGGGTTATATCGGTGCGACGGCACATAAAATACTACCGCCAAGAAGATGGAGGAGTAACGACGCGTCCACTTCACTCAGTGATCTTGACTTTTCGAGATGACCGCCCGATTCCAGAAAGAATCTACTTAGGATTCACCAGTCACCCAGTGGAAGAATATCTTGGTCCAGCACTTCGGTGCTATAACTGCCAGCGATGCGGACACATGGCGAAAAGTTGCCGTAACACACGCCGGTGTAAGATCTGCTCAAAAGAGCACCATCATAAGGAGTGCAAGTCTGTTCTTCAGCCTAAGTGTGCAAACTGTGCATGTAATCACGCTGCTTTATATTCAGGCTGCCCGCAAAGTAAAGCTGCTGCAAAAATGCGTCGGCATGAGCTCATCCATAGAAGAAAACCGCGCCCCAACGAACCATCTCCAAACCTTGAGATTGTTCATCCTGTACGTGATCCACCTCAGTGGCCACCGCAACAACAGCCGACAAGCACGCCAAGAGAACCGCCAAGAGAGCCGCCAAGAGCACACTCGAGAGACCACTCACGAGAAGTACCTTCAAGTAACCCAACCTACGCGTCAAAGCTGCGAACGCCCGTGGGACCTCTGCCGGAAAGTAGCAAAACGGACAGTGCCAGTGTTCGCCCCAACTACAACATCGAAACGTCACGTCATTCTCAACAGGCCTCAGAAAATCAACCATTCAATGGAGACCGTGCCTCTGCATCAGTCATGCAACTGATTTTGCCAATGCTTTTCGCAGCACGTATGGCAATCCTGTCTGCTCTACCGGAAGCAAACAACCTGCCAGAAGTAAAAGCCCTGCTGCCTCTGGAAGCACTACTGTGTCAACAGTTCGGGTCAAACCTGCGACAAGTAACATATGAATAAGCGCTACAAAGATGTCTCCATATACCAATGGAATGCCAATGGTCTTCGAAGGAAGTGTGCTGACTTCCGTAAACTCCTACTGCAGTATAATTTTCCAATACTTTGCATCCAAGAGGCAGGAATGAATGATGATTTCCGCCTCTCCAACTACGTGATATATAAGTCATCTCGTCGAAGTGGTCCTAGCACAGTACATTTGTGCGTCAGAAAGGACCTACCTTCTCATCAAGTTCACTCAAGTGATTCGGACTTCCCGGAATTCGTCTCTTGCAAAGTATCCTTTGGTGAGCAGTGCGTTACAGTGATCAATTTTACCTACAACCTTCAAGCTGCATTTCGGTGGAAGAGCTAACAAATATCTTCAACATTTCTAACTCATATACGTTTATATGCGGAGACTTTAATGCGCACAACATAATCTGGGGTAGTGATCGATGTGATGCACGTGGGAACATTGTTGAGTGTGCCGCAGACAAATGAAATTTGACAATTTTAAATGACGGCTCCCCAACTTTTCTCCGAGGGCATAATTACTCTCGTTTCATCGATGTAACCTTGTGTTCCCAAGATCTAGTGAATGGTGCGGTATGGACGACGGATGTAGAAACACGTGGAAGTGACCATTTTCCCATTCTAATAAATCACCCCCACTTGCGAAAAGACGACACCAGACGCTACAGCAAACTGACGAACTGGAAAGCTTTTCGGCCCCACCTAACAAACCAAAATATTGATCTCCCGACAGTTGAAAGCTTTACTGAATTTCTGCAAGATAATGCGAATAAATGTACAAAGAAAGTCCCGATTCCAAAAGACTATGCTGCAGTCGATGGAGAGTATGAACATCTAAGAGCCATCAGACGCCGTTTAGAAAGGGCATATCGACGCAGCGGAAGTTTAGAAGCATACAAAAATGCACAGAAAATCCACAGTGTAATGCGCAGACGGCTAGAAAATTTAGGTAAACGACGCTGGCGTGATTTCTGTGGCACGCTCTCTCCCCACACACCTGTTCCAAGAATTTGGCTTGTAATTCGAGCACTTAATGGCCCTGTATCACAGAGCTTCCCATTTCGTGCTCTTGCTGTAGCCTTGGAAAAACAGGAAGCTGTGGTAGCAGATGAATTTTGTCAACTTATTAGTAGGCCCGCCACATGACAATGTGCCTTATTTGATAATTCTGTCGCGTTAGCGAGCCCGAAAACTAATGCTTGCTTTTGGGCCCAGCATCCTCCACTAGACTCTGTATTTACGTTAAGGGAGGTGCATTGTGCTATAGCATCATGTCGTCAAAAATCGGCCTCTGGACCGGACGGCATTACGTACAATATGCTAAAGAACCTTGGGCCCACAGGCACAACTATTTTCTTAGATATTTACAATAATCTATGGACGCAAGAAATTGTACCCGAGTCTTGGAAGTCTGCTCGCATCATTCCGATCTTAAAACCGGCTAAGGCGCCTTTGAACCTTGAATCCTTTCGTCCAATCAGTCTGACAAGCTGTTTATGTAAGGTAACGGAAAAAATGATTGATGCGCGACTTCAATGGTGGTGCAACAGAACTGGTGTATTCTCCAACTACTTGATAGGTTTTAGGAAACAGAGATGCACAATGAATGCAATACTGGACTTAATAACGTATGCGTAGCATGAACGCGCCTGCGGTAGTTTGACGGTCGCAGTGTTCTCGGTCATCACAAGGGCATTTGACAAAGTCAGTCACACTCATGTTCTGCTGAGCATGTTGGAAGACGGACTGTTCGGCAGGTCTTTGCGGTGGGTATCCAAAATTTTATCAGGTCGTAAAATATTCATTTAGACGAGCGAAGGAAAAAGTGCAGAACACGAAGTCAGACAGGGAGTGCCTTAAGGAAGCGTACTCCGCCCTCTTCTTTTCAACTGTGTTATGGCTGATTTAGCTAAAAGACTGCCTTCCAGGTTGAAATACTCTTTATGTGCAGATGATGTGTGCATTTGGGCATCTGGCACGGACATACGGTTAATTCAGATTGCATTGCAAGACGGAATAAATATTATCAACAACTTTTTGAAAGAAAGAGGAATGATTCTATTGCACGCAAAAACAGCTGTATTGCCCTTCACCCGTAAGAAGTTAAAGAACCTCAATCTCAATTTAGAAGAAGAACCACTAATGATTGTGACACAGCATCGGTTTCTCGGAGTAATACTTGAAAGGCAGCTATCATGGGCACCTCACATAAAGAAACTCGAAAACGAGGTGAATACGCTAGTGAATATACTCCGCAGAACCGCTGGGACATCATGGGGCGGATCTGTATCATCTATGCTCGCTGTTCACAATGCTTTAATACGACAAAAAGTTGCATATTCTGCAGCAGTGTTACACGGCCTTTCGCGCACTTCAGAGGAGCGCCTTCATCGAATATTGGTAAGTTGGTCTACTGCCTAGGCATTTGCAGATAAGTTTTGGTGTCTTCCACCGCTGAGCTCCTCTGCAGTTGTTAGAGTTTTTTACAATATTTCGACTTCTTTGTTGTGTGGTGTTAGCATACCAAGTCATCGGCAATAAATAATTACCTTCAGCTAAGCGCTGTGTAAAATTGGAATGTTATGAGATGTAACACAAGAAGTCAACTTCATTCAATTTTGTTCTGGATTCACTCTACTAAACGCTGCTGTAAAGAGATGCGACTGCTCTCTGTAGTGAGGTGGTTATCGTGCGGCCTGATACTACAATGCAGAGCAGGCGGGAAAGAGACAGCTCACTTCATTTCATTTCATTACCTTAAAATCGCAACATGGGCATTACATAAGGGGTGGGTTTGTATATGTTCATTATACAATACTTGGAAATAACATGTGTATAAGCATTATTAAACACGGTGTGAGTAATAGGGGTACATGATTCTGCAATGTATACAAGCAGTTGGAATGATGAAAATGACAACCAGTAGGTTTTAGTCTGCAAAATGATCGCATATTTTTGTATGAATGTGGGTCCGCTGGTTAGGGTGGCAATTGCGTGGGGCAGGCTGTTCCAATCTGTGGCTGTGCGGAAAAAGAAAGAACCTGAAAAAGTTGCAGTATGAGTACGGGGGTGGAACACTTCGTTCATGTGCCGAGTTCGATGTGACGTTTCGGCCAGCGGGAATAGTGTACCGTGGTTGATTTAGCGAACAGTGATAGAACTTATGAAGAGAGATAGGGATGATACACGGCGACGAGTAGCAAGTGTCAATAGTCCTAATTCATTTCGCAAAGACGACATGATATGAATCAGCCTTCACCTGGTGTTTCTCAGCAAGTAAGGCGCGGAGCTGGTCGACCTCAATGTGTTGTGTCTACTAATTGATGCTCGTCAATTTTGAGGCGTACAAATATGCCTAGAATAAATCACCGACTTGCCCAAGCTATTATATGATTCATATGTGGGGTTTATCGTCCCAAAACCACCGTATGATTATGAGAGACGCCGTAGTGGAGGGCTCCGGAAATTTCGACCCCCTTGGGGTTCTTTAACGCGCGCCCATATATGAGCATACGGGCCTACAACACTTCCACCTCAAATAGTGGAATTCCGGTCTATCGAAGTGACACGATGAATTCAGTATCGAAGTATACCGAAGTGACACGATGAATTTTCACGATCTTTTTGCCTTATATTCGCTATTCTGCGGGACTCATGTAGGGTCTTATTACTAAGCCCGTAGAATTGATCGCTATGGAGAGAAGCAGCTAGTTGTTGGAAACGTTTCGCCGCTCATGGATGTTTTGCGAAGCAAGACGACTGCGCGTTCTCTCAACTGCATTTCTGGCCGCGAATAATAATGCAAACAGGCTATGCTATTACAGCAGTAACCATGTTAGTGTAGTTTGTCTACTGAGAGAGTGAAAGAGATCAGGCGACGAGAATAGCACTGACGCCAAATCAACTGTTTTGTCGCCACGCTCGTGTCTCGTGACCCACATACACGAAGGCAAGAACGGGCGAGAACCGTTGCCATGGCTACGGCTACTCAAAGTGGATCTGTTTTTTTTTCCATTTCCCGGAAACTTTCGGCAAACAATCTTGATCTTTTCGCCACGAACGAGCGGGCTGCTCGGGGATCTTGATGAAGCGAGCGTGGTAATAGACAGTTGAGACTGATTACGACGCTGGGCTCTCCTTTCCGGTCTTACTGTCTGAAGAAAGTTCTCTATTGGAAGGTCTGCTCAAATATCATGAAGTCTGAAGGCATTCTTTTTTCTATTCTTTATCATTGTGTTCTTTATTTCGGACTTGATTCGAAACTAGCGGTTCGCTCACCGTGTCACCCATTCGTACGTCCTTCCCTATATAGTCGCTAAATCGAAAACATGGCGCAATCGTTCCTGAAATGGAGACTAAATAAAAATATGGTGTATGCGTGCGCACAGGGAGCTTTCAGAGGCTTGTATAATGAGAAGAGTTAGGGACAACAGTAGACCAATAGTACCTTTGTAACGTGCACTTTGCCTTGGATATTACAATGCTGAGTAACTCAGGGGACGAATTGCATTTCATAATTACTGATTTAGACAAGGTGGGCAGAGGGGTAGGTCTTAGAATTATTCTGCAGCAGACAGTAGTATTGTACAACAACCTCGGAAGAGAACAGCGTTTCGAGATAGGTAATAGTGCACTAGAAATTGTAAAAGATTATGTTCACTTGGGACTGGTAATAACCACGGAGCCGAACCGTGAGATTGAAGTAACTAGAAGAATAAGAATGGGGTGGAGCACATTTGGCAAGCACGACTGGTAGATTGTTATCATCCCTCAAGCGGAAGGTATATAACAGCTGCAACTTGCCGGTAATTACCTACGGAACAGAAACTTGGAGGCTTACAAAGAGGGCTCACCTTAAATTGAGGACGACGCAGCGAGAGAATGAAATGAAAATGATAGGTGTAATCTTAAGAGACAACAAGAGAGCAGAGGGGATCAGAAAACAAACCGGGGCCAAGGATATCATAGCTGAAATTAAGGTGAAGACATGGACATGGGCCAAGCACGTAGCGCGTAGGCGGGATATTCGCTGGTCATGAAGGGTAGCTCACTGAATTCCCAAAGAAAGCAAGCGGGTGAGGAGGAGACAGAAAGTTACTTGGGCAGATGAGATTTGGAGGTTTGTGGGTATAAAGTGCCAGCAGCAAGTACATGAACGAGTTTACTGGTGGAACATTGGAGAGGCCTTTGTCCTACCATCGGTGTAGTCAGGATGATGATGATGATGATCGAAGAAAAGAATTTGGTCCAGTTACAGTGTGCGATTGGGCTTTGAAATAACCTGCGCCCCATCAGCGGCAAGAACAAAGCATCTTATAAGTGAGACAACAAAGAAATTTAGAAATTAGAGGGGTGCACTGTGTCCTGCTGTGTAGGTGCCTTAATAAAAGACGTCATATCGTTCATTTTGATTACTCAACAGCTTACAGATCAGAAGTCAGTTGCATCGATTATGACGAAAAATGAACGCGCTATAGGCCAGACCTGTTGTTGCATATACAACTTCCGTGGAGCTACCGGGCGCCCTTTGAGCCATACAAATCGGAAATAGACGCGGTGACGTCAAACCTTCAATGTTTGGCGGAAAATTCAACCTCTGCAGCGTTGTAACCAGGAGCGTCTTGGTGGGTTTATTTTATTTAAAGATTTTTTTCTATCGTCCAGAAAGCGGTGACTCACCGTAAGGCCGGTAAAAATCTATCTAACCAAACAATTTTTTTAGTGTTCCCTTGAACAGATATATACAATAACAAAAAGCCAGGAGGTTTAAACAGCAATTAAGCTTAGGGCCTGGCGAAGCGTAACCCAACGACATTGCATGGTAATGTACGCTATTGTGATGTCCTGATATACACCAAAGAGAGTATCAGGGAACTTGCTGCTCTAAGTAGCTCAGTTAAAGTCGTTAAACACCAAGAAGCCAAGAATAGAGCGTGTTCACGAACTCCTATATAGTGTTTGGTGTTTGCCTTACGCCGGGGACCTCATGAACAACTAGTGCTGCAAATTAGAGAGATGCTTTACCATATGTATACGGTCCTCAGAATTACTTATGTGCGCTTGCTGTATAAAGCCACACATGCAGATAATTGACGTGTTGTTATGGTGCCTCACATATGCTCAATAATTGCTTTTTAATAGACAATCGCACAAATAATAACGCTGAAACTTGAGCAATATTGGTGGGTGTTGTGAATGGAGTTGGCCGTTTTGGGCACTGTTAAAGGCCGCTTGAGGTATAGTTATGGCGGTCTGAAAAGCACACTAGTTCTGGATGGTTGGGAAAGTGCCGCCTTTTCCATAACACGTGGGGTCCGTCAGGGATGTCCATTGTCTCCTGTGCTATTTGTCCTCAGCCTTGAGCCATACTTGCGTGCTCTTGACGCGGATTCAAGTGTCCGGGGTCTTGCGCTTCCTGGTAGCGGTGTCGTGAAAGTCACAGCTTTCGCTGATGATATAACCTTGTACCTTTCAGATGAAGATAGCCTTTCACGCAGCCTGCATGTATTTTACCAGTATGGCGACATTTCAGGTGCAGCGTTGAACATCTCCAAATCCCGGTATTTCTTCATTGGCTCTCCAAACTCCAGGCTTAGCGCCGGTGTTCCCATTCAGCCGGCCGCGTCCCTTCGTATTTTAGGTATTTCATACAACCACTACGGCATTTGCGAATCTGTTTGGTTAAGCGCTCTCGAAGAAGTAAGACTGAAAATTCAGGATGCACGGGATTTTGACTTCCCGCTTCTTGAGCGGAGGTACCTTGCGCAGACTGTATTTTGCGGTCGCATTTGGTACCTTTCTCACGTCGTGCAACCATCTTTACGTATCGTGCGATCACTGCAGTCTGCTTTGTGTTCCTTTTTTTGGTCAGGCGGCACTGAGTTGGTCTCTCGCGCGGCACTGGGACAGCAGCGTGCTCAAGGAGGCTTTGCTTTCCCTTCAGTGTCCATACGCTGTCGGCTGCTGGCACTGCGTTTCCTTTTGCGCCTAGTGCAAGGGGAGGAATCTCCCGCACGAACGCTTGCATATTACTTTCTGGGTACTCACCTTCGCCATTTGATGCCTAATGTGCAACTTAACAGGGGGCCACAGTCAATAACACTTCCTGCGTTTTATGCAACAACTGTTGCATTTTTTCGCCATGTCAAGTCGAGCTGTCCTGGCATAGATGTTTTGAACAACCACATAGTTGAGACAACTGCTGCTTTGTTGCTTCCGTTGGTCCCGCCAGCCCGCCGTGCTCGCTCTAGACGGGTGTCTTGGAGCTCCTTAACGGCTTCTTTTCTGCCTGGACACCTTCGGGACTTCATGTGGCGCCTGGGATGGGGTGTACTTCCCACTCTCGACCGACTCGAAAGGTGGAGAATAGTCCAGTCAGCAACATGTCCGAACTGCTCCCTTCGGGAAACAAATCAGCATTTTCTGAGACATTGTATCATTGCTCGCGTTTTTTGGAGAGCCGTACATGCTGGATTTCGCTGCCTCAGAGTAAATCGCTTTGTTTCTTCTGGGCGTTGTTCGCGAGGCCGCTTCGCTTGTCTTCTCATTGTTGCCGGCGCTTTCTGCCTCTGGTGCAACCGCTGCGAGGCGGTTGCAACGGGCCGCCGCCGCCGCGCGCTCTTCCCGATCCTAGAACGATTGTACCCGGAGCTGCTGTCTGTTTTGTCGGAGGAGCTCTTCTTCCTCGGTGAAGAGGAATTTCTTCGGCACTGGTCTTGCCCTTTTGTGTCGGTCTATGACGGACGAGTGAAACTTGTCTTTCGGCCGGCCTGGTATTGGTAGGCTGATCTGTCGATGCGCCGGCAGAAATGGCATGCCAACATGTAAATATGCAAACTGTACATATTTATGTTTTATTTGTCTCTTGTTTACCTTGAAGTATTTTGTGGTTGTGTTTGTGTGAACCATTGAATGTACATGTTTTTTCAACGTCATCTCATATCCATGTTCATGTAAATGACGTCTGTCTTGTCATCATCGTCAGAGTATGTCTAAGACGGAAATGTTCTGTTGAGTGTTATTGACGTTTGTGGCAATAAATTTTTTCTAAACACAAATGTACAGACAGACAGACAGACAGACAGACAGACCAAAATTTTTGCGTCGAAGTACCCCAAGAAAGACTATTATCTTAAACTTACACCATCTTCCGCAAAAGCGAACCATGCTTTAATGCAAAGCAGCGGGCCCCAGCGCTTACGCTGGCGGCGGCGTTATAACGCTGGCGCTCATAGCGGCGCCGCGAAGGGGAGAAACCTGGGGAGGCGCAAAGCGCGCAGTGATGGACTGGTGTTTCCTACTGAAACATGCCAATCTCTGCTAATGGGCCATGAGAGACAGAAGACCCCGATTGGACACAGAGACCCAAAGGCCACTTTCAGTTAACGCACACGCTGAGAATTTTCATTGTTCAACAACGCTCAGGAGAAATCTCCCACCTGCACTACCTTGGACGTCAAGATTCAGTGCCTGTATATACCCGTTGGCAAGTGAATGGCTGTGCAGCGCGACCAGTCGTTCATTAAAAGGAAACATTTCTTGGCGAACTTCGGCGACTTTGAGCTCATCTATCTATCTAGCTAGCCGCTTAAGTTTGGGTGCTCTCGTGGCCAACCACTTAACTCTGCGTGAACCAAAATTAGAACAGAAGGGTAACATGGTTTGACGAATATGACGCGCTGCAATGAAGATTCCAATACGGCCACTCCCATCCAAATCACCCAGTGGAATTGTCGGGGCTTTAAGGCTCACACTAAGCGCGCCAACCTCCGGCTTTTCCTCGCAGCATTTCAAAACCTTCCTGCTGTGGTAGCCCTCAAGGAGCCAGGGAGTGCTGCCACACTCACAAACTATACTATGTTTCAGCAGGACCCTTTATCTTGCATCTGCGTGCACAAAAATTACACGGCCAACCTATTTGATCTCGACCTTAAGCCAGCTTTCTCGTACGTGATGGTGACACTCCTTCCGCTGCGTAAACAGGACCCGCCACTGCACGTGCTAAACATTTATTGCTCACCGAAACTAAGCAACATTACATTCGCAGACCTTTTTAGCCGCGCCTTAAAGGCTGCAGGCAGGGACCCTCTGGTGATCGTGGGTGATTTTAATGCCCCCAGCACACTCTGGGGGTATGCACGTGAAGAGAAACGTGGACGGAAATTAGCGGAACTTATGTCCACGCTGGGCCTGACTCTTCACACCGATCCTGCCTACCCAACTCGCGTGGGTAACTCCGTGACCCGGGACACATGTCCGGACCTTACCCTCACAAAAAACATTCAGTATGCGGATTGGGTCAACACTGAAGAGACCCTCGGCAGCGACCACTGCATACTCAACACCACCATTCGCACATACCCTTTGGCAAGACCCTACGGAGAGGCAAAATTACCCGATTACACGAAGTTTCGGCAAATATACGCCACTTCGACACCCATTGAGGGAGCAAGGATACCATGCTTGGTCCCAGCAACTGGTTTCCTCATTACGCTCCACAGAAACGCAAATTAAACTCTCCGAGGCGACTCCGGCGGTGGATAACCATCTCCTTCACCTCTGGGAGGCCCGGCGCAGCCTCGTCCGCCATGGCGCCGGCAAAAACACAACAGAAAGCTCAAAATTCGCATCGCTGAGCTCACCCAGCGAGCAGCAGAGTACGTGGCCCAGCTCGCTGACTCTAACTGGGTGGACCGTTGCAACACGGCCGCTCGACAAATGTCCAGCCGGAGTACCTGGCGCCTCTTCCGCGCCTTGATTGATCCGACCCAAACTCGAACAGAGACACAAAAGCATCTGCAACGAGCATTGCACAGCTTCGACGGAGACACAGCCAAATTGGCATGTAAACTCCGAGACCAATATCTATGCACTCAGCAGGACTCCCAAGGGCCGGTGTACTCGTATGCAGGTACCGAGAACGCGGAGCTGGATCAACTGTTCCAGTTACACGACCTGAAGGCAGCCCTAGCAAAAATGAGGCGAGGAACGGTGCCGAGAAGGGATAAAACTACCGTGAAATTACTTGCCAATCTTCCTGACTCGGCCTACACCATGCTCCTTGCCTACATCAATTCCATTTGGATCGGGAAAACAAGCCTACCAATTCAGTGGAAGACCACCCTGGTCATCTTCATACCCAAAGCGGGCAAAGCCATTAACACGGACAACCTCCGCCCCATCTCCCTTACTTCTTGTGTGGGAAAATTAATGGAGACGATGGTGCGCGACAGGTTGTCCGCGTTCCTGGAGAGCAAAAATGCATTTGCAGACACCATGTTCGGGTTCCGCCCACACCGGTCCGCGCAAGATGTCTTGCTTCAGCTCGACCATGAGATCCTCAATCCAGTCGAGTATCCCCTGGATGACAAAGTTATGCTCGCTTCGGATCTGAAGGGGGCCTTTGATAACGTGACCCACGAAATTATTCTAACACATCTCTCACAGGTGGATTGCGGCCAAAACACTTTCAACTATATTAAAAAATTCCTCACTGACCGACAATCATACATTCGGATTCAGGACATTGAACACGGCCCTTACCGATTAGGCACGAGAGGGACTCCGCAGGGAGCGGTCCTCTCGCCCCTCCTATTCAATGTGGCAATGATGAGACTCCCCGCTCAGCTGGCGAAAGTCGAAGGCATACAGCATGCGCTGTACGCCGACGACATCACCATATGGGCGTCACACGGCTCGACAGGAGACATGGAGGCAAGCCTGCAGCAAGCGGCGGACATCGTGGATGACTATGCCCATCGCTGCGGCCTTCAGTGCTCCCCGTCCAAATCGGAATTCGTGCACATAATACGCCCCTCACCAAAGTGCACCACAAAAATCGACCTCTCCCTTCACAGCGGACCAATACCCGAACGCGATGAGATTAGAGTACTGGGGCTTTTTATACACAAAAATCGCAGAGCAGACACAACATTGGCCAAATGGCGTAAGGTGAGGAAACAGGTGGGCCGGATGGTCCGCCGGGTTTCCAACAAGCGCGGAGGGTTACGATGCAAAGATGCCTTGCGGCTGGCACATGCATTCGTAACCAGCCGAGTCCTGTACTCGGCTCCGTACCTCCACCTACGCAAATCCGACGAGAATGCATTCGAAGTCATTCTGCGCAAAATTTACAAGCGCGCCCTCGACCTTCCTGTCAGCACCTCTAACCAGCGCCTTTTGGGCTTGCGAATGGTGAACACCTTCAAGGAGCTGAGAGAGGCGCACTTGACAAACCAATATACTAGACTCTCTAAAACACCGTCGGGTCGCCGCCTCCTTGCCCGGCTCCACATCAATTATTCAATACACACGGAAGAGCGCATACGCATTCCAGAAGTTTGGCGATACTTCTTGCACGTGCACCCTCTTCCGGCTAACATGACCCGAGACGACTACAGTGGCCGACGCCTCGCGCGGGCGGAAGCCTTGGCTCGACACTACGGCCACAAATTCGGAATATTCTACGTGGACGCCTCCGGCCCGCACCACGGTGGTTGGTACACGGCTGCGGTCGTCCACCAAAACACCGTTGTAAACGGACTCACATTCCGTGCACATAACATTACGCACGCGGAGGAGATCGCCATCGCACTAGCCGCCGCAGATCAGGACTCGAGGGTCATCATCACCGACTCAAGGGGTGCCTGTCGCAATATTGAACAGGGATACATTCCGTACCGTGCTTACAAAATTTTGCAGAACAGCAGCTACCTAGGTGCCCCCGCGCACCGAACGATCATATGGGCTCCGGCTCACACGGGCCTCGATGGTAATGAGACGGCCGATGCCGCTGCCCGCGCGCTCACTCTCCGGGCACCATCCTCGTCCCCTACCGATCCGGAACTCGAACCCAATCCCGCCTACACCTTTAAGGAGGTCACACAATTTTACCAATCCGGCCATAACGTCTATTCGAAACCCTGTAAGGGCCTCACGAAGGCGGAGGAGCGAATCCTCCTTCGCCTTTATACTAAAACTCTATTGTGCCCGGCAATCATGAAACACTTTGACCCCGCGTGTATGGGGAAGTGCCCGCATTGTGAGGAAAATTCCTCTGACATTTTCCACATGGTGTGGGCATGCCAAAAAACCCCAAACCTTAACCCACTACCCAACCCTTCGCGGGAGGACTGGGAGGCAGCCCTGCTCGGCTGCTCTGACCTGACGGCCCAACGGGTCCTGGTCGAGCGTGCCCGGGCCGCGGCCAACGCCAATGGGCTCCCGTAAGAGGGAGCTCACCTAGTGTTTGTGCGGGGCGGCCCTTTAAGGACCGTTCCCACCCTCTCTGTAAATAACATCTGTAAATAAATGTTTTTCAGCAGCAGCAGCAATGAAGACATGAATAATGTCTTAATCCCGTCGCGTACTTCGTCAAACACTCCCGGGCAGGCAGTGACACATACCCGCGGGCGGGTATGTGCCGCTGGTATGCGGGTATGTGCCACAGGTGATTGACACTTAGTATCTACCCAGGAACGACGAGAACACATATGGGCAATTTTAACCTGCGAGCGTTAAGAAATGCCCGACGAGCGTTGACCCGAAGAATGCAAAGGATAAATGTTAGGGTCCTAACTGGAATCAAACCCAATCATGCAGCGTTGCAATGAAGCATTTTACCACAGAGCTACGCCAGGGCTCGGAAGTATTTTTCAAATAGACGCTAATCTATACGTGAAACGTCAATAGTGATTGCAGTGCTGCCTACCCAATTTTATAAAAAATACATATGTACTCCTTTGATACAGCTGTCACGTCGGGTGAACGTCAATTGCGGTTAGTTGTCATGCGCTGAAGTTGATTTATGTAGCAGCGTCCAGGGCCAGCATCCTCGCGAGCATCAGCGCTTCATATCAGCTTCTGGTGCTGCTAATACGCATGTTCCAGTTGGCGTCATTGCTCAAGTGTAAACAATTGGTTATATAAACAGTTATATAAACTCTTCAACATATGTCTGTACGTGCAACATTTGTACATATATTTAGCGTGACTTCGTGGCGTGTCGCTCAATAAAAAATTGCAACACGGTCACCTTCTCACCGCATGCATCGTATAACGTGGATTCCCAAGTACTTGGAATCTGCCGACTTTTTTTTCAGTCAAGAAATGCTTAAGTGGACGCTGCCTGCATCAGCGTTACGAGGTGAGGGAGGGGGACGCGCCTGCGCAATGGGTGTGCAAACGCCGCTGAAAGGGTGGCTAGAGGAGAGAAAGGGGGAGCAAGCATAAACTCAGACGCTGCCTGCGTCGGCGTTGCGAGGGGAGAGGGTTGAGGAGCGTCGAAGATGAGAGCGGGGGAGCAGCGCGCATGCGCTTTAAGGGTGGTCACACCGCACACCGGATGAAGCTCGACCATAACCTTGGTCCAACCTTAGTCCTTAATTGTGTCTTCTTGTGCTTCGCGTAGTGACGCTTTCGCGTCACTACGCGAAGCACGCATACTGCGTGTTTTGCCAGGATACTGCAGTAGCAACTGCTAACTTTCTCAAATTGCGTATGGTTAATAAGCCCTAATTAGGGTTTGAAGTTGACGAATACTTTCCTTATCTTTAAAATGTCAATGAGGCATTTGAAATCGGATTCAAACAGTATTCAATTGCGCTATTTTCAGCAACCTCCTAATTGTGTGCTCATTTTTTTCGGGCTCCATAAAGAAACTACCATAAATACATAAAACAAAACACGACTACACTCCCACGTGAATAAGTTGGGAGTGTAGTCATGACTTGCTACCTCACAATGATCCAGTTTCAGGCCGCTACTTTTCGATGCGTGCTGCAGTCTAGTCATATATCATTTTTCAGATTTGGTGAGCTTTCTTTCTTAGCAAAAAAAAAGCGAGCACGCACTTAGTACAGTGTCCAAAATAGTAGAGTTTGCTATCATTTGAAGGTGCCTACACATGTCTCATTGACATTTCAATGATTAGGTTAGTATTTATGTAATTAGAAATATAGATATATCTCAATAAATAAACCCAATTATTTATCCAAGTACTGCAGTTTACTTCAACCAATTTGTGCTAGGTGTGTTTTCAGTAACAAAGTTCCTGTTTTTTTTATTCATGCTGCATGACATTTGGAACACCCTGTTTATGTATGCATGTATATTGCCACGGGGTTGCTACGTCAACGAATGGAGCAGACTGTAGTTCGAAAATCACACTATTTATTTTGGCCAAACTTGTGCCCGGTCAACGAAAAATCATTTTATAGCGACACACACCGGCACTGAGCGGCGAACTGAGCATTTGCATCGATCAACTGATAAACGATGACGCGCTTCAGCATTTATACATGTGCCGTCGAATATTCCCGCGCTGTCACTGGTGGTCATACGAGCAAGTAAGTTCCAGAAGATCTGTAATATTCCCGTGGTGGGCGTAATCACATTGGAAGGTTCTGTTTGGTCAATTGGCGTGGTTACGCAAGGCCGCACATACACGTGCAATGGCACGATAACAATACTTGAGCGTGGCAATATATAACACTGCGCTAAAAGCCTTCATCACTCACTGTGAGGTCCCGTGCAGATCCATCGCTAAAAGTGAAAGTGCTCGCTATAGATATACTTTCGACGTTTTTTGTGAGTCTTCCAAACTTCTAAGCCCAATGTATTCCGTTTGCGAAACACACTAAAAAAATACACCATCTTTCCGAAGCGAACCATGGGATGATGCGGAGCATCACGGGGAGTTTCAACGGTGTTTGTGTTTACCGGTTTACTGTGTAACCCTCGCGGTGAACGCTGTTAACTTGGTTAGTTACCAAGCATCACATAAACGTTGAGTTGGAAACTCCCTTGAATGGTCAGCATCACCTCATGTCTAGTTCAGAGAGACCTTCTAATTTCGTGTTTAAGTGCACGCTGCAAATTTTTATTGTTGAACAACGCACAGGATGGATCTCCCACCAGCACTACCTTGGAAGTCAAGATTCAGTGCCAATATATACGCGGTTGCCACTGAGCACGGTTGTGCAGCACGAGCAGTCTTTTTTTTTCTTTTTTTTTCAATCAAGAAGCTCGCTAGCAGACGCTGCCTGCATCGGCTTTCCGAGACGCCGCGGGAAGGAATGCCTAGAGGAGTTGGGGGAGCGAGCGTAGATTAGCAGACGCTCCCTGCATTGGCGTTGCGAGGCAAGATGGGGTAGCCTAGGAGATGAGAGTGTGGGACGCCCGTACGCAATGGGAGAGCGAGAAAAAGAGGTCGTATGAGAGAAGTGGAGAGAGTAACGCGACGCTCTTGGAAAGAGGGAAGGGGCAGAGTCGTGCATGCGTAGTGTGGGTGCGGACGCCGTTCGACGCGTGACATACCCGCAAGCAAGAGATGCTCCACATTTAAAACATCTGCTAAACAGCATACACTTGCTATGTTTTGAGGTAACTCAAAATTTCTAGTCGTTGCCGTAATAACTTGACGTGTGTTTATTTACGCTCTTGGGGAGGAGGGCGCGGGTTAAATTGCCCAGTGCAGTGGCTGCGTTTATTCTTGGTGCAATAGAGGGAAAAAACACTCTTTTAAAACTTTTGGGGAAGTGCAAGAAGCCGTGAGTTGACTATTCATCCCCAGTTTTCCACTGCAAAGTGCTTCAGAATCAAATTCCCGATGTGGTCTCAAGTTCAGGACAATCCTTTATAAACAGTGTCATGATGGGTCCAAGCTTGAGCTATGCTGAGAATACTAATAAAATCCCTATTACATGTTATGAAGTGTTAATTTATTTCCTCTAAATTTATGTTCACTCACGCACAGCTGGGCCAATTCATACCGATGAATATACTAGGTAAAGAAACAGATTGGCAATATTTCCGACCAAAGAAGGCAAAACATAACGGTTGCCCTTAACATCCTCTTTTCGGCACACGGTAGCCTTTCAAAACAGAATAAATTTTTTTTCATAGGCACTGAGTGAAACAACTTTATTCGGTCCACAATAGACGCGAGTAAACTCAGCGTCACCTGGCTAGGCCCACTCGGGGACCATCAGGTTAAACCTGACGGCCCTCGCGCTGGCCCTCTGGACGGCCAGGATTTGAGAGGTCTGGTCCTGGACCTTAATGAGTCGCTTCATTTCCTCTTGGGTGAAAGGGGGACCGGCAGAGGCGCAGCCCCACAGTACGTGCTCGAAGTCCGCATAACCACCACACAGGGGGCAGTCCGGGCTTGGAAACCGTTCAGGGTACATTGTGTGCAGTGCCGCAGGGCTCGGGTAAGTGTTTGTTTGTAGCAGTCGGAGAGTAACAGCTTGGGCCCTGCATAGCGATGAGTGTGGTAGAGGCAGCAGTCTTCTTGACAGATAGTGGTGCTTGCATATCTCGTTGTACGAGCAGAGAGGCTCAGGTCGCCCAGGAGATGACGCGTTACCCGGCACACGGTCAGTCAAACCTCGTGCAGCCGAGTGCGCCTCCTCGTTGGGATTGAGCGAGGCACCCTCAATGGTTCCAAGGTGCGCAGGAAACCAGACCAATGAGTGAGTTTTGAGGTCTTTGACTTTTTGAATAATCTGTAGGACCTGGGGAGCCACCATGCCCATCTGGAAGGCCTTGATAGCGGCCTTGGAGTCTGAATAAATTGTGTCATGTACACCGTCCGTCAATCCAAGAGCAATGGCAACCTGCTCTGCAACGCTGGAACTAGAAGTGCGGATGGTAGCGCAGCTGATGACTCTGCAATCACAGTCGACGACCACTGAGGAGAAGGCTTCTTCTTGAATGTACGAAGCAGCATCGACGAAGCAGGCTCGATCCTTGTCCAAGCGGGCACTGGCGAGCAGAGATTTACCCCTGACTCGTCTTCGTGCTTCGTTGTAGGTTGGATGCATATTGCGCGGCATCCGCGCAATCTGGATCTTGGATCTTACGTCGTTGGGCAGCTTCACAGCGTCAGGACCGACAACCGTGGGGTTTCGTCCCAGCATGCCGAGTATGGCTCTACCCGCTGGGGTGCCAGACAGTCTGACAAACTGTGCAAACTCTTGGGCTTCGACAATTTCTTCGAACGTGTTGTGGATTCCCAACTTCAGGAGGTCTTCCGTGTGCGTTCGAACGGGAATGCCAAGGGCCAGCTTGAAGACTCTTCTGATTAGGGCATTGATTTTGTTGCGCTCCGACACGAGCCAGTTGTGCATAGCCGCCGAATAAGCGAGGTGGCATAGCACGAATGCGTGGATAATCCGGATCAGATTGTCCTCCCTGATTCCGCGGTGCCTGTTAGCGATTCTTCGAATCAGTCCGAGGGCGCTTTCGGTCTTGGAACAAATGCGTTTGACGGCGGCTCCATTGGCTCCATTAGACTTGATAAACATTCCAAGGACCCTGATAGTGTCCACCCGCGGAACTGGGGAGCCGTTACCGGTGAATTACGTAATGTGGCTTTCCATTGCTGGCTTCCAGGACCGGTGAGAACCGCCTCTGGGCCTCTTCTTATACAGTAAGAGCTCGGACTTAGCGGGCGAGCACCTTAGCCCGGTGGGGATGAGATAGCGCTCCGTCACATCGATGGCCTCTTGCAAAGCACTCTCGACCTGACCCTCACATCCGCTGAGGCACCAGATGGTGATGCCGTCTGCGTAGATCGTGTGGTTAATGTTCGGGATTTTGTTCAAGGCCCTCGACAGGTTGATCATGCAGATATTGAACAGCGTCGGGGAGATCACCGCCCCCTGAGGTGTCCCTTTTGGCCCAAGGGTAATTTCGTGGGTCAAAAAATCGTCAATCTTCAGTCTTGTGGACCGCGACGAAAGGAAGGAGCGCACAAAATTGTACGCCCGCTTGCCGACGTGAAACTCAGACAAGCTCTTGAGAATAAAGGCGTGTGATATGTTGTCAAAAGCCTTTTCCAAATCCAATCCAAGAATCGCCTTGGTGTCGGTGGAGCCGGAGTCAATGACCTGGTGCTTGATCAGCTTCATGGCGTCCTGAGTCGAGAGCCCCGACCGAAAGCCAATCATGTTGTGGGTATAGCATTCGTTAGACTCGAGGTGGTCAGTGAGGCGGTTGAGCATGGCGTGCTCGGCCACCTTCCCGACGCACGACGTCAACGAGATTGGCCTAAGATTCTCGATGCTCGGTGCCTTACCCGGCTTGGGTATCAGTACTGTGCAGGCCGCTTTCCAGCTCTTGGGAATGAGACCGCTGCGCCAGATTTCGTTGATCTTGTCTGTAAGAAACTCGATCGAGTCGTCGTCGAGGTGCTTGAGCATTTTGTTGGTTACCCCATCTGGCCCAGGGGCGGATCTGCTATTGAGGGATGCGAGAACCCGCTTGACCTCAGCCACGGTGAAGTCCTCGTCCATCGATGGCGCGTCGCGCCCCTCGTAGTCGGGAAACTGGGGAGGTACCGGATCGTCCGTGGCCGCCAGGTACTTGTCTATGAGCTGCTCCGTGATCGCCTCATCTGGAGTTGAGTCGGTGGCCAAATGGACAGCTTTCGCCAAAGCTCTCTTCTGATTGGACTTGGTGTTGCCGTCGTGCAGTAGGTGTTTGAGGAGTCTCCAGCTTTTACCGGTCTTGAGTTGGCCCTCCATAGAATCACAGAGCTCATCCCATTGCTGCTTGCATAAGACCTTGCAATGATCTCCTACCGTTTTGTTGATTTCGGACATTTTCTTGCGCAGTCTTGTGTTATGGCGCTGAGTCTTCCATCTCGCGAGCAGTGCCTGCTTGGCTTCCAACAGATGCGCGAGCCTACTGTCCATCCTGTCCACCTCCAGATCGGTTGTCACCTCTTTGGTGGCGCTGGCCACATCTTCTTTTAACCCGTCGCACCAAGAGTCTAGGTCCGCATCCGGGGAAAGGGCGCGCTCGGAGCGGTTGGCTCGGAACAAGTCCCAGTCAATGAACTTAAAGGTCCTCGTCTTGTTGCGGGCAACCTCTATGAGCACTTCGATGATGCAATGATCGCTACCGAGGTCGATAGCTGTGTTGGTCCATTTGACGTTTTCCAGACTCTTGACAAAGGTGATATCCGGGGTTGTATCTCGGCACACCGAGTTCCCTCTCCTGGTTGGGAAGTCCTTATTGGTTACCAGTGTCAGATCTTCCTCCGTTGCCGTGAGCCATATGTCTCTACCCTTCTTCGTATTGGTGAGGTAACCCCACGCCTGATGCTGGGCATTGAAGTCCCCCATGACGACAAGAGGTTGACAGCCGGCAAAATGCACGGCCTTCTTCAGAAGACCACCAGCCCTGGCTCTGTGTACGCTGGGCCTGCAGTAGACATTTAATATGAAAATACTGTTCCTTCGTAAGCACCGCTTAGGGGGGTCGACTAGAAGTTCCGTCATGACGTACTCGACCCCATTGTCCACTGGACCGAGGTCTCGTTGAATGCACGTGAACCTTTTACTGACCAGAGTGGCCACCCCCCTTCCCCCTTCAGTGGAAGCCACAGTGACGAAATCAGGGAGCCTGATGTGTGATGATGTGATCGTTTCTTGCAAGGTGATAACTTGGGGTTTATCCTTTATGCCTTTTAGGTATTGTCGCAGGGTCGCCCGTTTGCTGACGAACCCTGCGCAATTCCACTGCCACATTGTTACGACGTTAGTTTCGTTATCCATGTTTGGGCTTGGGGATGGGTTTCGAGAGGGCCGCCTGCAGGATGGCACCCTCTGTCGGCGGGGCAATGACACTGTTCAAGTTTGGGACTGGTGTTGTCGATGTGCTTGGCAAAAATCCGTGGTGGGTCCCCTCCAGTCTAAGTATTCTCTCGCTGAGGGCGACCAGACCCAGCTGGGGGTGCGCGATCATTTCTTGTACTTGAGAGAGGCCTGACTGTATGTTGGAGATGGCCTTCTTGAGCTCCGGAAGGAGCTCCAGAGTCTCGTCTTCCCTTCATAGGCACTTCTTTTTTTAATCACTTGCCCTTGGTTGGCACAATCCAGCATTTCATGTAGGTATATTTATGTTCCAGAGCACTAGGGCAGAAAGATTTTGAAAGGCAAGGCAAGTTTCATCAGTCGCAATCGAGGGCAAGCCATGAACATGAAGTACAGCGAGGGGCTAAGGATAGCCGATTTAAAGTATTTTTGGTAACAATGATATCCGAGTAAAAAAGCCGTTCTATTTAGCCATTGGATAACGGACTAATAAAAATAGCAAGAGGGAAAAGAAAAACAAATCAGATCCTAAAGATTCCGTCAATAGGCGCCGGGTTCGCCTATAGATTTCCAAGAGAAATAACAAATCAAAAGTGTGCTGCGGCTCTAAAATTAAGTACCAAGTTGTGAAAGCTTTCTTCTTGTTTTCTCCAGTAGCACTTCTGAAGACTTCATCGACTGTATTCATCGATAGAAGGAGAGCGATGCTGGAAATACAAGCACTCGCAATTTCTTCGTTAGCGGCGTGCACAGTGACAAGTGAAAAGGGGTCACGTATATATATCAGCAGTGTTTGCCTGCTCAAATCGGCAAGAAGAACGAGCACTTGTGTGTAAGTGATTCATAAAAGAGAGAAAAGAAGATGAAAGTGGGCCCCGTAACTGCCTGCATCATAGTGCGACACCTCAACAGTGGTACACCAGGGATCGGGGTAAGGAGGGATTAAAAGAAATAGGGAGGATTAAAGGGATAGGGATAGAGATAGGGGCAGGGACGGATACAGAAGTAAAGAGAGGATAGAGAAAGATGGACACGGTCGAAGGAGTCCGAGGACGGGGCACCGTTCAGCGAGAGCTTTACGGCGTCAGGAGATGACGGAGGGCGAGCCGGTCGGCCAAAACTGCGCTGTCGTGTGAGATCGCGGGGGCACGACCGGTCGGCACGAAATCCAGCGAGCGAGTCCGCCCACTCGTCTATTTTGTAAGGGCTCTGCTGAGTGGTGTGTTGGCCTGCTCAGGCGAACACACCTTGTTGGCACCAGAATAAATGTGCACATAGCCGTGGGCAACAATCATCGCTGAAATGCAGAACGAAAAATTTCAGGTCCAGTGTGGTGCAGAAGTAGGTGGCCAGTGATGACCAACATAACCAACCTTGACGTTATAGCATTGACGAATCCGTGCAGCAGAAGTTGCAGTTAATGGGTCAGCAGCGTTGTCCATGAGCAAAATTAGTGACAGATTAAAAAAAACACGGTTCATTGGTTCGAGGTGTTAGTGAACCCAAGCTTTCTGTGCGGCAATTGCATTCTCCAAGACAGCCTCGCCAGTGCTGCAGTTGATACGAAAAAACTCACAGCATATCCACGGAGTGAATGATGATGAGTAGAGGCCGGATTTTTAGGCTCTAAAAAGCGTGTTTTAGGCGCCAAAAACAGGCAGGTAAAACACAATTTTTGGCCCTCAAAATCATAATTATAGGCACAAATAATTTCTACAAAATTTCAAATATCCCAACACAACGACATAGGTAACTTGTATCTATGGCAAGAAGCAAAAAAGATAATATTTATGATAGAAGAAAGGTACCAACAAATAAACACAGGCATGCATATCTCGCGCGATCCGCAGTATGTGGTCTTTCGTTTTAGTGTCTAGCATTGTGTGTCAAGTGTCCACCATTCAATTAACACTCTTATGGGTCTCTATCGTTTCGTTGTGGCTGGAAAGGGCTGCTCAGGAGCAAATAACCAGACCACTGATACCCCAGAAGAGCGGGATGCTAGGTCTAATCACGTAGGGCCAATTTTTTCCCTATCGGTGAACACCTTAAAGGACCGCTCACTTGGTTTGGAGCTGACAAGAGCTGACTAGCGTAATGGTGCACTGGGCAATCTCGGTCATTGCTGTTAAGATTTGAGAGATTACATGTCGCGGAAAAACGCTTAATATCTAATGAATGCCACTTGCCCTTCTCGCGGGCGTGCGCCCCAAGATCTAGGGAGTGACGTAGAGCAAGGAATGGTCCTGTTTTATGTCGCTCCTTTACGTTGACCTTGGTGGGCGGACGTCGCATACTGTACGCTCTTCATCAGAACTTCGTAAAATGCTAGGTGTATCTATAAAAAGAGACGAAAAATGTTCCGTCTCCTGATTATATCTTGCATTTTGAACAGTACCTCATTAAGAGTGTTGCACGTCACATTATTCTACTTGGCGCGTGCAACTTGTGTGTTCTGATGTGTAGCATGAATGAGGAGTACTTTGATTTGGGCTAGCTGCTTCATATCATTTTGAAAGGGAAGCGCAAGGACAAAAGGAAAAGAAACACAGCGCTCTTTGTTGTCTTTCTTTTCCCTGTGTCTTTGCACTGCCCTTTCGAAATCAGCATAATGAATGAGTGCTGAGGAAAATAATAGAACACGCAAACGGAATCTCAGCTCGTTATTGTTTTTATTTTTCCTTTGAATAGCCTCGAGATGCTATTCACTATTCGGCCCTCGTTTATTGTCTGCCTCAGTGGACCATTCGCTATAAGGTGCTCCGCTGCTGACCCTAATGCTACGCGTTCGATTGTGGCCGCGGCGGTCACGTCTAGATAAAAGCGAGAAAGTGGATGACCTTGTACTGTGGAATGTCAGTGCTCTTTAAAGAACACCAGTTGGTCAAAACTTGTGGAGACCCCCACTACGGCGTCCCTCATACTCATACCGTGGTTTTTTACGTCAAACCACACATACAACAAAACAACAACAAAATAAAACAACAAAACAACAACAACAAAAACAACAACAACAAAACAACAACAAAAACAACAACAACAACAACAAAACAACAAAACAACAACAAAACAACAACAAAACAACAACGAAACAACAACAACAGCTACTGCTACTGCTACTGCTGCTACTACTACTGCTACTACTACTGCTACTACTACTGCTACTACTGCTACTGCTGCTACTACTACTGCTGCTACTACTACTGCTACTACTGCTGCTACTACTACTACTGCTGCTACTGCTACTACTACTACTACTGCTGCTACTGCTACTGCTACTGCTGCTACTACTGCTACTGCTACTGCTACTGCTACTACTACTACTACTACTACTACTACTCATTTCGCTCGCGTTCGTCTTCTCGTCGTTCCTGCATCGTGCCTTCGCCAACCCTGACAACGCTATAGCTTGTGTTTGGTGCGTCGTCTCTGACCGCAGTTCCAGCGGAGCGACGTGGTGTATCGCGGTCACAATACATGATCCTTGCCAGCCTCTACAAAAGTACGCGCACCGAGTGATCCATCACTCAGAAACGAGTAATACATGACAAAGAACGATGAAACGACACAACATCGATGCTGCACATGCACGAGTATAGACTGGGGCACGGCATGCATGCGTGACTTTGCTTACGCATGATGTGCACGGCGCCTATGCCTCATGTGATTTTCCAGCCCCGATACCAAAGAAAACAGGGAAGAAATAAGGCTCACGATGACTACACGGGGCTGCAGGCAAGGAATTCGAGCTTGCCTCTTCGCATCATGCTGTGGTGGCTCGTAGCGAACCAATTTGTAAAATCACCATGGTATAACGCTTTTTATTGGGCACGCAAGAACTTCTAGTGTCTAAGTAAAACTTATTATGCCATAGAGAGAGACGCTTAATAAGTAAATTACGGGCAAAACAAAATCCGCCTGCACATCACATTTTTTACCTGAAAGTGCTGCTGCAGATGGGTTAAAATGTCAGAGAAAACGCGCCTTCATTGACACAACACGCTTTGTTCTCTTTAAAATTCATTTCATTCTGTCATGAAACTAACGAAAAACGAATTATTAGGAAATATATATCTGATAGGACATTCTAAAATCTTAATTACCATTGCGCAAAGATGGCTGTTTAGGTACATTCATTTTCGAATGTGAGTTTGGCATGAAATGCTTTACATAGGACCTTTAGCTGCAGTTAAGTTCAACTCGATGATAGTAATTTCTATCCTAGTTAAATTTTCATATTGTTACAGCTGTCATTTATATATAAATAATGGCTTAGGACAAACCTTGATGCGCTGTTCTGTATTTTTTCTAGTTTGTCGCATAAGGGCATATGACAAGGGAGCTCATACGGAACAAGCATATTCAAGCATACGGTGAATGTATGCTAAATACACCGTTGATTGTGAAAATTCCCGCGCCTGTCTCAGCCTACTCTGCATAAATTAAAGCGATTTGGAGACCTTCGCCACTACTGAATCAACAAGAGCATTCCATGAGTGGTCCTCCGTTGTTTTTCATTCGTTCTCCAGCTACCCGCGGCCGCAGAAAAACCTGCTTTTCCTTTCCCACCGCAACGCCCAGCTTTTCACGGGGGTTCTTCAGTTCCTTCAGGGCACTGGACAACTATTTGTAGAAGATGGTCGCCACGTCCTCGACACCTTTATTTTCTTACCTCTTCTTTAATTCTCTCACCTGCTTCCCCCGCAAAAGCTGAGACATTCTTTCACTAGGACCTGCAGAAATAGTCTTTTGCACTCCTCATGCTCCTCCTCCAATCGCTCGCAGCATGTCAGCTTTGTCTTCGTTGAACCTCATAATGTTTGGAAATATTATAGCTACATTTTTTACATAAGTAACGGTTTCACACCACGCTCGAAAACAAAGTTTGGGCTTGAACAGTACTTATACACGCGCTCATTGGGAAAATAGGCATTTATAGGCACTTATAGGCATTTAGGCATGAACATCGAAAACAGGCATTTATAGGCACCATAAAAACACCGTAAAAATATTTCTTATCCTCTAATTCATGCTCATATATCAAAATGGCACGATAGGAACGCAAGGAACAAAATAGGCATTTTCCTATAATCCAGTCTCTAATGATGAGTGGGGCGAAGCGTCCGTCCGTTCATGCATCTGTCCGTCTCTCCGTCTCTCCGTCTGACCGTCTGACCGTCTGACCGTCTGACCGTCTGACCGTCTGACCGTCTGTCTGTCTGTCTGTCTGTCTGTCTGTCTGTCTGTCTGTCTGTCTGTCTGTCTGTCTGATCGTATGCACGTATGTCTTTCCGCCCGTCTGTCCGTCCGTCCATCTAGTGAACACTCTATATACCACCATCTCGCATCTTTTCACCGTATATTTACCATATACAAGTACCGCCTTCTAGCGAATATTCCAAGAACCAAACGAGAGGTGGCTACCTATTACATACATCGAGGACGCACTAGCCATGGCTTAAGGAGCTTCATCCTTGAACGTTATCCTTATGAGATGTCAGGGCAATAGCCCCTTTAATAAATGTAACAGTGTGGCAGAAGGTTAGCACTGTACCAGGCATGACAAGTGAATTGCGTGAAGAGCTCTGTTCAGTACGAAGTTCCCATATGTAATTAATCGCAGGAGCAGCAACAGCATCAAGACAGTCAGCAGCTATTTAGGTGCGTGTATCCCCTGATGCTCACGTGAGAACTTTGCGCACACGCAAAAGAAATAATTATGACGTATTGGGCACTTCGCAACTGTTGTTACAGTAAGCATTCAAGGATAGGCTGGAAGGACCATAGTGACGCGTAAAGATGTATCTTTTCCGTCGGCTTCGTTCAATCGTTCACCGAGAAGCGAAACGGGGCTATACCGACTGAACGGGTAATGTGAAAGGCACACCAAACCTGTGCCCCCCCCCCTCATATTTTCTTCATTGTATAAAGGGGATGAAATGGCAGTCCACCTCACCTGCCTGTCTGGTCCCCACTTCCAGTCAAGGAGGTGCGCCTTCGTTCCTCTCCTCCCCTAAAAACTAAATGAAAAAAATCTGCCTGCGCCCCTAAGATGAGCCTTCATAGATTACGAGAAGGCGTTTGATTCAGTAGAAATATCAGCCGTCATGCAGACACTGCGGAATCAGGGCGTCGATGAAGTATATGTAAACAATCTGGAAGAAATCTACAGGGGATCAACTGCTACCATAGTGCTTCATAGGAAAGCAACAGAATACCGATCAAGAAGGGTGTAAGGAAAGGGAACACAATCTCCCCAATGGTAATTACCACGTGCTTACAGGAGGTTTTCAGAAGTCTAGAATGGGAACAGTTAGGGATAAGAGTTAATGGAGAGTACCTTAGTAACCTGCGCTTCGCCGATGACATTGCATTGCTGAGTAACTCAGGGGACGAATTGCAACTCATGATTACGGAGTTAGACAAGGAGAGCAGAAATGTGGGTCCTAAAATTAATCTGCAAAAAACGAAAGTAATGTACAACAACCTCGGGAAAGAGCAGCGCTTCGATATAGGTAATAGTGCACTTCAAGTTGTAAAAGACTGTCCACTTAGGGCAGGTAATAACCGCGGAGCCAAACCACGAGATTGAAGTAACTAGAAGAATAAGAATGGGGTAGAGCACATTTGGCGAGCACTCTCAAATTATGACAGGTAGATTGCCACTATCCCTCAAGAGGAAGGCATATAACAGCTGTATCCTGCCGGTACTTAGCTACGGAGCAGAAACCTGGAGACTTACAAAGAGGGTTCAGCTTAAATTGAGGACGACGCAGGGAGCAATGGAAAAAAAATGGTAGGTGTAACCTTAAGAGACAAGAAGAGAGTAGGGTGGATTAGGGAACAAACAGGGGTTAAGGATATCATGGTTGAAATCAAGAAGAGGAAATGAACATGGGCTGCGCATGTAGCACATAGACAGGATAACCACTGGTCATTAAGGGTAACTAACTGGGTTCCCAGAGAAGGCAAGCGGGTTAGGGGGAGACAGAAGCTTAGGTGGGCAGATGATATTAATAAGTTTGCGGGTATAAATTGGCAGCAGCAAGCACAGGACCAGGTTAACTGGGGGAATATGGGAGAGGCCTTTGTCCTGCAGTGGACGTAGTCAGGCTGATGATGATGATGACCATTGTGTGAAGAGGACTGTTTAGGTACATTCATTTTGGAATTTCAGTTCAGCATTAAATGCTTGACATAGGACCTTTAACCGCAGTTTAGGTGGTGGTGGTGGGGGTGTTGCAGCAGGTGGGGTTAGCCTGGCGTGTATGGCCAGCAATTGTTCCGCCTGAGCATCTCCTGAATTTGAAAATTGTCACCACGTGTCAGACAGCCCAGTGTCTCGCAGGAAGACCAACAAAATTCGTTGCACGTTCCTCCTAGTTGCCGCCGGTCCTTCAGGAAAGATGACGTCATCAACTGCCCGGTGCCTATGACAGCCTTTTCGCAAGGTGCGGATCATCGCTGTCCTATGCACATCAAACTGTGGGCAAAGCCAAATGAAATGTTCAATATCCCCGATGTCACCACAGAAGGCACAGAACGGGGAAGCGTATCTCCCAGTCTTGAATGACCAGGCCGGGGTGTATGCGGAGCCGGTTCTAATGCGGTACAACAGCGTCGCTTGTTCACTTTAACACGATGATAGTAATTCCTATCCTAGTTAAATTTTGATATTATTACAGCTGTCATTGTTGAGTAATTGCTTAGGACAAACCTTGAAGCACTGCTGTAATTTTTCTAGTTTGTCGCTTAAAGACATATGACAAGGGATCTCATACGGAACAAACGTATTCAAGCATACGGTGAATGTATGCTAAATACACCGTTGATTGTGAACATGCCCGCACCTGTCTCGCGCTTCTCTGCATAAAGTATAACAATTTGGTGACCTCCGCCACCACTGAATCCACAAGAGCACTCCATGAGTGGTCCTCTATGGTTTTTCATTCGTTCTCCAGCTACCCGCGGCTGCCCAGAAAAACCTGCTTTTCCTTTCCCACCGCAACACCCAGGTTTTCAGGGGTTCTTTCGTTCCTTCAGTGCATTGGACAGCTATTTGTAGAAGGTGGTCGCCACGTCCTCGGCCATAGACGTCACCTTTATTTTCTTGCCCCATCCTTGATTCTCTCTCCTTCTTCCCCTGCAGACACTGAGACACTCTTTCACTAAGGCCTGTAGAAATGGCGTCTTCTGCACTCATCATGCTCCTCCTTTAATCACTCGCAGCATGTCAGCTTTGTCTTCGTTGAACCTTATAACGTTTAGAAATAATATAGCTGCCTTTTTTTACATGAATAACAGTTTCACGCTACGATCGAAAACAAAATTTGGGCTTGAATAGCGCTCATATACGCGCTCATTGGGAAAGTAGGCATTTATAGGCACTTGTAGGCATTTAGGAACGAACACCCAAAATAGGCATTTAGAGGCACTGTAAAAACACCATAAAGCCTTTTTTAGCCACGATAGGAACGCAAAGAACAAACAAAATAAGCGTTTGCCTATAATTTGGTCTCCAAAGATGAGTGGGACGAAGCGTCCGTCTGTCCATGCATCCGTCCATCCATCCGTCCATCCATCCATCTAGCGAACACTCTAGGTACCACCATCTCGCATCTTTTCATCATATATTCACAATATACAAGTACCGCCTTCTAGAGGATATTCCAAGAACCAAACGACCGGTGGCTACCTACTTCATACATCGAGGACGCACGACCCGTGGCTTAAGAAGCTTCGCCCTTAAAACGTTACCCCTATGGCAATAGTCACTTCAATAAATGTAACAGTGTGGCAGAAGGTTAGCAGTGTACCAGGCATGACAAGTGAATTTCGTGAAGAGCTTTTTCCAGTACGAAGTTCCCATATGTAATTAATCCGCCAAAGCAGCAACAGCATCAAGAAAGTCAGCACCTATGTAGATGCGTGTATCACCTGATGCATGCTTGAGAACTTTGCGCTAATTTATTTTATATCTCTCTATAGCTATCCTCTTTCCGACCCTTTTCCCCACACCCGTACCGGGTAGCAAACCAGTTCGTCTAGGTTAACCTCCCTGTCTCTTCCTTTTAATTATTTCTCTCTCTCTCTCTCTCCCTCTCTCTGCGCACACGCAAAAGAAGTAATTATGACGTAGTGGACACTTCACAACTGTTATTACAGTAAGCATTCAAGGATATGCTGGAAGGGTCATAGTGACGAGCAGGGATGTATCTTTTCCGTAGCCTTCGTTCAATCGTTCACCGAGAAGCGAAACGGGGCTATACCGACTGAACGGGTAATGTGAAAGGCACACCAAACCTGTGCTCCCCCCCCCTCATATTTTCTTCATTGTATAAAGGGGATGAAATGGCAGTCCACCTCACCTGCCTGTCTGGTCCCCACTTCCAGTCAAGGAGGTGCGCCTTCGTTCCTCTCCCTCCCCTAAAAACTAAATGAAAAAAATCTGCCTGCGCCCCTAAGATGAGGCTTAGTTACGCTATTCTGTTTAACTCTTGATGCGTCACTCGAGCATCCTCAAAGGTTTTGGATAATATGCATGCGTACAGGGGACATCGAAAGTTACCACGTCACTATTCCATGCATTATTATGACAGTGTGCTATGACAATTTTCGATTGTACGCGTTCATTTTGATTTAGAAAGGAGGAAACTTATGACGTGCTTTCTTTCGCTTCATTTTTTGTTGTCCATTTATTTATTTATTTATTTATTTATTTATTTATTTATTTATTTATTTATTTATTCGTTAAAACGGGAAAGCAAGATAAAGGAGAGATCCGGAGGTCAACCACACGGAGAACCCGGTTCGCTACCCTCATAATGTGATTCTGTGATGAAGCACACGCGCATGTTCTTAACGTAACCAGGAAGTGACAATATGCGGAGCTGTCGTAACGAACTTTCTCTCGGCTTTGCGCAACGCTGCGACGTTCGGGAATGGCCACGTCTCGTCACAAGCTTACAGAAAAAGGACGGGTCGTTTCTGGATTCCTGCTGCGTACACGCAATAATAGAGGCAGCCGCTGAGACTCCGAGCTCGAAGCGTTACCCTCTATGTCTGCTCCGCACTTCTCTCGTTCGCTTCAGTTTCCTCTTTGTTATAGTTCATCCTTCTCCCTCCACGTTATTCTCGTCCACCCACTTACTTGCCTGACCGCTTGTCCTTCTGATCTGGCGCCTGCCCACTAAAGGGGATGGGCTCTTAATGTAAATCCGCTAGCTTACTGACCCTTTGTCTTCCGTTTGATCTTCATCCCGGTACCACAGCTCCAGGTCGTTGAACCCCGTTCGAGGCGCTTCCGCTGACGACCCACACTGCCCAACAAGCACGGGTGAGCGAATCAATGTATAAATGAGCAAAACGATAGCCTGCTTCTAAGCCTACCATCTTCTCTCGACAAATCCTACGGCTAGGGTTCAAGTTCCTAGAAGACCAGCTAGGTCACGTTGAAGTATTGGCATGCGGCACGCGGCTATCATTTTGAAGAGCTTCGAACGCAACGGTGTTACTTGAACCTGCTAGTTGTGTGAGCCAGTAACTAAGTTATGCATGTATGTAACTGTATGTGTTGTGTGTTTATCATTGTATGTATCACTGTCATCACCCGGCAACTGCAGAAGCCTGTCAAGTGAAAAAGCAGGCAAACCTCTCCAGCTTCTCATTAAAATAACTCTCTCTCTCTCTCTCTCTAGTAAGTAAGAAATGGCAATATACGTGGATGGTTCGAATAATAAAAGCGCGTGCGTAATGAATGTGTTTTGATATATTATGTTGCGCCATGCTCTTAAATGCAATCACTTTCGTTGTAGAAGTACATAAGCACAACGAAGGAAAGAAGTGTAAATTTAAAAGCTTGTTTTTCTATGTTAGACAAAATTTCAATGAGATATTGTGTTCTCGCAGTAAGTTATCTTTCCGTACACTTTTCATTCTTTACATTTGCATTAACACTCCTACTGATGATATTCCCTATACTTTCGTTGACATCATTGCCTGTTGTTTTTTATAAGCTGAATGAGTATTTGATAAATAAATAGTTAGTCAAGCAAATAAATAACTTATTACCACATTTAAAACAGGGCATTTCGGCGCAGCAATCCTTTACTAAACTGCAGAAATCGTCACGGCACATCAAGGACTAACAGCCTGGCAGGCAACACTCGGCTCGTTTATCTACGATAAAACTTTCACGAAACCCTACCCACCTCCTGTGCCTTTACGTTTCAAGCAAACGTTTACTCGAGTAAACGCTACATCGAGTTTCCTTTCAAATCGTTCTTCCAACACCCACGTCGACGCCTGTCTCAACCGGGTCCACGCTGTGCCCACCGCTGCTTCTTCGCATCCCATAAGGGTTCCCTTCGGGGACATTTCCACAATTTTTATACTTTTATACTTGGTTTTGCCTGTGCTACTCCAAGCAAAGTAATCATACAACACCCGGACCTCTGAAGTACTCCGACCTTATCATCATCGACGCGCTCGAAGAACAATACGCCCGCCCAATGTGCTACCGAGAGCTGTGCCATTCATGATTTGGTATGCGTTACGTCAAATTACGGCAACATACAAACACGGCCAGCGTCTCCTCTAAATAGAGGAGGCGCTGACACGGCATACGACAGATCGGGCCCTTAAAGTAAGCCACACTAAGAAGTGATGAATTCTTAAGCTTCGCCTTTAAGAGTTTAACGCGATAGCGATATCCTGTCCCTAGAGAGGAATGAGTTAAAAGTGGCTTGTGACACACAATGGTGCGTGTGAAGTCTTTTTTAACTTGCTATGCACGCATTACGCGCCCTTAAGGGAAATGGCTCAGTGACGTGTGCGCCATTTACAGTGGGGAACCCACTTTAAACAGAGAATTAATGATAATGGCATGTTCTGACACCCGACCGCAATGTGTGCTTGTACCACGCGTTGTTTCTACTATATTACATATTAGTATATATTAGTATAGTAATTAATATAGTAAATAATTAATATTAATATAGTATACATAATATATTACCATATTATATTTGGAAGCATGTATAAAGGAGCCGTGTGTTTTTGAAGCAAGCAAGCTACATTCACTGCATTTCTCATCAAGTGATATTATTAAAGACGATAGTCTTTCTTGGGCACCTTCGACGCAAATATTTTGGTCTGTATGTCTGTATATTTTTCTGTTTCTTCGCCCTTAACGGTACCCTAAGAACACCAAAAGATATTCGAAAAGGCCGCCCCATCCGCAGCGCCCACCAATATTGCTCAATCTTCAGCGTTCATAATTAAAAAAACAAGTATTGCACATATCTGAGGCACCATAGCAACACCTATATATTCAGCATGTGCGCCTTTTACTAGAAGAGGCATACATAAGTAATTCTAAAGACCTTAGCGTGTATGACGCTGCGCTGACCAAACAACGCTTGCACAAAAAAGCAAGCAAAAAGGCAACGCTTTGCTAAGACGACACGGTGGTGACACCTACCCGTCGCCTTGCGTTCTACACCTTATCACCTCAGAGATGGGCGCACAAGCCGCGCGCTTAGTTTTCCAGGATAACAGCCAGATAGCGCTCATGTCTCACGTGCAACGTGCTTTGATGCGCTCGTTCGCCTCCGCTGCATGCTCGAGGCACTCTAACGCAGCGCCTCCAGAATACCATTCACCGATTTTCTTGCGCAGAACATCAAATCAACGTTTTGTCCACTCTCTTCAGACGCAAGACTATCGTCTTTCGATGACATTTGCGGTGTAACATGCAGATACAGGGCAATATTCTTTTCCTTGTATTTTTGCAATAATACGGGTGGCGCTGTGGTAGAACACTTGGTTGCCACGCACACGACCGCAGTTCAATCCTCACTCAGACCCAGGATGTTCAATTGTTTAGTTTATTTGGATCTTTTTCAATTTTTCGGTCACGCCAACAGTCACAACCAACGCCGACAAAGGAATTTCTGCTAACCGAGCTCTTTGATGCTGATGTGTTAAAAAGTCACATGGTTTCTCGTGCCTTCGCCCGGGATGACTAAGAGAGGAAAACCATGTTCTTGCTCTTTTTTTTTTTCAGATGCGTAGGACCTTATGGTGAAGTTCAGTCCGGTGTGAGGCGTGACCAACCACACTGATCATGCGCCAACTCTCCACGCGAGAGCAAGAGGAGGTAAGAGGAGGTGGCAGAGCGCTGTTGCCGCTTCGTTTCTCCTTTCCCATTTATCTCTTCGCCACAGCTGTGCGCGTATGTATATTGCTGCGCTTTATTTTTCTATTGCGCTCTTCTAGCTGGGCAGGTTGTTCACTTTGTGGCACACGCACGGTAATACAGGCAGATGGGAACTGGGGGGGGGGGGGGGGGGGGACATAAGCGGTACGCAAATTGTGTATACACAACTCCGCACACAAATGAAACATACAAACGGAAACCACAAATGGAAACACAAGTGAAAACAAGCGCTGGTTCGCATCCCCCCACATGGGTCCCTTTAATGAGAGATGGTGTAATTTTTTCTTAGTCGAATACATTGACGAAGGAAAAAAGATGAGCTGAATGGCTTTTTTTTCTTGGAGTCATCTCAAGTGAACGCGTCAAAGAGCTCTTTAGTTTACTTCTTGCACTTTGGCATGTAGAGCATTTGCTCTCTTTATCACTGCGGCAATGAAGAAACGATAGATCAGGCAATTTGATCACAATCCCCTTTAAAGGACACGCATCTAGCCAAGTACGACCCTGTTGGCCGCCAGCAATACTTTCGAAGCTGACAGTTCGAAAATGCCAACTTGAGTGTTTGCCGCTGGACAAGTTTGTGAAGGCACAACTGAAAATTTTATGTGTCAGTAGTCTGTACGAGTGACTATGTATATTATTCTTTCGTTTTTTAATTAACATTTTTTGCATTCAGGTGCATTTTTCAGCACATTTTGTTTTGTTTACGCCTTCTTTACGTCATCCTTCTCCCATTTTTCTCACTGCGCTGTAGAGTAGCAAATCAGACAATTTTATTCCTGCTAACGTCCCTGAATTGACGCCAGTGGATTAAAACGCTAATATCTAGCATCACTTTTTTTCAATCACATATATAACCATCGTGCCCGACTCTTTTGAAAGCCCCCCCCCCTCAAAACAGAAATATAAGGTAGGGTAACTCAATATGAACCAGAAAGACTGAAATTCGCATACGCTATTTCCTTTTGAAACTGTTGCCGTTCATCTTGAACAAAATGCACCCATCTCTTAGTTCAAGCTGTAATAAAGCTCTACATTCTAAAAAGAAAATATTGAGTAAAAAGGGTGTCGTCTTGTCCTACAACAATAATTGTCATCAGCCTTGCGTGCGCTTCCTTTCTTGAAAACTTGGCGCTGGTCACTTTCCTATCGAGAATGCTATGCCATGATAACGCGCATGCCATTTGTGACTGGAAGGCACCTGGCGCACGGTGATAGAGCAAGGAAGGAACGCAATATAGATGACGATTATTGTTGTGGGACCAAAACACACCTTTTTTACTCGATATTCTTTTAGAGTGTAGATTTCAAAAGACGCCTTCAGGAGTAAGGATATGCCCATCGTAATGGAGGAAGAAAGTCTACGAAAATTGACCCAGAATCGCTAAGTTCTTTCTGAAAAAAGGAAAGCTTAATAAATTACGAGAGAAAAGCTGTGTTTTCGTTACGAACAGGCTGCCTCTGCCGAAATGTATACCCTCGCTTTCGCGCATGTGTGGGATCACGCATATAGGAAGACTTCACAAATGACGTCCAGTAAGGAATCAGCAATGAAGAAAAGAGGACAGGAGGCCAAGTTGTTGCGCAATCATCTCTCGGCTGGTTAGAGATGATTCTTCACCATTTCAGAGCGCCAATAGGCAGTGGGGATTAGGTCTTAGGAGTTTACTCGAACTACACACGAAGGCTGTCACTTTTTTTTTTTTTGCGAAGGGGCTGCAAGCGGTAATCCAGCTTCTTCGCCCTATAAAGTGTTAGAAGAAAACGTTATCATTATAGATTTTCGTGGAGTCTCGCTACTCGCAGGAATTAAAGTCAGTGAGGTTCAGTTGAACACAAGCTCATCATTCAAGCGTCCCAGGACTAACGAAGTGACATTCTGCTACTTAAGGAGGTACATTTTGTCGTAGGTGCGTTTAGATTATGACTTATTTGATGTACCAAGATGTAACGACAGTGCGTCACTATAGTCTTTCTTCTTTTGTTGTTCTGTTTTGCTCGTTTCTAGTTACGAAATAACACACACCTCAAGTCATGTATGTTTCTCTGCTATTCGAAGAATACTCACCCAGAGCGACATTGCTGTGGAGTCGTTCACGACTTGATGGACTTCAGGATAAATTCAAACTGAAAAAAAAAACTACGGGGTATTTAACGACAGGGGAGTGCTTAACGTATAGACGACACAAGAGAGGTGCAATTTGGGCTCTAGACATTTCTAAGAAAGGCTTGCCCTTATGCGGTTTCATTACGCCATGGTCAAAATTTTCGAAGCCCTCCACTACGGCGTCTCTCATAATCATATGGTGGTTTCGGGACGTTAAACGACACATATCAATCAACCAATCAACTATAAGATTGTACATCGAAGACAAGGTAATTGTATTATCCTTTCATCTCCTAAGAAATTTACCCTTGACGTTTCAGTTACATTACCAAGGCATTGTACTGAAGATTCCTTTATCGATTTTGACCTTAGTTTAACCTGCTAGATTTTTGTGGGGGCCAACATCTGTGAAGATGTGTAAAGGAAAAAATGCCTAATTTTGTTGCCACGCGCACATTCGCACGAATTATCTCGGCTCGCCGGAGCAATATATAAACACTGCTATCCCATACTCTAAAGCTAAGAAATTACTTTGACACCTCCCATGAATAGAGCTTCATTAGGGTAGTGTTAATCTACTTTACGATAAGTAATCAACAACGCACTAATTTATCTATTTGCGCATTTTGATGTGATAATGCATTCTTTGTGAAATACTTAAAAGACCCCTGACCGCGAAAGTTCTTATTGCGAGTTTTTCGCATTGTTTTGTAGCTTTGCGTATGGTAGTGCTAAAAATATATCGTAAATGTTCTAAGGCATGCTATAATAATTGCCAACGGCGTTATTAGAGAACGATTTTGCGTCAATTCGAAACGCCCGCCTAAATACCGTAAGAAACTAGCGCCCCGCAGCGGAGCAGCGCCTGAGACCCGCGTGCGGTGAAAAATGAAAAAGTGTAAGTGCTTTGAGCGTGTCCTCCTCAAAAAAAAGCATTCATGGCGTAATCAGCCAGAACCATCTTCAGAGCAGCGCGACCACAGAGCAAAAGGGGAGACGAACAATAGCCCTCGTTGGATGCCGGTCGGGGTATTGTGCGTGCCCCGCAAATGTTGACCCTGCAACGTCATAAAAGAAGTCCAGTCTACGTGAAACCACAGAAAATGTCGATTGCATGATTTTTCACCTGAATACTCAGAAGAGCACTCACCCAAACTTTAAAACAAAACTAAAAAAATATTCTAGGTTATACGCTCGCCGCTAATAATCGCTCAGAGATGGCCCCGCTTGCAGTACTATCAAACGACACAACCATCTCGAGTTTCTAAACTGGGTGTCAGGGGTCCCTTAAGTTTAAAAAAAAAGCGATGGCTACATGGCGTCATTCTACTCTCAAGTTCACCAACGATTCAATCATCTTGTTTCTCTTCGTGTCGTCAACGTAAGAATTTACACTGAGAGACACGGTGTTGCTGTGAAATCAATTACGTCTAGCCCGTGCAAGTTTTCTTGAAATGTTTGGAAATCTTTCGATCTCGCACTTGGCTGCGACACACTGTGTATTGAACCTGATCTCCATCCATTATATTCTTTTTTTGAGCAATAGTAGTACATTCATAGTGCCTACTTCTTTCTGTGTTTGGGCTCGAAAAAAAAAAAGACTACGAAGTCACCAGTTTGAGAGGAGAAACAAGAAAGTTTATTATGACAGAAAACAAAGTTGTCAGCCTCAATCAAATTCCTGACCTGCTATTCAGCGTTATCTAAGGGAAGGGGGTGGTTAAGATAGTATAGAGAAAACGGATAATATGTATTTTGCCATGTTCCTGATTGTGTTACTCGTCTACCATCATGTGAGACAAAAGTGACTAGCTGCGATATTTATTCAACAATATGAGTAAAGCAGACCACCACGATGTCAAATTCGGAAACAGTGCGGTATTCTTGAATTGAACCGACCGATAAAAGCGTTGAACCATAGCTTATTATAGTAACGGGATGTAAAAGAAGTGAGTCTTACTGAATAAAGTTAATCGCCTTGCATCCAAAAAAAAATCTATAATCATCAATTGGTAGGTCGAGTCTTGTTGCTGGGAAAACTTGATGGGATGAAAGCAGCTTATCCGCTCATGGGTTAGCACTGAAAGAAACGTTAAAGTAAGCCTATTCGGCTTTTTTTATTCTTCTGGTGAAGGGGGGGGGGGGATAACTGAAGGCATCATAATCCGGGCCGGGCACGCAGCGCCTACACAAGATAACCACTGGTCATGAAGGGTAACTGACCGGATTACGTGAGGGGAAGGCAGAAAGTCGTGTGGGCTGATGAGATTTAAAAGTTGGTATAACGTGGCAGAACAAGCACAAGGCCGGCTTGATTGGCGGAACGTGGGAGAGGGATTTGTCTTGCAGTGGGCCAGTCAGGCTGATGATGGTGATGATGATCATGATGATTACAATCACTGGGCTTTTTTTCAGTAAAGACTGGCAATATAGTAAAAGGTAAAGAAGTACTACAGGCACTCAGTCTACCATGCATTTCTTAAAGGGACTATCATGAATCCAACTTTCTGGCTCTAAAGCTGTTGTGCAAAAATTACTATGGTTATGTAACCACACGTTCACTACATCGCACGTTAGCCTCTAGTATCTCGACTGATCCCTTGGGAAGGCAGAACATAAAGGGACCATTATTCTGCTAAGCCTTGACATTGTGATCGTACTCTCGTGATAATGTCATTTCCAATAAAGACGTGGTGGGCACTATGTTGCGCAACGTAGTAATATAAAGCATGCTTCCCGAAATTGATGGATGGGCAATACCACCTTCAATATGACGTGAGCTATTACTTCGAGTTATAATCACGTTCGTTTTTTTTTATACGCCAACCGCGCAAGACTACTTACGCAATCGGGCCAGTGACCTTTAAGAGACAGAAGTTTCACGAAACAAAATGGCACCCCAGGAAAATGTGCATTATCTTTCAGCTATGCAAACAAACAATTCAAGAAACTTGCATCAGGCCGCGCGAGGCCTAAATTAAAGAAGATGAAACATTTTGAGAAAGTAATTTCATTGCTTCTAAGTTGCTTGTATACCTAGTAGGCATACAAGCAAAAAAATCTTGCCTTGTAGGCAAGTTGTTTGTAAGTCGCTGCTAGCTTCCTTTCAAAACTTGATGTAGTGTCAAATCTGGTGTCATTATCCGATAGTAATGTAGTTGTACTAACCGAAACATGGCCTTCTAGTGAAATCGCTGATGCTGAAATTTTGAACAACTTTCCGAACTTTGATATTTTTCGAAAAGACAGGCACGGTGGCAGAGGGGGTGGGGTATTAATCGCCGTTCATACTGAACTATCCTGTTGCCCTGTCAATATATCAAGTGACCTCGAAACTCTGTGGCTGATCTGCCGTACCGAACCTTCATCTATTATTCTTGGCGTGTGCTACAGGCCCCCTACTCATCATTCTGATTTTCCCAGCAAACTTAATAATATTTTGAGTGATTTAGCCAAGCGGCACCCTATGCATGCATCTTGCTTTTCGGTGACTTTAATTACCCCAGTATTGATTAGTCTTCTATGCAATTAGCTACAGGTAACTCGGAGGCTGCTGAATTTCCGGACTTCTGCCTTAACCATAATCTGACCCAACTGATAAAAGACCCGGCTGCGGCGGCTGCATTTCCGATGGAGGCGGAAATGTTGTAGGCCCGTGTGCTCAGATTTGGGTGCACGTTAAAGAACCCCAGGTGGTCAAAATTTCCGGAGCCCTCCACTACGGCGTCTCTCATAATCATATGGTGGTTTTGGGACGTTAAACCCCACAAATCAAATCAACTGATAAAAGAACCAACTCGTGTCACGGTAGATTGTGCCAACACGCTTGACCTTATTCTGACATCGTATCCCGAATTCATGTCATCAATTAGTTACCCTAAAGAAATAAGCGACCATAAAGTAATTCATGCCACATTTTCCCTCAAACCACTTTTTCACCATTCCCCAGCAAAAAAAAAATTCGTCTCTACAATAAAGGTAACTACTCGGCCATAAACGACGAACTGCATGAATTTTATCGGTCCTACGTGTGGACATTTCACAATCGCTCCGTGCAACAGAACTGGTCAGATTTTCAGGCCAAGATGAATGTTTTAGCGGACAAATATATTCCAGTCACCACTATTCCTCCTAATCGTCATAAGCCGTGATATACCAAAAACCTTAAAACACTTGAGAACAGAAAGAAGCGGCTCTTTCGTATAACGTGAAGTTTAAACCTAATGCCGACTCGTGGGACAGATACTATCAAGCTGAACGCGCATATCTCGCTGAAGTTCGTCAACGTAAACATTCCTTTTTTCACTCGGACCTTCCCCGCATGATAACCGATAACCCCCGTAAATTCTGGCAGATCATTAACCCTCAGCCCAACCACTCTATCCGTACCTATACGGATCAGGGTGATATCCTTTCAGATTCTGAGTGCGCTAATACATTCAACGCCGCTTTTTCATCTGTTTTCACAGCCGAACCAGACGCCCCCTACCTGAGTGCCCTACCCCTATCATGTCAATAATGCCGGCTATAAATTTCTCGGCCGAAGGCATCGCATTACTGATTGAAAAACTAAAGGTTTCTTCGTCCGCAGGTGTTGATGACGTCACTTCTAAACTTCTAAAAAACACTAAACATATTTCTGCCGCAGTCCTAACCTTGTTGTTCTCGCAGTCTCTATCATCAGGCTCTCTACCGAACGAATGGAAAGTGGGAAAGGTGGTTCCCGTCTACAAGTCAGATAACAGCGTTTCACCATTAAACTACCAGCCCATCTCCATAACCAGCATACCATGTAAAATCAAGGAACATATCATCTACACTAACATCATGAACTCCCTCGATTCCAACAACTTTATCTATTCATCACAGCATGGTTTTCGCAAAGGTCTGTCCTGTGAAACACAGCTCGCTCTTTTTATTCATGATCTGCATTCGAACATGAACTATAATATACAGGTATACGCAATATTCCTTGACGACGCTAAAGCCTTCGACAAGGTACCACATCAACGCTTGTTGCTAAAACTTTCTTACTTAGGTTTGCATTCAGATGTCATACGATGGGTTAAAGAATTTCTTGCTAATCGGTCTCAGTGTGTGTGTATCAATAACATAGCCTCTAACCCCGTCCCTGTATCCTCCGGCGTCCCCCAGGATTCCGTGCTGGGTCCCCTATTGTTCCTGATATATATCAATGATCTGCCATTGGAAGTTACTTGCTCTATTCGTATGTTTGCAGACAACTGCGTTATTTATCAGTCAATAAGAAATACCTCCGACCAGGCTGTGCTGCAGAGCAGTTTATCTAAAATCCTGAATTGGTGCGATCGCTGGCTGATGGTCCTGAATCCCAGTAAATGTAAATTAATGTCCGTCACCCGCTCGCGAAGCCCTCTCCTCTATCCGTAAAAAATTGCTAGCACTCCCATTGAATCTGTTAGTACCTTCAAATATCTTGGTGTAACTATCTCCAAAGATCTCAATTGGTTTCCGCATGTGTCCAACGTCATCTCATCCAGTAACAAAACCCTATATAGGCTTTCTCAGACGTCATTTACGCAGCTCTCCTCCTCACGTTAAACTCATCGCATACAAATCTTTAATTCGACCAAAACTTGAGTACGCGTTCGCAATTTGGAATCCTCATCAATCTTATATCACAGACGCATTAGAAATGGTGCAGAACCGCGCCATCAGGTTCCTTCACTCATCATATTCGTATAACGTTAGTGTATCCTCATTAAAGGCGGCAACTGGCCTGTCCACCCTTTCTTGTCGCCGTCGCACTGCCAGCCTATCCCTGTTTCACAAAATGTATTACAGTTCACTCAATCAGCCACCTTACATCTCACCGCCTGCTCGCATATTCCTTCGTACAGGCCATTGCTTAAGTGTTGCTCGTCCTCAAACCCGTACTCTCACCTACACTTCTTTTTTTCCACGCACCATTGTAGACTGGAACGGTTTTCGCCACGCCGTCGTTGCCACCACCAATCCAGACGCTTTCATTGATGCTGTAAAAGTGCACCTCTCATCCTGAATGGTCAAGTATCATCTATGCTTACTGTACACCCACCCCTTATGTAATGCCCCCACTCGGGGTCTTTAAGGAAATAAAGTGAAAGTGAAAGATCGTTGCTAGAATTCAGCTTGGGGATGCTATAGAGGCTTCTACGCTAAATTCCAGCGCAGAGGGGTTAGAGTTAAAGCAAAGAGAGTCAGAGACACGACACTGCTGTCCTATTTCCAGAGAGGGAAGCTAGCGCTGAAACCAATCTTTCGCACATCTAATAGATCTTCGGCTCCCCGCCGTTCTTTCTCAGCCATTTGTTGGGCTAAATGTTGCTGCATTCATTCCGAGTGTACCAGTGAAGAATAAGGGGATCGTCCCATATCCTGTGGACCATACTTGTTTATGATGATGGTAGGTCGATAGGCCTCACAGGCACATATCTGTCTTCTTTTTCCTTTTTTGATAGACTGCATAAAGTACGGCTAGCTTAAACTGCTTCACTGGTATAAAATCACCGCCCAAGCACTCTGTACTGATTGTTCATCGGCCATTCAGAAACACGTGCTCCCGGTGTTTATGACTCGGTCAGTCTGGACGGTCTATTAAAGTTTGCAGCTATGAGTTACGTGTGTCCAGATTTCTTAAGGGGTGTTTGCCACCCCCCCCCCCCTTCAGACCCAGCGTTTTCTTCTTCATCACGTTCACCAATTGCGAGTACTGAAATGTGCCCGATTTCGAGAGCAGACATGCGCACGTAGTTATTGCGAAGGTAGGATAGACAAATGTTTGTTTTCCTTATAGCCACCATAGATTGGGGCTGTGGTGATTGTGTGAAAGCAGACAAAAGTATTCATCCATAGTGCTGTTTAACTGTAATGGAACCTTTCGGTTCTACTAAAGTTGAAAGCATTTATGTCGAGTAATAGGTAACATACATAGTTTTTTCAATATTCACTACAATTAAAATAATCCAAAAAAATTCTGGCGCCTCATATCCCCTAACCACGGTTCCAACCAGTTGTCATTACTTAATGAAAACAACATTCCGCTTTCAGACTACGAGTGCTCCACTACTTTTAATACCTTTTTTCATCTGTATTTAGCCAAGAAGATTCTTCTGACGTACCACATATCCCTGATTACAACTTCCAATACATGCAGCCTATTGAAATTACGGTGGAGGGTATCGCGTGTCGAATTAAACAGATTAAGGCATCCTCATCAGCTGGTATAGATGATATCAACTCTAAGGTAATTAAAAATACTGTTTCCATATCTAGCATTACATTATACCACATTTTTCGACAGTCGCTATCGTCTGGAAAACTTCCAGACGACTGGAAAATAGCCAAAGTAGTACCCATTTTTAAATCCGGAGATAAGAACTCACCTAAAAATTATCGCCCAATCTCGCTCACATGCATATGTTGCAAACTCCTCGAACACATAATCGCCTCCCACGTATACAGTCACCTCGAGACTAACAAATTCTTCTTTTCAAACCAGCACGGATTCAGAAAGGGCATGTCATGCGAAACACAGTTACTAGAATTCACTACAGACATTCATTACAACATAAATAATGGCCTACAGACTGATTGCATATTTCTTGATTTCACCAAAGCATTCGATCGTGTCGCCCATTGTCGCCTTATTTCAAAATTATCTGCCCTCCGATTAGACTCCCTCACTTTATCTTGGTTACGCAATTTTCTGTCACTTCGCAAGCAGTTCACAATCGTTAATAATTCTTCCTCTCCCTCTTCGTATGTCTCTTCTGGCGTCCCACAGGGGAGCGTTCTTGGCCCATTACTTTTTCTTATCTACATCAACGACCTCCCAACTAACATATCATCGCATATCAGAATCTTCGCTGATGACTGCATGCTCTACAGACCTATAAACTGTCCTAACGATCACTCCATCCTTCAAGATGATCTGAACACTATTTCTAATTGGTGCCGCACTTGGCTTATGAGGTTGAATACTAATAAGTGTAAAGTTGTTTCTTTTGGACGTAAACAGGTCATATCTAACTTCACTTACCATATGCAATGTGACAGGCTCTCCACGGCGACTTCTTACAAGTATCTTGGCATCCACCTTACACCAGGGCTTTCCTGGTTTGATCACATCACTAACGTTTGTGCAAGAGCCTCCAAAACATTGGGGTATTTACGCCGAAACCTTCGTCGTTGTCCCACTAACATTCGCAAAATGTCTTACCTAACTTTCGTCCGCCCGCAACTTGAATATGCCTCATCTGTTTGGTCCCCTTCCGCTCAGTATCAAATTAACATGCTGGAAACAATCCAGAACAGAGCCACCCGTTACATTTCTAGAAACTATGACATCAATTCCAGTGTGACTCAGCTTAAACTCCATCATTCCCTCCAAGCATTAAATGTTCGTCGTCACGTGTCCTTGTTATGCCTATTTCATAAGTACGTCTACAGTAACAAAACATCGTCGTTGCACCTTCAACGCCCGCTCTACACGTCACGCAGATTACATAACCATCTCAGCTTCACTCGCATTTTTGGAAACACGAACGCGTTCAACACATCCGCACTACCACAAGCCATCCGCATGTGGAATGATCTTCCCGACGATATCGCCTCTGATAGCAACCCCAACACGTTTCGGCAAAAAGTTCAGACGCATTTCCTTAATATTTCATCTTGACGTTCTTTTACTTCTTTTCCGAGGGTTTTTATGTTACGGAGTGTTCTTATATACTTCATCGCCATGTTTACGTATTGCTGACTTATTGCTTTGTTAATTTTTTTTGTTATTACTAACCGACATTGTACCGTTTTTATTTTGAAATTTACATGCGATTTTTCACTGTAACCCCCCTTACTCAATGCCTTCTGGCCTGTAAGGTATTTTCAATAAATAAATAAATAAGGGAATCAGGCGCAAGTGTTTATGGGAGCTACAACGTATGGCGGCCACATGGCAATGGTGGCTAGTACACAAATTTGTCTAAAGTTTGTTCTCTCGACTCTATTTGCCAACGTGCTGCCTCCATTCACTTTGTCTCAAGAGAGAGTTCAGCCAAGCTTCAGCAGTTTCATTTAACCATCATGACCCTCCACGATCATTTCAAATCAGGTCACAAAGTTCAGAACGATCCATTCTTTTATAAAAAAAACCAAAACAGCAACGATAAACAAGGGCACAAGTGCATTCGAAAATTGATTGATTGATTGATATGTGGTGTTTAACGTCCCAAAACCACCATATGATTATGAGATACACCCTTGTGGAGGGCTCCGGAGATTTAAACCACCTGGGTTCTTTAACGTGCACCCAAATCTGAGCACACGGGCCTATAACATTTCCGCCTCCATTGGAAATGCAGCCGCCGCAGCCGGGATTCGATTCCGCAACCTGTGGGTCAGCAGCCGAGTGCTTTCAAAGACAAAAGTCCGAATATGAAACAAGTATATCTTATCCCCATCATTTTTATCTTGATTGAATGATCTCAGCTCCAGAGTTTTTTCATAGTAAGTACTGCTAGAAGTTGAACTGGTGGCACAGGAAGATGGTACATACAAAGGCACAAGTCAAGAATAGCCTTCAGCCAAAGAGATCCAAAAGCAAGAAGGAATAAGGCTGAATAGCTGCTGTGAGTGTGGAACAGATGTGTTACTAATCGTTAGCCTTGTAATCGACTACACAGTCAGGTTGATTAGATGATTGGAAGATTGGAAGGGCTACACGTTTTGCTCCTCATACCTGTGATGCTTACACACAGCTACAAAGCAACTATATTTTGCTGCTGTACTTGTATGTGATTTAGCTGTCCATGTTCCGGGAAACATCGCATTTGGTGGTACAACGACACTCCCCCCCCCCCCCCCCCGAAATGGAAAAAAAGCAACACTACATAATTTATTTAAAGTTCGCAGTTCTATGAGTGGCGGGTGACTCACACCAAAACTGAGAAGGCCCCTGATGTTCTTGCCTGAAAAAAACTTGAAGGTGAAAACCACCTTTTTTTTCTTTATTACTTCTAAATTAATCGTATTTATCCCCCCCCCTCCCTGCGAAGCATTCATCCCATAAAGTTGTGCCGTACTTCCTTCTTAATCAACCCGCTTTTCGCTGTAAAACATATGACATGAGGTCCAAGCAACGTCACGACGTCACAAATTCGGTACAAATGAGGGTATAAATATTTTTACTATTGTTATTATTGCTAGCTGTAGGTATAGTTTACCAGTATAGAGAACGCTGAGCCATGCATTCGCATCTGTTGCAACTACGCATGATTAATACGGTAACCGCCACTGTATGTACTATCACCATGCTATCACTGTCAAAGAAGGCCCGATAAACGGTGACTTGAGCGATCGTATAGTGCATGCCATCTAGTAAGCACCCCACACATGCTCAGTGGTGCGAAAGTGCAGTGTTGTGCTCCTTTAAGTGAGTAGCGAGTATACGACGCGCCTTATACCGCTTCACATGCTTGCACTTGTTCGGGTCTCACATGACACCGGCTCTACGGCTCATTCTGAAAATGACGTTCCTACCTAAGCATCACAAAGCCTACGAACCATAAGCGACCCATCAGGGCTGACGCCGATGCCGCCGACGCCACCAGTGTTTTTTAGGGGCGATGCTTCTGAGGGGGCCAGCCTTGCCCGGCGTTGTACCTAAATCCACACTCGTGCCACAACACCTGCTGTACAGCTGTGAAAGAAACCACCTACGCTGTCCACTTCTCCGTCCATCCATCCATTCGTCCTTGACCCCGTTCAATAGTTCATCGCTCCACCCGTGCGCCCATCCCTACGTCCGTCCATCCCAACGTTTTTTTTTTTTGGTCCATCCTACCGTGCGTCCATCCGGCGTCTGTCCTTCCGAGCGTCCCTCCATCTCTCCGTACTTTATACTAGTCGGTGACTTCAACGCACTTTAGGTCGTAGCTTAACCCACTCGTGATCATTCACTTCAGGCAGATGCGTGAAGTTTTTCGTGCTCCTCTTTTATGAGACACTTAAGTCTTTCACATCAATAAGTTGTGGTGTTAATGACATCAACGTGATCGAGCAGTAAAAGACGCCAGGCCTGTGCGGACGGTGCAGCACAGTCACAGCGAAAGCTAGAAGAGCGTCCTTTCAGAGTCTTTTCAAAACACCCGTCGGGTAACTAACTGCAAGCACACTTGCTTGATACCTTACTAGGGCTTCAATAATAATTTTGGGGGGTAGTAGGCCAGTATTCGATATGCTACTTTTCTTCTTTCTTCTGAGAACCGTGGTATCCACTAAACCCTTGCAGGGAATTTTGTACCAATTGTTCATGCAGGGGCTGACGACAGTGAGGAATTATGGCTGAGGTGGGTAAGGGCCACATTTAATAGAGGAACAAGAACAAGCTGATGTAATGGGTTGGAGCATTGGACGGCCCACTCTTTACGCTATTCGAATTGTGCGACGACTTGTTGTTCGTTCGCCGTTTTAAAACGCGTTATAAGTCGTATTAACGCGATTGCTTTCCCGACATCAAGCCTGCCTAAGGCAAGTTTGCCAACAAGTCACAAGCACCAGCATAGCTCAGTGGTAGAATCCTGGGCAGGCACTCGAGCCCCACTGTGTCATTGCTGCTAGGTTGTTGTTTTTTTTCCAATTTCGCGCGATGTGGTTACGGACGTTAGCGGCGGCGGCGGCGGCAGCGGCAGCCAACTGCGCCTGACCCGAGTTGCGATCTCATAACGTTCGCTGTAAAACCTGTTTGACTAGGTGATGTCACGAGTGTTGTGGCAGCTTGTCAACACACCTTCGGGCATAATGGGCCCGTTCGGATGCTCTCCGCCGAGACTACCTTGAGATACTTTCCCGCACAAGAAGGGTACTGAAATTCAGGGCAAAGTGTAAAAACGCAATATTGCGTCTGCTCGCGTCAAGCTTAGAAGTGCCCTAAAGGAAACACCAAAGAAGAGCTTGAATTTCTAAAAGTGTTTTAAGACACAGTACATCAATTGGCTTCTCGGAGCCTACACAAGACAGGAGCCAATGAGGACGTAACGATTGTCTTTGTTGGTTTTTCGATTTTTGGTGCATATTTTGATGAGTCGAGAAATCAGCAATCGCGACACTGAATTCAATCACTGCGCACACGCTACAGAGAAATCATTGCGTCTCAAAGCTATCTGTGAGAGTGCTGAAGTTGATGCGATTCCGAAACTCCTAGAATTATCGTTACGTATATGTATACTGAAACGGCACTTAGTAGCCGCGCTCGGAGCAATAACAGGTGACATTTCCGGCTGTGAAGAGGTTGGGTAAACGCTGCCAGCTCGACCACAGAATATAGAAACCCGTGATGCCCGTAAAGAAAAGGAAGCTTATAATGTCCTGATGCTGCATGCTTTGAGGCTTCAGGGCATATCAAGAAATATTGCGGTCCTCGTCGGGCAGCTCTGTTTGTCCTCCACTGGCCAGTCTTCTTGACTGACCTTTAACCAAGCTAGCAAGGCATGGTTAGAACGGTGCGGAATAAAATAGTCACAATGTAGTCCGAGCCGAAAGACCGACCAGTGTTCGTCACTGGTCGCCGAGAACGAAAACGAAGTTCCGAGCCCTATAGTTGTAACCCATCTAGCGAAAGCGTGCTTAGGCAACGTATATACTGGGAAGAAGGCAATATCTGGACTACTCGGAAATGGCATACCTAATGAAGTACAGCTAGAAGCACGAAATGGCTTATTGGCAAGCCGGTATCGAAAGCCCAGCGGAGAAGGAACGGTAGTTGATCACTAAATGAAGAGGTGAGTTTTCTTAGATCTACTTGTTCTTGAGAGCGACAATATTGGCTCCAGAATATGAGCATGCCATTGATGTAGTCGCGTCTCTCGTATAGGCGAAACTAATTCGTAACACAGGAGTGCTAGTTAAACGGGCGCATCAGCAAACACAACGACGATGTAACTCTCGGACGATAAAGCTTCGTCATCAAGAGCAAAACGCGATAGCGTGATTGGGCACAGTTCATATGCTCTTCTCAATCTTTTTCCATGATACGATTCTCTGAGGTCATCTAAACTAGGTACGATAATAATATAAAAAATAATTGTCGGTGTTTAACGGCCCGAGACCACCGTATAGAGGAGGGCTGCAGAAGTTTTGACCACCTAGGGTTTTTCACGTGCACCCAAATTTAAGTGCAAGAGCCTTAAACACAATATGATGTATATGTGGGGTTTAACGTCCGAAAACCACCATACGATTATGAGAGACGCCGAAGTGGAGGGCCCCGGAAATTTTGACCACCTGGTGTTCTTTACCGTGCACCCAAATCTGAGCACACTGGTCTACAGCATTTTCGCCTCCATTGAAAATGCAGCCGCCGCAGCGGGGATTCGATCCCGTCGCCTGCGGGTGAGCATCCGAATGTCTTAGCTATAAAACCACCATGGCGGGTTCCCCGACTGAACAGCAACCAGTAAGAAAAGCACTGAGAGAGCATGAAAAATGCAAAAAATTACACTATCTTCCACTTAAGATAACCACGAGTCGAGTAGTATGCGAAGCAGGGCATCAAGAGAGAAGGCAGGAAGGCTAACCAGGCACTTGCCCGGTTTGCTACCCCACGTTGGGGGAATGAAAAGAGGGTGTGTAAAGCTGAAAGAGAGATGAAAGAGATGAAAAAGGGTTTATTGGCGACTGTTGCGACGGTGGTCCTACGAAGAAACACGATCGTGCAAGAGCAACGGTCAAGCAGATGCTGGCGAAGATCAGCACGAGCCGAGCGAGCGAAGCCCAGCACCCAGTACCCAAGCGGTGGCGATGTTGCTTGCCAACGATGCTCTTTCTTCTTCACAATTTGCCCCCGCCGAAAAAGAGCCATCCTGGCGACCTAAGAGTCTGGAGGCAGAGGGCTATGATATGGCTTAAGGCGGGCGACGTGGACGATGTCTCGTCCACGCCGGCGCATGTCGTCAGATGGGGAAAGTGGCTCGATGAGAAAATTCACCGGCGAGGTTTGCTCCAAAACGCGGTATGGGCCCTCGTACTTTGGAACGAGTTTTGAGGAAATGCCGGGGGTTTGGTAAGGAACAGCCAGCCATACAAGTGATCCCGGGGAATAGCTGGGGCTTTGTGAAGAGTCGGCGTTGTTTTCTTTCTGGCGCTGTTGTTCTTGTGACGAAAGGTGCGTGCGAGTTCACGGCACTCTTCCGCATTTCGGGCAGCTTCGGACACAGATGGGCATTCGGATGCGTCAGGACGGTATGGAAGGAGAGTATCGATGGTGTGGGATGGTTCGCGTCCATAAAGAAGATAGAAAGGTGAAAATCCAGTGGTAGACTGTGCCGCGGTGTTATATGCGAACGTGATGAATGGAAGAATTCGATCCCAGTTAGTATGATCGGATGTCACATACATGGCGAGCATATCGCCAAGGGTGCGGTTAAACCTTTCCGTGAGCCCGTTAGTCTGCGGGTGGTATGCCGTGGTCTTGCGATGAATAACATGGCATTCAGAAAGCAGAGACGTGACGACTTCTGATAGGAAGGCTCGACCGCGGTCGCTTAGTAGTTCTCGAGGTGCACCATGTCGTAGTATGAAGCGATGAAGGATGAAGGATGCTACGTCCCGCGCAGTGGCACTTGGAAGGACGGCGGTCTCAGCGTAGCGTGTTAAATAGTCGACAGCGACTATGATCCACCGATTTTCATCTGATGTTGTCGGTAGAGGGCCATAGAGATCAATTCCGATCTGATCGAAAGGTTTGGCAGGGCACGGAAGCGGTTGAAGCGCACCGGACGAGTGGAAAGGCGGTGATTTGCGGCTTTGACAGTCAGGACAGCCCATAACGAATTTTCGAACGAAATTATACATTCCGCGCCAGTAGAATCGATGGCGAATGCGTTCGTAAGCTTTGAAAACTCCGGCATGACCACATTGGGGATCGTCGTGAAAGGAGGCGCAGATTTGTGATCGCAAGCTGCGCAGGACAACCAAGAGCCACTTACGACCTTCGGGGGCGTAGTTGCGTCGGTGTAGCAGCCGATCACGAATGGCGAAATGAGCAGCTTGACGTCGGAGAGATCGTGGTACCGCAGTGGTTGACGATCCAGAAAGACAGTTAAAAAGGGAAGCGATCCACGGGTGCTTGTGTTGTTCACTGGTAAAGGAGTCGAGGTCGAGAGATGCGATGGAGTTGGTACCAGTGGTTCCGCAGGCCGAGTCGGGAGGTAAAGGCGAACGCGACAGGGCGTCGGCGTCAGAATGCTTGCGTTCGCTGCGATAGATGACACGAATGTCGTACTCCTGGATTTGCAGTGCCCACCGAGCTAGGCGGCCAGAAGGGTCTTTCAATGTAGCGAGCCAACAAAGTGCATGTTGGTCCGTTACCAGGTCGAATGGGCGACCGTACAAATAAGGGCGGAACTTGCGAAGCGCCCACACTAGCGCCAAGCACTCTTTTTCAGTGACGCTGTAATTGGCCTCAGCTTTAGTAAGTGTGCGACTCGCATAAGCGACGACGTATTCGGAGTATCCCGGCTTGCGTTGGGCGAGGACGGCGCCTAGACCAACCCCACTAGCGTCTGTGTGAACTTCCGTTGCAGCTGTGGGGTCGAAATGCCGAAGAATTGGAGGAGATGTTAGCAGACTACGGAGCGTGGCAAACGCGACGTCGCAGTCAGAAGACCAGGATGAAAGGTCTGCATCACCGCGTAGAAGGTTGGTCAGTGGTGACATGATCGATGCGAAATTTCGCACGAAGCGCCGGAAGTACGAGCATAGTCCGACAAAACTGCGTAATTCTTTCAGTGTAGTAGGTTTCGGGAACTCAGCGACTGCTCGCAGTTTTGCAGGGTCGGGTCAAACACCATGCTTGGAGACGATGTGCCCTAAGATGGACAGCTCTCGCGCGGCGAAGCGGCACTTTTTAAGGTTCAGTTGGAGCCCAGCGTTGGTTAAACACGTCAGAACCAGTTGGAGCCGAAGCAGATGCGTAGGAAAATCGGGAGAGAAAAGGACAATGTCGTCGAGGTAGCATAGACACACAGACCACTTCAGTCCATGCAGTGTGTTGTCCATGAGTCGTTCAAACGTAGCAGGAGCATTACAAAGACCAAATGGCATTACGTTAAATTCGTACAGGCCATCTGGTGTAATGAACGCAGTTTTCTGGCGATCAGCTTCTGCCATAGGAACCTGCCAGTATCCAGATCGTAAGTCTAAGGAGGAGAAGAATTCGGCTCCTTGGAGGCTGTCAAGGGCGTCGTCTATGCGCGGTAATGGATAGACGTCTTTCCGCGTCACCTTGTTTAATCGCCGGTAGTCGACGCAAAATCGAATCGATCCATCTTTCTTTCGAACTAGAACGACAGGAGATGCCCAAGGACTGTGCGATGGTTGAATAACGCGACGGCGTAGCATCTCTTTGACCTGGTCGTTGATGACGTGACGTTCTGCAGCAGAGACACGGTACGGTCTTTGACGCAATGGCTGGTGCGAACCGGTGTCAATGTAGTGGTGCACTGCGGAAGTCCGACCCAATTGCGGCTGAGAAACGTCGAATGAATTCGTGAAGTGCTGGAGGAGATTAAGAAGCTCGGCGCGTTTATGGGCACTTAAGGTGTCGGCGATGGAACTCGAGAAGGTGTCACTTGATCAACATTCCAGTGGGGAAAGGGCATGAAGTTCGGTCGAGGCGCTACTGCACGATTCGTCTGGCATGTTAAGGAATAAAGAGGAATTGAGGTACTCCACTCGACCGAGTCATTCGCCGGCAAGTAGCGTAAGCGGTGCAGAAAGGGGGTTGTGGACAAAAATATTGCTTCGGCCCGCAGTGACGTCGAGTGTAGCGAAAGGCAAGGAAACGGCTCTGCGGCTCATGAAAATGTCGGAAGGTGTAAACATTACTGTAGCGTCGTTATGGTCATCGCAGCAAACAGGGACAACGGCAAGAGAGGCTGGCGGAATTTCAGTGTCCTCACGCACGACAAGTTTTCTCGACCGCTCAAGGGTTTCGTGCAAAGGTTCGTCACACAGGTGCGAAAATTGAACTTCAGCGCGTGCGCAGTCAATGATGGCATGATGATTTGACAGAAAGTCCCACCCGAGGATAACGTCATGTGAGCACACCAAAAGGACGATGAACTCGACAACGTACATAGAGCCTTGGATGAATATGCGGGCCGTACAGGTGCCGAGAGGTCGAACTTGTTGTGCGCTAGCTGTACGAAGCGATAGTCCAGAGAGCGGCGTGGTCACTTTGCGTAGGGAGCGGCAGAGCTGGGCGGCTATAACAGAAACGGCAGCACCTGTGTCGACGAGGGCAAAGGTAGAAACAATATCGACAGATATAGCGACGACGTTAGCTGGTGAAGTGCGAGGACTTGAGCATTTCGACGACGACGCAGTTCTTGCCTCTGGAACTGCGGCGTTCAGTTTTCCCGGTTGGATGAAGCGGGTCTAGGACGCATTGGGGACAGTGATCGCCTGCGAGGAGATGAGGAGCGGGGAGAGTGAGTTTGAGGCTGGGGTGACCGAGACACAGGAAGGTTAGTGTATCAATACTGCGGTGAGGGATAGGGAGCAGGTATGTGCATGGGCTGTGGGTGATACGGTAACGACCGAGTAGCGTCGTGGAGTGGTTGTAAGCGACGGCGACAATATCGTGCCACGTGTCCTGGAGTACCGCAGGCGTAGCAGATCGGTCGATTGTCAGGAGTGCGCCAGGAATTGCTGACTCGTGGTGCGGCCCAAGGTGTCGAAAAAGGGGCGGAGTGGGGAGCGACTGAAGACATGGGTGGCAAATGCTGCTGGCGGGGTCTGCTACGTACCACCTGGGCATACGTAAGAGGCGCGGCCACGGGATGCATAGCCGGCGAATGGGCAACAGGCATGGCCACAGGCTGCTGGTGGGCAGCGACGGGAACAGCCTGAGCTACCTCTTCGGCAATAACGTCGCGGAGTGGTGAGGGCAGACGAGAGGACGGCGGCTGCTGCGTGAAGGGAATCAACGACAGTTGCCGAGCTACTTCTTCACGCACGAAGTCTTTAATCTCTTGCAGGGTTGGTGAGTGGTCGGGAACAGAAGTGAGACTGGAGAGCGAGTCGGCGTGTGAGGAAAATGGCCGAGTCAGGGCGCGCTGCTTGCTCAACTCGTCGAAACTTTGACACAAAGTGACAAGTTCCGCAACGGTGGCAGGATTACGGGCAAAAAGCAGCTGATATGCACCGTCATTTATCCCTTTGAGGATGTGTTGAATCTTCTCCGACTCGGGCATGGTGGTGTTCACACGGTTGCAAAGACCAATAATGTCTTCGATGTAGCTGGTGAAAGATTCCGTTGGCTTTTGTGCGCGAGTCCGCAAGCGTTGTTCGGCTCTGGACTTGCGGACTGCGGGTCGGCCAAAAACGTCAGCAAACAAGGTTTTAAAGATGGACCACGTCGTAATGTCGTTTTTGTGGTTGTTATACCACATTTCGGCCACGTCAGTGAGGTAAAAGATGACGTTAGTCAATTTGTCCGCGTCATCCCACTTGTTGTTTGCGCTCACCAGTTCGTAGTTAGCGAACCAGTCTTCCACGTCGGTCTCATCAGCTCCGCTAAAGACCTTGGGCTCTCGCAAACGAAGAACGCCGGGGTTGCTGGGGGATGGAGTGGAAGAGCCAGGTTGCGCGTTGTTGGTAGCCATGATGGGAGGTAGCGTTCGGTTGCGCAGCTCCAGGTTCAGGCGACGGCGAATGGCAGCACCCAGGTTCAGGCGACGGGGAATGTCAGCACCCTCCACCAATTGAAAAAAGGGTTTATTGGCGACTGTTGCGACGGTGGTCCTACGAAGAAACACGATCGTGCAAGAGCAACGGTCAAGCAGATGCTGGCGAAGATCAGCACGAGCCGAGCGAGCGAAGCCCAGCACCCAGTACCCAAGCGGTGGCGATGTTGCTTGCCAACGATGCTCTTTCTTCTTCACAGAGAAGAAAAAAAGACAACAAAATTGGCCCCGTATTTGCACGTTACACTGCAAATGTCGTCAAAAGACGATAGTCTTGCGTCTGGAAAGAGTGAAAAAAAATTGCCCGCAGCTTCCCTCGGGGGAACACTGAGGAGGATGCGGAGCGTAACTCACGCTAGCCGAGGGAACTCGACCGGCAATCAACGACTGCTTGCACGTAGCACACACGACGTAGTCGGCATAGTCGGTGCCCTTTCCAAACGTATCGCAAAGAACCGACAACGCTTTGGAGTTGTTCTGAATGTTGCCGATCCGAGTTAAGTTGTTATCGAACCAAAGACGATCACACACCTTGCAGGTGTGGCCGAAGCTTCGGTCGAGGAAGTCGCGCTTGAAGCGAGCGTTGGGCGTGGCATACTGCTTGGCGCGCCACGCCGCATTGGGATCGGCCTCTCGTCGCCGACGCTTGCACTCGGCTTCCCGTTTTCGAAAGTCCGGGTCCTCTTGTCGACGCTTACGTTTCAAAGCGGCCGAATCCGGTGCTGCTGCTCGACGCTGACGTCTCTCAGCGGCTTCACGTTCTCTAAGTTGAGCATCTTCCGCTCGACGCCGACGTTTACGTTCGGCGTCGCGAGCTCTTCTCCGCGCTGCCTTGTCTTCGGACGACGACTTGGTTGCGGTTCCGCCAACACTTTGGCCGGCGCTGGTCGAAGGGACGTCGATCATTGCGACCTCGGACGTCGACGCGCCGTACAAACCAACCGACGAGCGGCAACTGAGCGAGCGAGCACCGACCTTAAGTATATATACAGCGCGACGGCGCATGCACTGTCAGCTGTCGAATGTTCGAGAAGGGGGAGAAGCGCAACGGCGCATGCGCGCGCGTCAGCTGCCGATGTTCTCGAAGCGCGACGGCGCATGCGCGCGCGTCAGCTGCCGATGTTCTCGAAGCGTGACGGCGCATGCGCGCTACATTATACACCTAGCGAATGTTCGTGAAGAGGAGAAGCGCACGCGGTGTGTAGAGGAGGAAGGGTGCACAGATGGTGGAGGAGTGAAGCGCGCGCGGTGTGTAGAGGAGGAAGGTATGCACAGATGGTGGAAGGAGGAGGAGGAAGCTTGCGGACGGCGCCGCACTACAAGCCTCGAGTATTAGATGCTCCGCATCTAAAACGTTTATTTGATGTTCTGCGCAAAAAATCGGTGAATAGCATTCTGGAGGCGCTGTATTCGAGTACCTCGAACATGCAGCGGAGGCGAACGACCGCATCAAGTCACGTCACACGTGAGACATGAGCGCTACCTGGCAGTTATCCTAGAAAATGAACCGCCCGGCGTGCGCGCCTGTCTCGGAGGTGACAAGATGTAGAACGCAAGGCGACGGGTAGGTGCCACCACGCTGTCGTCTTAGCGAAGCGTTGGAAACACTTGACTTTTCGTGCAAGCGTTGCATGGTCAGCGCAACGTGATAAACACTACGGTCCTTAGAATTACTTATGTATGCCTTTTCTAGTAAAAGACGCACATGCTTAATTGACGTGTTGTTATGGTGCCTCAGATATGCTCAATAATTGCTTTTTAATTGACGATCACACAAGTATGAACGCTGAATCTTGAGCAATATTGGTGGGCGCTGCGGGTGGGGTCGGTCGTTTGGAGTATCGTTTGGCCACTTTGGTACCGGTTAGGGTACCGTTAAAGGCGAACAAACAAACAAATGTACAGACAGACATACAGACTGACAGACCAACATTTTTGCGTCGATGGTCCCCAAGATCGTCTCTAAAAAAATGTCAGTAAATGAGCCGACGCGGGTGTAGCTGTGGCACTACTATAATTAAAGGCGTTCACGTAGGCCCGTAGTCCTCAAAAAAGGCAAGAGGGCTTTGACTGCCCTTTGAGCCGACGAATGACGAGGACGGTGCTCCAGCAGCCCGTGCACAGAGAATGGCCAATCATCCAACTCTCGCAACGCATCAGACTGTCTTTGTCTCTCAGAGGCGAATCGAGGGTAACAGCATATATAGCAGATATTCGGTGTCTTCTTCGGTGCCGCATACGTCGCCTTCCGCACTGTCGGCCACTCCAATGAGTGTTGTATACACTGTTGTGAAGACAACCCCAAACCAAAGCCGACAAAGAACCTAAGCTTTACGTCGACGAACTCCGGAAGAAGGTTGAAGTTCTAGTCGAGGGTTTATTTTGTGGTATCTTGTATGTCTTATCTATGGGGTGTTCCACTCCAGCAGACGTAGACTACGTGCAAGGTGACGATCTCGAGGTTGCCTAGCAGCGTATGTCCATGACAGAGGAATTGGAAGGATACGCTCTTCTTTGTGGCATGTGCGAGCCACGAGTTGTCAGATACGACGCGTTGGTTCATCGTGCCTGGGTGAAATCTCGTTTCCCGGCGTCATCCCGTGATTACTGAGTAAGTATAGGCGGAAAGGTCATACTCTGTCACACGTGGCAACTTGAGTGCACTTTAAGCGAGTACACTTCACCGCTAGTGTCATTTGCGTGCTGTCACGCGAGCAAGTTTAGTGTCACTCGCTGCAAAGTACACTTGCCGGCAAGTGCGTTTCCCAACCTCACTTCACTGCGACGGCTGCGATGAAGTGTGCAGCCTCGGTACCAGTGGCTTGTACAGAAAGGCGATGTTGCCTAAAGCGGTGCTCATAATATATATATATATATATATATATATATATATATATATATATATATATATATATATATATATATATATATATATATATATATAAAGAAGTGTATACCTAAGGGCTCGTTTTTCCGTGTTTTTACAAAATATTAATGAGATCTAAGAGACAATGCCAAGGAAAGTATAGGGGAAGATATTAGACCAAATCGTTATGTAAATATGAAGAAAAGTGGGTGAAAAGATATATATATATATATATATATATATATATATATATATATATATATATATATATATATATATATATTTGAGTTATAACTCATCCCCTGATGAAGGGAGGACCCCTCCCGAAACTGTTGGAAAATAAATATATTTATCCTTGTTGACAACGCTCCCGTTGTGCCATATCACATACCTTCACGAAGACTAACTGGCCCATTGAATTAATACTCCCTATATATATATATATATATATATATATATATATATATATATATATATATATATATATATATATATATAAACCATTGTTTTTGTAATGATGGAGATTGTTATGTATAAAACAAGTCATAAAATACAACAATAACCTCTCTACATTCACCGTCGGGCTGTTTGCGGCCACGTCCGCTAGGGGGATGCGGCAGCACATGCACAGCAATGGCTGCGTCCGTCACGTTGCTACTTCTACGGAGACAACGTGGTTTGAAGATGTGACACAGGCGCAAAAATAACAAATATACGTCGTCCTACAAATCCGTCGATCGCCACTGCCATCATTCCCAAAGTATACTTTCCTTTCTCGTGTAGCAGCGAACCGCCAAAATGGCACTTCGTGAGCGCGAGTACACTCGCTCAAAGTGCACTTAAGTTACCTCGTGCGAGATGATGATGATGAAAAACATTTATTATAAAAGAGAGAGGTACGGGGCCAAAGCATGACCCCGCTACATGGTCGGCGTCCTTAGTCCGGGACACCGCATGACGAGGCCCCTACTCGCGCCCGTCTCACCAGAGCCCGTTGAGACTCTAGTGATGAGCAGTTGAGGAGGGCAGTCTCCCATGCCTCTCGGGAAGGCGTAGGGCAAGGGGGTAGGTGGGGATTTTTCGGACATGCCCATACCATGTGGAAGATATCACACGTCTCCCCGCAGTGTGGACACCGCCCATCTGTGTTCGCATCGAAATGTTTTAGGATTGCAGGACAGAGTAGAGTACCTGTCTGCAGGCGCCTTAGAGTTCGCTCTTCCGCCTTACTCAGCCCCTTTGCAGGAGCCGGGTAAAGGCGGTGAGTGTCGCGATAATAGGTCAGAATTTCTTTGAACCGCAGCAGCGGTGTACTGGCCTCCGAATCATAAGAGCTAAGGTGAGGAGCCCGGTGGGTAAGCGCTCGGGCGGCCGCGTCAGTGGCCTTATTACCTCGTAAGCCCTGATGGCCAGGAGCCCATACGATGCGTTTCGGCGCTGGATCAGCGAGAGCCCGTTTTAGAATTTGGCTGGCTAGGGGAGATATCTCTCCTACCAAGTAATGAGCACATGCTTTCCGGGAGTCCGTGATGATAACTTTCGAGTTGGGGTCCGTAGCAGCAAGCGCTATCGCGACTTTCTCAGCGCGCTCTGGATTTTGTGCTCGGAACGAGAGCCCATTGACATGCTTTTCCCGGTGAACTACACAGGCCGTGTAAAATCCCGTGGGCGAGGGCCCTGCTATATCTACGTAGAATACACCAGGTCGGGAGCCGCGTTGCCTCTCAAGCGTCCGAGCCCGCGCCTGTCTTCTGCTTTCGTGCGTGTGCTTATCCTTGTTACTGGGGAGTGGAGAGACCGAGAGCATATGCCGCCACAGTTCCGGAATACGCTCCGCCTCCTCTGCAGTGCAAGTGTGCTGTATATGTAAGCGGTTCAGCAGGCGGCGCCCGGGAACCGTCTGCACGAGCCGCGTATATTGATTCATAAGGTGGGCCTCCCACAACTCCTGGTAGGAGTTGAGCACACCTAACGCACTCAGTTTGGCGTTGGAAGTAGCCACCGGGAGATCCAGAGCTCGTTTAGTAGCCTTACGAATGATGGCATCTATTCTTTCGTCTTCTTGCTTGTTAGTGCGAAGGTATGGGACGGCGTAGAGGATCCGGATAGTCACGAAGGCATGGGCGAGCGGAAGCGCGTCCCTGCCCCGCAGACCACTCCGCTTGTTGGAAACGCGGTGGAACATGCGCCCTACCTGTTCACCTATTCTCTTGAGTTTCGCTGTAGTGGAGTCCGGTCTGAGTCTGTGGTGAATGAACAGGCCCAGAATCCAGAGCTCCTCCACCTCTCTGATGGGAACCCCACACAGGGAGATGTGTATGGCTGACTCATCTCTTGGCTTCGCCCTAACGTGCAGAAGCTCTGATTTGTTTGGAGCACATTGGAGTCCACAATCGTTGGCATACACCTCGACTATGGATGCGGCCTGCTGAAGGCGTTCCTGCATTTCACCAAGGCTCCCTTCAGTGGTCCAGATTGTAATATCGTCGGCATATACTGCGTGTTGTGTGCCTTCCACCCTGGCCAATTCGCTTGGAAGGCGCATCATAGCAATGTTGAAAAGGAGCGGTGATAACACTGCTCCACGTGTGAGAGGGATGTTATCCAACCCCCTTACACAGCCCCCACCGCCCTAGCACGCGAGCGCGTTCTGGTGGTTCTTACGTCAGCTGTCACGCATGCGCAATAAGGGCTGTCGCACAGACCCGATTGAACTCGGCCATGAGCCCCTTCTCACCTAAAAAGCGTGTTAGCGTGCGAGACACTTTAGTCATGTACTTTCAGGACGCTTTCCGGACGAGGCAGACTGGTCTCCACAAGTGTACTACTGCAGGGGAAGAGTGTGGTGAAGAATTTTTAACCATTTTGACAGATTCGAGAAATAGATAATTCTCCTAAACAACGCGCACTACTTTTGTAATAGGTCTGAGAAGTTTTAAAAGCCAATCGTCACGTAACTCGTCACCCTGAAGACATGCGTGAAGGCTGGCACCACGCTCCACTTAGCACGGCTCGTACTGTGACACTGTGAACTTGTACCACATAAGACGTCTTCAAATAGAGCAAATGTACATTGAAAGTGTCTCAAGTGTTCTCTAGCGCACAACCGAAGCGGGGACCATTTATTCAGCATTACACGGCAGATGGCGCTCTACACTTTCGTTTTCAGCACGCGCCGGTGCTAGAAACATTGAAACGCTGCCACTGATAGCACCAAGCACGACACGTTGACAGTCGTGCTAGCTTTTACAGAGGTCGGTGTGACGCTGGACAACACACACCATCACCACATCGCGGCAGCTAAAAAGTGACCGTTGCCCTTACTATGTGCTTATTTCGCATCAACGTGTCTCGGTGTGGTTTACATCGATGCTTTGGTCGCCTCTTCAGGTACATTCGGTTTTGTTATATTGAAATGAGAGACGTTCGTCTAAACGCTATGAAAGTACAATAAGGTGCTTTGGTTTTACATGATTGTCTCATATTACACCCAAACACATTTTCAGGAGTACTGACAAAACTATTATTAAAACCAAAACCAGTACTCGGGCTTTTCACTGGAACATATCTTAGCAAGTTCTGTTACGTTCGGCTTTGAGCATCGCAATATGTTATGAGTATACTGGGACCTGTCTGATTTTTTTTATCACTGCGCCCCAAGTGTGAGGCCCACGGGACGGCTTTATCCTCTCCCATGGTAGAATATCTAGTACTCTAATTCGTTAACCCCTTTTTCTACCCTCACCCTGGAAGCGTGTCTACCTGCCTCTGCATTATGCATCACATTGGCGCCGCCATTCGCGCTATGAACTTTCTTGTATACGCGCACCCTCATCGGGGCCAAGTTTCAATGCTAAACTAAGTTAACACTGTGGTCGGTTACAGCCTAAGAATAAATGCACGCTCCACCCGAGGTACTGCAGCACACCTGTTATTCATATGTGTGACAAAGCATGGATGGGTGGTTTCCGTTCTAACCATAAGCACATTTTCGCTAATAATGAAAATACTACGCATCTTATAACTAACAGTTCCTCGTTCCTAGTTAAAACGTAATGTTTCTCAGAGCACTGAAGTCGAATTTTCAAATGCGAAGCATTTCTTAGCGGACTTCGGCGATTTTGAGCGTATCCATCCATCCATCCTTTCATCCATCCGTCCGCCTGTACATTCGTCTATCCATGCGTCCATCCATCCGTCCGTCCATCCATCCGTCCGTCCATTCATTCATCCGTCCATCCAGCCGCCTACGATTTTTAGCTCTCCTGGCCATCTAGATAATGGTATCAATACCAAACCTCCATGGTATGGTCTAACATGACTGCATGACGAGCATATTTGACTACTCATAACATGAAAATTGTGTTATTTATGTCATGAATATCATTATTTACATTTCATGGTTTTTCTGCTCTTTCGGTGGTTTCGTTCACATGACATTTTGCAAAACTAGTACGGTATGACATGACAGCATAGCGAACATAAGTGACAGGCCCCGACGTGAAAATTGTGACATGCATTGATATGTGGGGTTTAACGTCCCAAAACCACCATATGATTATGAGAGACGCCGTAGTGGAGGGCTCCGGAGATTTCGACCACCTGGGGTTCTTTAACGTGCACCCAAATCTGAGCACACGGGCCTACAACATTCCCGCCTCCATCGGAAATGCAGCCGCCGCAGCCGGGATTCGAACCCGCAACCTGCGGGTCAGTAGCCGAGTACCTTAGCCACTAGACCACTGCGGCGGGGCAAATTGTGACATGCATGTGATTATTTTCATGTTATGATTAGTAATGAAAACAAGCCAAGCTCATGGTGCGCTCGCGGTTGTTTCGCTAGCGTCACATATACCAAACCTGGTATTACGTGACGTGAATAAACGACAAGGGTAAATGACACGCCGAAACATAATAATCATAGCATGGAAGTCACGTATGGCATAATTTACACTCACCTCGTTATGTTGTGCTCATTTTAAAGTGACATATCAACCTTACTCGTTCGTGCTTCGCGTATCATCGATTCCCGCAGTACGGGGGATCTGCTTTTTTTAAATATTTGCCAAGAAGTGAAAATTTTAGGAGCGAAGCTCCTTAAGTCGTGGGCTGTGCGTCCCCTGTATGTAGCCACCCCTCGTTCAGTTCTAAGTATTACGCTAGCCACCGCCCAATCTAAAGGGTACAGCCATATCCATCTGTCCATCCGTCCATCCGTCCGTCCATCCATCCGTCCATCCATCCATCCATCCGTCCGTCCGTCCATCTGTCCGTCCGTCCGTCCAAAAGATGCAAGATGTTATAAACTAGACGGCGGTACGTGTAGTTGATTATGAAAGATGCGAGGTGTTATAAAATAGGAATGATGCCACATATGGCGCGTGTCATCGTTCGATATAGTGCGGCGACGTACGCTAGGAGGAGCGTTGCAATAAAATCGAGTGGGCAAAATGTACGGAGGATTCATGGTTTACCAGGTTTACCTCCGGAGCTTCGCCCACTCATCATCATTCACTTCGTGGATATGGCGGCATTTTTTTACCAAAAACTAGTGAAATCCACACAAGCCTGTACAGGCAAGCAAAATGCGCGAAATTCAATTAATATACGCGACGTCACGTGAATAACCAAGTGTGATTCAGTAATATGTTTTATATGCGAATTCTGTCTAGCTGGGGCGGGGAGCGATGTTAGCGGAGCATATATTTATTTATAGTGCTTCATAAAGGAAGAAACAGAATACCAATCCAGAAGGGTTTAAAGCAGGGAGACAAAATCTCCCCAATGCTATTTACCGCGTGCTTACAGGAGGTTTTCAGAAGCCTAGAATGGGAACAGTTAGGGATAAAAGTTAATGGAGAGTACCTTAGTAACCTGCGCTTCGCCGATGACATTGCATTGCTGAGTAACTCAGGGGACGAATCGCAACTCATGATTACGGAGTTAGACAAGGAGAGCAGAAAGGTGGGTCATAAAATCAATCTGCAGAAAACGAAAGTAATGTACAACAACCTCGGCAAGGAGCAGCGCTTCGAGATAGGTAATAGTGCACTTCAAGTTGTAAAAGACTATGTCTACTTAGGGCATGTAACAACCGCAGAGCCGAACCACGAGATTGAAGTAACTAGAAGAATAAGAATGGGGTGGAGCACATTCGGCAAGCACTCTCAAATTATGACAGGTAGATTGCCACTATCCCTCAAGAGGAAGGTATATAACAGCTATATCTTGCCGGTACTTAGCTACGGAGCAGAAACCTGGAGACTTACAAAGAGGGTTCAGCTTAAATTGAGGACGATGCAGCGAGGAATGGAAAGAAAAATGGTAGGTGTAACCTTAAGAGACAAGAAGAGAGCAGAGTGGATTAGGGGACAAAGGGGGTTAAGGATATCATAGCTGAAATAAAGAAGAAGAAATGGACATGGGCAGGGCATGTAGCGCGTAGACAGGATAACCGCTGGTCATTAAGGGTAACTGACTGGATTCCCAGAGAAGGGAAGCGGGTTAGGGGGAGACAAAAGATTAGGTGGGCAGATGAAATTAAGAAGTTTGCGGGTATAAATTGGCAGCAGCAAGCACAGGACCGGGTTAACTGGCGGAACATGGGAGAGGCCTTTGTCCTGCAGTGGACGTAGTCAGGCTGATGATGATGATATTTATTCTTAGGCTGCAACTGGCTATAAATATTTGCGTAACTCTACACCCAAATAAAACAATTTGCTCTTATACCAAGTATATTTGCCTAACTATGTGCTGCGTCATTATTCTTCCGTAATACTTTCTGCTCCAGCTGTCTCATAGTTACCAGCAGCCTGTCGACATCATTATCCTCGTTTCAAAATATACAACGGCCAACAGTAGCGACGGCAGTTAACGGCTTGCGGTTCACTCGGAAGGGTCTCAGGCTGTTTCGTTTCGCTGAAAATATCGCAACCCACTGCCGGCCGACACACACTGTTTCGTTCCCTTTATTTTGACTCGTTGAAATGATTTCCCGAAGTGAATTCAGCTGACATTTAAAGAACGAAGCGATCGTTGACGCTTTAATCGGACGAACTCCCGTTTGAAGCCCAAGAATTACGCACCGAAAAGCAAAAACCACTTCTGTCTGTTTATTTATTTGTTCTTTAGTATGGTTGCTAGCTCTACTAGTTGGTTCATTTCAACACATGTAGTTTTTTTTTTTCCAGTGACATTGCGTAGGCGTCACATGGTGGCAGCACATTGCAATATTAAACATTTGAACGTGTCATACACAGTCTTATCTCCGAAATACGTAGGTTACTTGCGGTGTCACTTCCCGTAGGAACGAGTCGCTGACTGAAAAGTAAAATTTTGAAACTTAAGCCCCAGGTAACACAAATCAGGCCCTTGCGATGAAAGAATACAAAGACATCATTGTCGTTTCGCATGTGTTTCGTAGCTAGTTCATATATTAGTGAAATAAATAGCGTTAATAGCTTACCACTTGTCGCACTTGAGAAGCATCACATAATTTTGAGTGTGCTTATCTTAAGCGTGACAAAGAAAGCGTCACTTGAATAAGAAATGATTCTTTTTCCACCACAGCCTCTTGGCCTACCTAACAAAGTAGCTGTGTATAGTGGGCAAGGTACCTGCTACATGACATGTCTTGAGAAGAAGCAACCCTGAGTGATAGATGTGTTATTGGTAGGCTTGTGCGAACAGATAATTTTTGGTTCGAAGCGAATAGTGATTTCGATCGAATAATATTGAATTGAATTCGAATGGTATGTGTGACATATAAAAAGATATCTTTGATATGACAAAACTAACCTGCACAATATTTTTTTTTTAAATTGAAACTGTGGCTCTATGCAAATGCTATTTATTTTTTCGTTCAAAGGAAGTCTAAACAACGTTGAGAAGCAGTTTCGGTAGGATGCGAGTGATAACCTGTGAGATACTTATTGTTTAAAAGTTATTATACTAGGATTATATATACCGTCATAATAGGCTTAATAAAATGAAGAATTGATTTGAGGGTTACATGTTTCTTTAAAGGCGCCCTGCAACACTTTTTCAAATAGCCATGCAGCCAGTAAACATGCTTGTTGCCTCACAAATTCACTGCAGCAAAGTTTCTAGAGTCAGTTCAGTATGAGCAGAGTTCCAAAATTGGCGCACGCTGCAATTGGATTCTTTCTTCTCGTCTTGACGAAATAGCAGGAAGCTAAGCAGGGAGGAATGGCACGGCGAAAGAAAATACTCCACAGGCAGCTCATGACCTTGAGCACCTCTTTTTTTTTTCTTCGAATACGCGGCTTTTCAGTGCGATCACACACATGCTCGTGAACAAGCGGCGGCCCCGGTAACGACGAGCACACCATGCTCGAATCAGCCGATGCCTGTGACCAGAGCCGTATATTTCTTCTTGGCTGTGAGAAGTGACTTTTGAGCCTGTAGTGTCATTTCCCGAGGAATGAAAGCAGTTTTTTAGCTTTGAAATTTTATTGTGAATTACAGGCCGCGTGCTGCGCTATAATATTTGCCTCGCGTGTTTTCGGCAGCCTCGACTACCGATCGGCAGCGTTTTCTGACAATGTTCAGTTAATGTTGCAACGCCTCTTTAAATTTGGAGGGGGGCTTCACGGCAAAACAAATGTTCTTTAAATAAATGTTTTCACTGTTTGACATTTTTACATTGCAGTTAAATTTACTTTTACAAACGGTGGCCTGCAGAATAATATACACCTATTCGTTTGTTGCGAATACTTCGAAAATATTCGATACTTTAAATTCGAATTGAAGCGAATTCTAATACTCAACCATTCGTTCGAATATTCGAAGCATTCGAATATTCGCACAAGCCTAGAACTTATGGGGTACCATTACATGAATGTATACTATACAATTGTTCACTGGTTAACTGAGTTCATTTTTTAGTCTTGTTCCGTCGGGGTGATCTAGTAGCTAAGGTACTCGGCTGACCCGCAGGTCGCGGGAGGGAATTCCTGCTGCGGCGGCTTCGTTTTCGATGGGGGCAAAAATGCTGCAGGCCCGTGTGCTCAGGTTTGGGTACACGTCAAAGAAAAAGCCCCAGGTGGTCGAAATTTCCGGAGGCCTCACTTCAACGTCTCTCATAATCATATGGTTGTTTTGGGACGTTAAACCCCACATATCTATCTACATACTTACTTTGGAAAATTTCATACGCATTGGTTATGTTTATCAATATCTGGTGATGTTACTCATTTTTCTAGATTGCCATGCAACGGCAGGATGAATAACTCCGTATGTCCACTCTGATGGTAAGCTGAAACATCTGAGTAGTATTGAAAACTGGACAAGTCGGTGACGATTCATAGCTAGTCGAGGTAAAAAGCGTGAAAAAAACTAAGAGTAAATTTAAGAGCACAAGACGAGCACTGACTTTCAACGGAGAAATTCAACAAACACCAATCATATAAATGTTTTCTCTTTTTTTCTTGCGCGCATACATTTTACAAGGCAAAAAAACTGAAAACACCCCTGTGCAGAAACAAGGCATCTTAACAACGTTAGCGGAATAATCTAAAAATATTATTTCGTTATCATGGAGATCGATTGACGGTTCACTAAAGCAGTTTTTCCCTGCTTTTTGAATTCTGGGAACTTGAAATATTTTTCTTCTCAGCTGGTTGCGGAAGAGAATCTCCAAAAATCTTCAATGCGCCCGCAGTCTCGGCAATGCATGGCCAAGTGTGTCAAGGGCACCATATCCTGGAGGGAATTTCGGTGCTTATTCAGACTCGAGTTTAAACACCACCCCGTCTGACCAAAATAAACGCTTCCGCACGCGAAGGATATGGTGTACACATGTGCAATGGCGAATTGTGCAAACATATTTTTGTGCCTAATAAAGCACGCATTAAGCAACAGCAAGCCGTTTTTTTGTCGCGTTTCCGCAGAGCCGCGCAAATATTTACGACCTGCTTGGCAGCGAAAACCACTTCTATACCATGACGTTAACCCACCTTCTTAAGCCTATGCGGCAGGTGGTGAACGTAAGGTAAAACGACGAAGTTCTTCTTTTCTTTTTCTTCGGCTGATGTCCTGTTACCTTTCTGGTCACTGTTAAAATTTGGCGTAATCTTATGGCAAGCCAACAAAACAACACCTTCCGGATAATTAGCTTTTTTATGCCTCAGGATTTGCGATTGTACGCTCGCAGGCATCTTATCATCACATGACTTGGTTATTGCAGACTTCAAGTTGGAAAGGGCAATACCTGTTTTTTTTTATCATTTCAGAATGAGCAGAAGCGAAGGAAACTTAGAACTGTGATGGCAGCATTGCCAGCATACTTGCTTATCAAGAAAAGATAAGCTGAGGTCTAAGAATTGCGCCACACCTTGCGACGGCATTTCACATGTAAAATCTAAACCCCGAAAATTCTCTCTGAAGATTTTCAGAATGTTAATCACGTTGTTCGAGGAGTTGATCCCATCTACGAAAATGATATAGTCGTCTACGTACCTGTAAACGTCTCTCGTGAGCCCGTTCAAGTTAGCTTCAATAGCCAGTAGGATATAGCCAGTAGGCCAATAGGATATTGCTGAGAACCGGAGCCACTGTCGACCCGATGCACACCCCTAATTTTGTACAGACATCGCCTTTCCACCCTATGAAGGTGGACTTAAGGTAGAACGCCAGAAGCGCAAGGGAACCTTCCACAGACATCCAGCTGTGGCTTCTAAAGCATTGCTCATCATTATCATTCTTTTTATATCATTCACACTTTAGAGTAACTGCTCTTGTGGCAGCGAGTAGAACAAGTCTTTCGCGTCATCACTAAATGCATTGCAGCTGTTCCCCAACATAGTTCCCAATATTGCAGCTGTTCCTTAATACGATCCCCAATATAGTTCACCAGAGCCATCGAATTTGGTATAAGAAACGAAACCTTTATGAAAATACTCTCTAGCTGTCATTGCAGGTAACCAGAAACGGATTGAAGCCAGGTGCCACGCTCAGACACTATAGCTCTGAACGGTATACGTCGGACTCCTCTGCTTTCGCTGCGTAAAATATGTTCATAAGTATGCCTTTTCTCTTTTTACATCACCAGCAACGGCTTTGAGGTTTAGGTGAGTCAGTGGTTCGATAGCCCACTTCTTAATCTAGGCTGGCTTCTCCTTAACCGGAACGAAATGTTTTGCTACAGCACATCGTGCTTCTTTTAATGTGAGCTCAAGAACCAGAACGAAGAAACCTTCCTTGTCCTACACCAAGCATCGAAATTTCTTAGTTGCCAGGAATTTGACGATTGCTACGAGACGCCTGTCTTTTTTTTCTGTTTACAGTTGCTGTTTTTTGGTAAACATCGGCACAGTCAGATACACAGCTTGGCTTACCGTCTTCCTTTAGCGTCCGTGACACATCGCTGTACATAGCAACCTTTTCAACAGCGCGAAGATGGGGTTCGACATAAAATTTTGGCCCAACACGTAGAACTTCTTTGTACTCTTCGGAATCAGTTTATTATACTTGCATTCAAAAGTTTCCCTTAAAAATTAGGCTTTGCTTTTGTCTGAAGCGTGCGGTGCGCGTTATTACATAAAGACTTACCTGCTCGCTCGCTCTTGGCCACGTTTGCTAATCTCTGCTAGACGTCGTGTCCTTGCAGCACGTGAACCGGAGGCAGTCTTTTAGATGTCTCCCTTGGTGCCACCATTCGGAGCAGGGAATCTTGCACAGACTTCGGAAATGTCCCGGAGACGGTTAAAAAAAACACACACACAGCAGTGTAAAGTCGAGCACCTGTGCAAACTCTCCAGTTTACAAAGCATCGGTGTAAACTCGAGCACCGAAACTCCCTTCGGGGTACAGTGTGCTTGACACACTTCGCCATTCGCTGCCGGAACTGCGGGTGGTCTGCAAATTTTTCGAGAACAAGGGTTGTTTTACGCCACCATGACCAACTAACAAGAGATATATGCGAAGCGATCAAAAGACGGGGCGAAACTGCGTCAGTGAACCGTCAATTTCTCTCCGTGGTTCCGAAATATCATTTTTAGATTACTACCGCTACCGTTGTTAAGATAAGATGCCCCGTGTCTACGCAGCAGTGTTATCAGTTTACTTGCCTTGCAAGAGCATGCGCCGAAAAATGCGTATGTTCGGTATTTTTTTCATTAAATTTCCCAGTTTAAATTCAGCGCTCATCTTGTGTCTTTCCTCTACTCTGTCTTTCTTTTTTTCCTCTGTTTACCTCGACCAGCTATGAGTATAACCTTTCATTTCGCGGGCATGCGTTCGCCCAAATAAAGAATACCGTTTCGAACACGCCAACTGCTTCATTCGTAAACGTCAGGACTAGGTAACGATATAAAGAGCGACAGAAAGAGTCGGAACGATTTAGAAAAAAGAAGCAAGGAATGAGAGAGAAAAAAGGAAATTGAAAAGAAAGAAAGAAAGAAAGAAAGAAAGAAAGAAAGAAAGAAAGAAAGAAGGAAGGAAAGAAAGAAAGAAAGAAAGAAAGAAAGAAAGAAAGAAAGAAAGAAAGAAAGAAAGAAAGAAAGAAAGAAAGAAAGAAAGAAAGAAAGAAAGAAAGAAAGAAAGAAAGACGCAACGTTATTCAAAAAAGAAAAAAATACGCCTGGCGAGTTATTCAGAAATCTGGGTAGATATATCCACTTAAGTGTTGGCCGCAAATCCTTGAGCTCTGGCAGTGGCCTCGGCCCCCTGGACTGTCCACAGAGGGTATTCGAGGGCATGGCTTAGCAGTCTACTATCCAAGCGCGTTCGTTTCAAGGTTGTGCCCGCGTCTGGAGCCCCACCTCTGACACACACCTAAAATATGTGTTCCAGGGTTGTCCTAGCCTCGCAAAACTTGCAGCGCGACGCATAAAGCTCTGGGTAACAAAGATTCGAGATCACCGGGTTTGGAAACGTTCTGGTCTGCAGCTGCCGCCACGTGACCGCCTGTTCTATGTTCAGTTTTTGATGTGGTGGCGTATATTTACCCCTGACCAGTCTGCAATGGTGATTATTATCCTTACAACTGGTGAAGCAATCATCGAACTCCTCACCCGACGTCACAGCCAAGGTGGCGATGGTGGCACTGGTGGCGCGGTCCGTAATCCCTCGAGCCACCCTGTGCGCCGCCTTGTTGCCGGGGAGCGAGGAAGAGTGGGCGGGTGCCCATAACACGTAAACATCCCTAGTTTCAATTTTTCCCGCAAGGGAAATTCGCAAAGCCTCGGGAGAGACGTGGCCGTTGGCGAAGTTGCGGACTGCCGTCTGGGAATCGCCGATAACCACTTTGGCCACGATGGTGGTCACTGCAAGCGCGATGGCCACCTCCCCTGCAGTCCCAACGTGCCCCGTGCGTACCTTGACACCAGTCTTGCAAACGTTCTGATGATTTTACAGTGGCCGCGAAGCCACGCCTGCGTGCATACCTGCCCGCTTCCACGAACACTGCCTATCTACATTTGCCATACTTCCTCTGTATGACCTGTGCTCTCTTTTCCCGTCTACTTCTGTGGTATTCGGGGTGCATGTTCTTCAGCAAAGGCAGGACGAGTATACATTGCTTGGTACGTCGAGTTTGAAACCATGCCTTGAATGATATCTGATTCCTAAACTCTCTACTACCTGTCTGCTGTTGTACTTTTGTAGAAGCGCTCGTACTGCGCTATAGTCTGTGTCTCTATAAATTCATTCAGCGTGCTATCGAGACCCAGATCGAGTGATTTCCCGTGCTTCTATTCATCGGTAGCCCTATCTACGCCTTCCTGATCGAACTCTTCACCTTTGTCTTTTCCGCTACCTGCCGTTTGAGGTAGAATGCTAGGTACGTTATTCGGCTCATTACGAAGGCCTGAATTTGCCTTGTCATATTGTCCTCTTTCATCCCACTGTGTCGGTTTCCTATATGTGTTTTAGTAGTCTGGTGGTCTGAGCAACCGCGCCTTCTAGTCTTCCGGTGGTCTCCCCAGTGTGGTCATTTGCCACGATACGCAAGACGAGAACGCGTATAATATCTACCCTCGGCACGGATTGCCCATCAGATGTCATTAGTCGTATGTCTCTACCGGGATCATCATTTACTTCCACGTTCTCCTTTCAGCTCCTTCGCGTGGGTTTGTAAACTAAACGTTCTGATTTTTTCTGCAGAGCAGCTCAGGCTTCTGTTCTTTAAGTATAGCTCAACAGTACAGATCGCACGTTGCAACAACGTCTGTTCTATGTGCCCGTCACAGCCCTCCGTAACCCACAACGTAATGTCGTCGGCGTAATGACTGTGTTTGAGCCCTTATTTCTTGTATCTTGGCTGGCAACTACACGAGAACTATGTTGAAAAGCATGGGTGATGTCACTGATCCCTGTGGTGTACCGGCGCTACTCAATTCTATTTCCTCGGAACCAAGCTGTCCGAAAGTAACGTTGGCTTTCTATTCGCGAGATCTCAAACGTGTACAGTAGTACGTTCATTCGCCGAGACGTGGTCCCTGCGTTTAGGCCAATACGGTCGAGTGCATTGCGTTATGAAATGCCTCTTTCAAGTCCAGGCCAAGTATGTCCTAGGTGGATCTCGTGGGGCTATCTATTACCTGGAGAGAATAAGGAAGAAAGAGAGAAAGAAAGAAAAAAAGAAAACGAAAAGAATGGGTAAGTGAGGGTAGGCAGCATAGAAACAACACTAGCCACGCTGCTACGTCAGTCTTCGCACCGCGATATAGTGCAGAGCGGCCCTACTTCTTTGTTTAACGTTCGCACATAATTCTGGACACAACTTCTGAATCCCGGGAAATCCCCGAAGACACGAAGGCTGTTCACTGAAAAGCCATTCACTCTCCCTTGTAGAAGCTTCACTCGCATGTATAACCGAGACCGGGCACGACGTTCGCGTTTCGCAACCGATTCCTCTTCCAGGGAGAGGGTGAGTAATCGAAAACGCTCTGTTGAACAATGCTTCGAGCGAACGCTGCCGCAATTTAGCATATACATAGAATGATCGCAACGTTTTGACGTGGCGTACGAGCATGCTCGTGTCAGGTGCCAAGTTTTCCCGGAAATTGAAGGAGCTCCACAATGCCGAGAAAAGAATAAGCGAGCAGTTGCCGCCTTCTTCCGGGTCGGCTAAAAATAGCGATTTTCGCCTTTGGCGTTCTGTAGGTAAGGAAAAGAGATGGCTAAAAAGCAAGGCTTCGCAACGACCCCGTGCTGGCTTGCTATGCACGCTTGTAATGTAAGCTGAGCTATAGCCTAGCAACAAGTGGTCGTTCAGAGTGCACCGCGGTCATCTTGCACGGCTTCTAATTCTGGTGTTACGAAGTGCCACCCCGAACTCGGGCGTCCTGCGGGACAATGACCGAAAAGACATTCTTTGTACGCTGTTGAAGGCAAAGTTGCATGTTGGTTTTAGTGATTACGACGAAAGCATGAAATGCCAGAGAGGACGAAAAAAGCGGTCAGTGGTAGAAAGACCCATGTCACCTCAGTAAAAATGAGATAAAAATTACGCTCAAAGATGGAATGTAATCCAAATAATACGCGTGGCGGGCAAGTATTCCACCACAGAGCCACCCCACGCCTGACTCTGGTTCGGCTCTGGAAACTCGTTATGTCGGGCAAGGACTCATTTTCAGAGATGAGAAAATGCACAGTCCGTCTTAGCCAAAAAAAAACACAAAAAGGCAAAGCTTCTATGCTTTTGTTCGTTTTCTTTTGAGCTGCTTGCATTTATTATTTCCTCAAAGGCCATCCCAATATCTAGCCCGATACTGGGCCCTGATTATTGGCCCAGTATTGGACTGGATACCGAGACGCTGGAGCGGCATGTTACTGGGAGGCACTGGGTACACTCTGCGCAAAATGGCTTCGGAGGGTTAAAACGGGAGGGACCGTTCGCTACAACATTTATTTATTTATTTATTTATTTATTTATTTATTTATTTATTTATTTATTTACAAATACTGCAGGCCTTATCCGGTCCCAAGCAGAAATGGGTACATGACTGTCAGTGAGAATAATAAAAAAAATTACTAAAAGGTACAAAGGCTACGAAAATTTCCAACATGAATGAGGAATCTAATGAATTTATAGCAATACTGAAATACAACAATTTTCAGCACCAATTAATAACTTAAATAGGATATAGCAGCATTTTAAAAATCAAGAGATAGATTATTGACGAGATGGGCGAACGATTGTGTTGTGTCAGCATTAACCACTTCTGCCGGTAACTTGTTCCATAATAAAAGAGAATGGCGGATAAATGAATACTGATGTACGTTCAGCTCACTGAATGGTTGCCTAAATGTCTTGTTGTGATGAATACGATCAAATCGCTTGGGCGGGCAGGTTATGTAACGTTCGAGTGGTATTTTGAAGTGGCCACGGTATGGCTGATAAATGAATTTCAGACGAGAAACTGTTCTACGACGAGCGGGTGTCTTAAGCCTTACCCTATCGCAAAGTGCAGCAATGCTCGAGAAACGAGAATAGCTTAAATAAATGAACCTCAAAGCCAGGCTTTGCACCCTCTCTATTTCCTTAATTAAATATTTCTGATACAGAGCCCAAACCAGGTCTCCCTACAATAACTTAGGCCTGATAAGCACTTTGTAAGCTGTTAGTTTTACAGAGGGTGAAGTATGACGTAGTTTGCGTTTTAAAAATATCCAATTTATCAGCGCCTTGCTACAGATGCTGTCTATATGAGGTTCCCAATTTAAATTAACTGTGAGCGTGACACCCAGTTACTTGATTCGCGTAGTCTTTTTAACACGCACGTTGTTAATGGTATAATAGAATGTTTTGCGTTTTAAAAATACTAACTTCTTTAGCGCCTTGCTACAGATGCTGTCTATATGAGGTTCCCAATTTAAATTACCTTTGAGCGTGACACCCAGTTACTTGACTTGCGTAGTCTTTTTAACGCACACGCTAATGGTATAATGGAATGATAATTGATTTTGCTTGTTCGTAATTGTAATGGATGCCATTTTGATGCGTTAAGTCCCATTTCTCACACCAGGCGTAGATGGAGTGCAATGCGTCGTTAAGTCTGGCTTGATCAGTATGCTGATCAATGCTGGCATAAACAACACAGTCGTCACAAATGAATCAATATAGACGTAAAAGAAGCGATATTGCGCACATTCGCGGCAGGATTTGAACTCGTCATCTTCGAATTTCAGACTGAGTACTCTACCCACTACGCCAAGACAGAATAAGTCGGTTGGGTTGTAAAATGACCATTTGTTCTAAAAACACGCCGTTCCACTTCATGTTTACAGGTCGCAAAATCAAGAATGACGCCTTATTTCTTTCTAAATAACAATTGCGTCTTGATTCGAGAGTGGCGAATAACTTCCGGGCACCGAATGACGTGCGTATATTGGCAAGAGCGCAAAGCTTTGCGAAGAGACTAATCTCAACTCCAAACAATCTGAAATTGACCGTAGGAGCAGCCACAAACTGTCGGCTGTTTTTTTTTTTTTTCTTAGGTGGCCGCTTCTCGCACTTCCTACTGGTCAGCATGTACAGATGATTTCTAATGACTTGTTCGGTACTTATGCGCCCACACGGTTGAATATTGAGTATTTTTCTCGTGCAAGCGACGCACAGATTTCCAGTTATGTCGATACCTGCAACCAAGTAACCCAACCCACGAAAAACACTAATGCAATCCACTAAAAAAAAAGTATGCCAGTGTGTTAATTCACTAAGGCGTACGAAATTACCTGCTCAAAATTGCGCGCTTGGAAGGAAGCTTTCGGCGAAAGCCTGCATTGCTTAAAGGACGACACATCGATCGTCGTCGCTCTGTGTGCGGGCGCCGCACACAAGGAAACATGGTTGATTTTGGCTCAGGGATGTCTAACCTATACTTTACAGTCATTCTTACACATTAGACTTGCGCATACTTAAGGCGAAAAGTGCCGGTAGCATGTAGATAGATAGATAAGAAGTTTATTCAGACAGTCATGGTCTGGGATGAAGGGGCTAAAGGCAGATGCAACTGCCTGACAAAGGCCCCCCTACCCATACATTGCTCAGGGGCGAAAAGCCGCGGTACATGCGCAAATACAGGTAACAAGAAAAGGCGAAAAAAAACAAAAAGAACAGGCGCACAGGCGATCAAAACACAATAGGTAGAATAGTTACCTTCGGTACACACTAATGATGCGAGACATGAAAATGTTTATAAAAACCCTCATGATGATCAACGTTACAAAACAGTATAGAACAAAATAGGAAAAAATCAAAAGACAGCAAATGCACAATATAAAAAGAAGATTAGGAGCTAAACGAGAGGTAATCTTTAACTTTTTTCCGTAGGCTGTATGTCGAACAGTTGTCTTGTACACCGACGCGACCGGCACGATAGCCATAATGCTCGCTGGGATCGGGCACTCTATGGGTAAGGCCATCCACTCGACGCAGCTGAGTTCCGATGCTTGAAGTTTCGTCATTTGAGCATCGCAAGATTTCTAACTGTTATATAAACTGTACCTGAAGTAAATAGAAGGTAAATCATTGCCAGACATGCATTTCCGCAGTCGCGATATTGAGCGACAGCTGTTTTACTGGCCTCCGCTGGCAGTATACAGCGGGCGTGCCAGTGTACAGATTTGCAGTTACATCAATACCAACAACTAAAAAACCGTCCAAAGCAATACTAATGAAATCCGCTGAAAACGTATGCCAAGGACTTAGTTCACGAAGGGGTACCAACTTACCAACTAAAAAATGCGTGTTTTTACGCATCAGTAAGAGCAGTGCCGGCTATGTGCGGCCGGCAGCTTTCGGTGACAGCCTGCGTAGCTGAAAGCGCGACGCGTCGATAGTCAGCGCTCCTTGTGCGCACATCGACACAAGGCAAAGTAGTTAATTTAGGTTCATGGACGTCTAAGCTATACTTTACAGTTTTAGGGGCGAAACAAAGGGAAGTTTATTGCACTTCTGACAAGTAATCAAATACATAATTCTTCTCCCACACTTATCACGGACACACGCGGTAAACACACCGATGAACAGCAAAAACACGTTTAGACTGTACACTACAACAGAAGCGCGATCATTCGAACACTCGTTATACAAACGTTACAAGAGTGCTGTACGGCCCGCGCGCAAAAGAGCCCATTTCCGTTTACAGGCGAAAAAGGGTGTGATAATGGTCGCCACTGTTTGGGCTCCAGAGAACTAAGGGGTTAATCCGTACAGAGAACAGATTCGAGACACATCATTATACAATTGACAGGAGGGGTTGGGCATTAGCACTTTCCGTTTGCCGGTCAGGAAACTGTGGGACGCAGTGGCTGGCGTGCGCTTAAAAAGGGGTTATCGGCAGGTGTAACTTGCCTTTTTGCAGGAGAAAAAACCTCGTATGCCAGCGGCGGAGAAATGTTTCCTCGCCGCTGTCTTCAAGATGGTCTGAGAGATGCCGCCACACCATGTGGCGGATACGAGCTACGGTCGGGAAGACCGCTCTGACCGGAGAGCGGTTAACCTCAGCGAAGCAGCGTTGCTTCCAGAGCGTGAATATGGTGCAGAGGGCCATTAACTTTGCAAAGGCGCATTTGTTTCTGTTTAGGGCTGGGGGAGGACGGATTTTAAAATCCCTCGCAGTCAGGCGCCAAACCGGTTGGACCGCTGGGCACTCAAATAAGGCATGCGCCAGAGTTTCATCCGCGAGGCAATTGGGACAGCGGGTTGTAGGCGTGATGCCAAACTTGTGGAGGCGCTGGCAGGTTGGGAGGGCTCCCCAGTTTTTCCTCCATGCGAAGTCTTGGGCGGACGAAGGGATGGCACGCCCATCTGTTTTGCCTTTCCGCTTCCAGTTCCGCGAGCGTCGTCTCTCGTCGGGGGTTATCTGGTTGCTGGCGATTTCTTCCACAATGCGAGCAGGCGGGGTCTCATCTACGTCGCACGTAGGGGCCTCCTTTCCTAGCATGCGCATGGTGTTTGCGGCTGCCTTATAGAACGCGGAAGGAGTCTCGGTGAATGGGGTGAGCGGTCGGTCGACATTCAGGAACGATGCGTTTGTACTGCACTAGTAACGCATTAGGGGCCTCCCCACGTAATCAGGTGTGCGAAACAAGGCCCTTGCGGTCTTCAAGGCAAGCACTTTGCTCGCGTCAGGACATGCGTGAGCCCGTGGCCGCCCTATGAAGCTGGGAGTTGCAGGAGGTTTCGACGTAAAGGCGCGGGTTTGCCGTGCCACTGGTAGGCACCGATCATACTTGTCAATTGCGTCGCAGTCTTGGTAGGCATCACTCCTATTCGGCTTACATAAAAGGGAAAGGCGCAGATGGTTGTCATTGCGGCTATGACCCTCTCACGAAGCGTGAGATCCTTCAGTTGGAGGCGTGCTGTTGCATCCTGTGCCCGCTCGAGAGCTCGTTGCCAGGTTAGGTCAGCGACGCTACCGCAGCAAAAGTATATGCCGAGCGCCTTGACGGCGTCGACTCTTTCCAACTCTCCCAAAGCGCCATGAGGGAATGTTCCAAATGGTAAGGCCTTGCTCTTCCTCATGTTCAAGGCCGCGCCTGAGACGTCCGCATAATGTGCGAATGTTCGCCAAAAAGCTTGCAGGCTTGCCGGGTCCCTGACGAACAGGGATACATCATCACCATAAGCGAGGACCTTAATGCTGGGCTCTCCCGTTAGCGGAAAGCCTCTGACGTGCATGTTCCGGTCGATGTTCACCAGCAACGGCTCAAGCGAGAGTACGAAGAGAGAGGGCCCTAGCGGGCACCCTTGGCAGATCTCTCTCTCGTATACAAAGTTACTCGTCATGGTGCCGTTTACTACTACGTGGCATGTGAGGTTGCTGTACAGGATGGCGATGGTGTCTACGAAACATGTCGGGAACCCGAACTAGTGGAGTACCTTGATCATGTATCCATGGCGCACCCGGTCAAACGCCTTTGCCTGGTCCAATGAGACAAAGGCTCCGGACAAGGACTTGGCAGACATGTATTCGAAGGCATCCCTTGTTACGGTAAGGTTGGCAAAGATCGAGCGACCTGGAACTGCACAGGGGCGACGATGGATGGCAAGAGGAGCTTAAGGCGGCTATCAAGGGTGGAAGCAACCATTTTATAGTCCACGTTCAACAGGATTATGGGGCGCCACGCCGACAGCTCCTCCTGCGGGGCTCCCTCTTTCAGTAGGAGGACAGTCCTCCCCTCTCCAAAGGATGCGGGTTTCAGTTGCTTCGTAACCATCATGTTCACCAGTGCGACAAGCCCTCCCTCTAGATCGTCAAAAAAAGAGGCGTAAAAGTTGACTGTGAGACCGTCCGTGCCCGGGGCCGAGTTCAGGGGCATGTTTGTTATCGCGCCCCTAACCTTTTCTGCAGACACTTCCGTGCTCAGTAAGGCAACCTCCTCTTCTCCCAGCCCTGGGAGGTGCTGGCAGACCTCTCTAATATTATCTTCTCCGCCAGTTTCTCCTCGCTGTCGGCGTCCCGAAAAAGGGCCGAGAAATACTCGCAGAAAACATCGCGGATTCCCTCTGGTTAAATTGCGAAAGAATCGTTCGGGCGTTTCACTCGGGTAATTCGTATGCTTCCATTCCCAGTTGTGTCACTGGGGTGCGCTCCAAGGTGGTTAATGGGTGCGCCCCGCTCCCCAGGCGGTCTGCGCGCGCGCAGTTGAAGCAGCCGGGCATACTCGACCTCCAGGGTGTTCAGGTAGTCGCGCATGCAAGTCGTCATAGTCTCCGCCCCCCTGACGATGCGTATTCTGCCCAGGATCTCATTGAGTTTAGCGGTTATGCGGCGTTTCCTGGCCTTACCTTAGTCTTGAAGGATTCCCTTCCACTCCACTTTCAAGGTGTCCCACAAGCGTGGGGTTAGATCCGGGGCGTTCGCCACGGAGGCCCGCAGCCGCGCCCTAATGCGATCGATGCTATCATCGTCTTGCAGGAGCGCTGGGTCCACTCGCCACCCACGGTCGTCAGTACGGAGTCCAGGAGAGCCGCTAAGCGTAGTGACAAGGGGGAGGTGATCTGACCGACTCGCTAGGTCTGCCGGAGAGGAAAGGACTTCGCACACCACGAGCGAGGAAAGGAGAAAGTCGGGGAGATACGTCCGATCTAATCGACTGGCTGTGAGGTGAGAGGCTCGAGTTGCGACAAAAAGGTCGCCGTGGGCGATGAGCCACGCGTCGGATAACCGAAGGTCTCGAAGAGTCTTCACGAGCTCCCTAGCATAGTACGTGGACCCCCCTCGGCCCGGTCCCCTGACGTCGCGCTGCGAGTCCACGACGCAGTTGAAGTCCCCCAGCAGGACGTGCGGGACGGGTTCCGAAAGAAGGTCGTGCAGCTGTTGGAAGAAGGTGTTTGTGTTCTTCCACGTCGCCGGGGCGTACACGTTCACGAACCGAATCCTTCTTTCGCTGATGTAGAGGTCCAACATGAGCGACCTGCCGTCAGCATCGAAGATGCAGAACGCCTTTTGCCGGAAGCGTCGCGTAGTAAAGACCACTCCCACTCCCCAGGCCCTTGACTTAGTTAGGGAGAAGAAAGCGTCCACCTGGAACTCGCGTCTGAAGGTTGAGACCTCTAACGGTGACCGGAAGTTAGTCTCTTGTAAAAAGAGCACATCAATACCCTGTGCTTGGGCGAAGGTCAGAATGTCTCGCTGTTTCGATTTGTCACGAAACCCGCGGACGTTCCAGGTGGCAAACTTGAGAGTTCACATGATCTGCTCAAGTGGGCGTGGGGAGACGACTTGGGGTGAAGGAAGGGGTGGGGGGCGACCGCCTGGGCAGGGGCGGCACTCTCGAAGGAGCCGAGCTTACGTAAAGGCACGGGCGGCGCGGTTGCTAGTTGGGCTAAAGCCCTCCGCGGTTTAAGTGATGCGTCATAGGAGCCATGGTGCCGATCAGTCGCAAGCGCAGCAGACAGCTGTGCAACAGATAAGCATAAACAAAAACCATTGCCATGGCTTCGGCTGGCGAAAGGAGCAGAGGGGGAAAGAGAGTAGGCGGCGCGGCCACCGCTGATAGCAGAAACAAGCGTTGGGGGAGGGGTGTGTTGCGTCATGTTAGAAAGAGCGGAGCGTGCGCGAGGAGGCGGAGGGGGGGAGGGGGGGACCGTGTTGCCGTGTCGCGGCGCCCGCTCGTGTGTTCGCCTTGAAGCAATTACGGAGAAGAAAAGAAAAGGAGGGTGCTTTGGCGAAGAGCCTATCTTTTTTCGCTTGCGCTTGAGGGCAAGTGCCCTTTCGCTGTCGGTACTGCGTCCAATTTCGGCGACTTCGCAATGGGAGGGGCATGGCTGTCGCTGGAGAAGACGGGTGCTTTGGAGTGCCGAGGCTTGTTTTCAAGGTTCGCGGGTAGGCTCGACGGCACGCCGGGTGACTTGTCCTCGCCTCTTAAAGGGGACCTTGATCTCGAACGCTCGCGCCTATCGGTCGGGGCTGCGCCGGCAGTTTGCATCTCGATGGAGGTGCACTGGTCCGTGCTCAAGTGGCCAGTATCCGGCAAAACGTAGCGGCCAGAGCTTACGATGGGCACCTCCTCAGGGTTGGGGGGGGGGGGGGGAGAGCCGTCGGGGTGGAAGTGGCGGGAAACTAACCTCGTCAAAACCAGAGAATGCAGGCTCGTCGTTCTCGGGGCTCGGAGCCTGTGTTCGCACTTCTTGTTCCTCGCTTGCAGGTTGCAACAAATCCCAGGAGTCGCGGGTGGATTCCGGAGAGCTGGATTCATGGCCGCTCGACTCGTCCAGGTTGCCATCTGAACTAGTATTGCTCGTGTCGTCCCCCGCTTCGGAGCCTGCGTTCAAAGGAGCGGTGGTCGCTGATACGGTGCGGGCGTCTTCTGTCTTTCGGGGTTCTTCGAATTGCCAGTGGTTCGGGACATTCGTTGTCGTGTAGGGCCGAGTCCTGGGTCTTAGGGCCGGAAGCCCTGATGTCGGTTCGGTCCCGGTAGGCGGGCGAGAGGTGCTGGGGTGGTCGTTACCAGTAACTGGCCGCGTCTCGGGTGGAAGGCCGCGCGCTGCCGCGAGGTACAAGTGTTTGCGGAAACACTCGCGTGTGTCATGCCGCCCACCGCATCTCTGACACTCCTCAACACACCCTTCGGTGTCATGCCAAATACACCACATCTCTTGCAATAAGCGGCTGCGCACGTCATGGCCAAGTGCCCCGGTTCGTTACACCTTGCGCACACTCTGCGCATACCACGGTATTCACACATGACACGGTGCCCCGCAATGGTTGTGAAGTTTGGGACTGGCCTGCTCATTTCCATGCGCACTACTCTAACCCCATTAAGCTTGTTTTGTCGGTTAGGAAGTGATGCAAAGGAAACACTTCTTATCTTGCCGTACTGTGAAAGAGTGTTAATCAAGACCTCGTCTGGTATATATGCTGGAAAGCGGTATACGTTAACAAACGTAACTGGGGGTCCTACTGCTTCTACTGTAACGTGCTCCCGGTTAACCTTGAAGCCCTCTGCGACCATAAGCTTTGTGGCCTGACTCGCGTTTCGGGTACACACAAGGAACTTCGCGCCCCCCATGTGTTGCAAGACTAACACACTATCAGGTCCGGCTGTCTCTTCAACTGCATTTATAAGGTCGTCAATAGACACGTCCCCATTGGGGGCGGTGAACGGAAAACCGTTCTTTCTCACCGGGAGGTTGCTTGGGCTTGCCATGTCTGAAGGGGGCGTGTCCGCTGGTCTCGCGGGCGCTCAGCCGGCGGTACTAGGGAGGGCGACTTGTTGGTCTGGTAATGTGCAGATTTCTCTGCACTCTAGTGCACAGGGCGGCTCAGAGACCGCTCAGCGCGAGGTGGCACCAGAACAGAAGGCTTCCGGGGCAGCAGACGGCGTCCGGGGACCTTGCGATGCCTGGCATGGGGGTGGGAGGGGGGCTCCGGGCGGGAGGCCCGAGTCCAGGAGGTGGCGACTCTGCCACAAGTTGCTTCCTTTTCCTTGAAGGGGACCGGTGGGGCAACGTCAGCGTGACGTGGCTCCGGGTCCAGCTGTGCGACTGGCGCGGCGAAACGGCTTGCTCGGACTTTTATCTTAGCGGCACCCGTTCGTCCCTCGTAGGCGTAGTCCTAGTCATAGTGTGTAACCAGTCTTACGTTTTGACCTGCAAAGTGGTGCCGGTGGGATACTTCTCCTGTGCGTTGTTGAACAATAAAAAATTCGTAGCGTGCGCGTTAACTAAAAGCCAAATTCTCCTATCTCTCATTCCCCATTAGCAGCTATTGGCATGTACATTGAGCACTACCTGACAAGAAAGGGTTGCTAGGTTATACTCGCTGGGCGTAACCTTCTTGGTTTAAAAAAGGTTTAGCGAGCATTGAGCCACAGTGTCATGAATACAGTGAAGTAGTCTATGCAATGAACTCAAGGTGGTTAAAGGTAGGAAGTAGGTACGAAGCGAAAACCGTAAGAAAGTAAAAGCCGAATTCTCCTGTCTCTCATTCCCCTTAGCAGCCACTGGCACGTACATTGAGCACTATCTGACAAGAAAGATGATTTGTGGGGTTTAACGTCCCAAAACCACCATATGATTATGAGAGACGCCGTAGTGGAGGGCTCCGGAAATTTTGACCACCTGGGTTTCTTTAACGTGCATCCAAATCTGAGTACAGGGGCCTACAACATTTCCGCCTCCATCGCAAATGCAGCCGCCACAGCCGGGACTTGATCCCGCAACCTGCTGGTCAGCAGCTGAGTACCTTAGCCACTAGACCACCGTGGCGGGGCTATCTGAAAAGAAAGGGTTGCTACGTTATACTCACCGGGTGTAACCTCCTTGGGTTCAGAAAGGTTTAGCGATCGTTGGGCTGTAGTGCTATGAATACAGTGAACTAGTATATACCATGAAGTCGAGGTGGTTAAAGGTAGGAAGTAGACACGAAGCGCAAGCCGTAAGAAAGTGTGCCTGTGCCACCTCTCGATTAGTCCTTGGAATGTCCACTGTATGGCGGTGCTTCTATATCGGGTATATATGATGAAAAGATGCGAGATGGTGGTACTTGGAGTGTTGAATAGATGGACCAACGGACACACAGACAAATGCATGGACGGACTCACGGATGGCTGCACCGACGGATGAACGCATGGACGGACGCAGGGGCGAATGCATGGACGAACGCAGGGACGGACGCACAGATGGACATGCGGACGCACGAACAGACGCACGCACGGACGGACGAACGGATGCACAGACGGATGGTCACACGGACGGACGCATGGACGGACGGAAGCAACAACGAATGGACGGACGGATGCTTCGCCCCACTCTCCTTCATTCACTCCGTGGATATGCTGCCATTTTTTGTCTCTCTCTCTGAAATCGCTCTATAAAAAAAGCTTCTCTTATGTACGAGGGCATAATTTCGAATTCAGGTTTCAAGATTTCTCAAGTCTTATTCGTGTGTTATTAATATACTACATTAATAGACCTACAGTATGGATGAAGATCTGTTGTTTCATAGCAGTATTTTGTAGCGTTAAACATTTTGAAACAAGTGGAGCAGTGAAATGTCACCACAATATCTGGAAAACATATCACTTTTGTGAACAGTGGATAGGCGTTCAGTAGCGCAACTTCGCCGGCATTGGGACCACTAATTTAATTTGAGCATGTGCGGCTTCACTCACGGGACGGCTCTACGCTCTCCCATGGTAGAGTACCTAGTACTCTGATTCGTTAACCACTCTCTTAACCTCACCCACGGGACGGCTTTATGCTCTCCCATAGTAGAGTACCAAGTACTCCAAATCGTTATCCATATTTTAGGGCCAAAGCTCCTTAAAGCGGCACCCGTTTGTCCCTCGTAGTCGTAGTCGTAGTGTGTAACAAGTGTTACATTTTCACCTGCAAGGTGGTGCCGGTGGGAGATTTCTCCTGTGCTTTGTTGAACAATGCAAAGTTCGCGGCATGCGCGTTCACTAAAAGCCGAATGCTCCTGTCTCTCATTCCCCATTAGCAGCCATTGGCATGTACATTGAGCACTATCTGATAGGAAAAGGTTGCTATGTTATACTCGCTGGGTGTAACCTCCTTAGTTTTAGAAAGGTTGAGCGAGCGTTGAGCCGCAGTGCCATGAATACAGTGAACTAGTGCACCATGAACTCGAGGTGGTTAAAGGTGGGAAGCAGGCCCGAAGCGCAAGCCGTAAGAAAGTGTTGTTATGCCAGCGAGTCCTCGTCAAACGTCCGTGCCTCTGAAAAGGAAATCTGGGTCAAGGCCAGCCCGCAGTCCGCCTGACACGAACAACTCAACGGCGCGAACACGCGCGGCGCCTCTCTGGCCCACGTGCATTGAGTCAGCCGCGCACGTGACAGCGAGCCGGCGTCCTCGTGTCTGGTGGTCTGACGCATTGCGCGGCGACCCCATTGGAGGAATCTGCCCTGACGACCAGCGGCGCTTCTGATTGGACATTTTGGTTGGACCCGGTGCATATAAAAAAAACCCTGCGGCGTGTCGCAATCGGCGGTCCTATGTGAGAGGAGTCCCCGTGTCGGAGAGCCGACATGTGTGTGAGTCGGCGGTCTTAGGCGAACAGTTGACCTACGTGTTAGAGAGGAGAGCTCGGCTCTTCGAGTCTCTGTCGGCCCCAGTGCCGAAATTGTAACGCCTCTGTATATATGCTGTACATAAACCTTGTTTAACTCACCCTCGTCTCGTCCGCTCGTCTTATCAGCTCGGCGCAGAAGCAGTCGCGAGCTGAGAAACATACGCTACCAAACGGCTGGTGACCTTCCCGGCGGAGTTGAAAGCAGTGGCGCCTTCGGGACCGTGTTGGCGTCGCCGTCTTTCGCAACAGGGATAGGCCCGTCGTTCGCAACAGTGGTTGGCAGCTGCGGGATCGGCCGGCGTCAGCGACATCGATGCGGTGAGTGCCTGATGTTTTCCCCTCAGTTCACCAGACTACTCTAGCTCAGGTTGTAGTAGTTTAGAGAAGGGCTGTGTGAAGCATTGAAGTGAGCTTTGATCGTTTCAAGCCAAGTCGAAGCGCTTTGAAACCAAAGTTAATGCAGAGGGGGTAAACACGGGAGTGTGAAAAATTGCTTGCGCGTCTTGCTAGTAGGCTTATAGTGGGTACGGCAAGTAGATTCTTAACAGGGGCAAACAGCAAGAGGCTAGTGTGAACGATGGAGAACCTTAAAGTGAAGGAACTCATCGAAATTTGTGAGGAACTCGGCATTACTTTGGGCCGTGCGAAACGAAAGCAAGCGATCCTTGAGATCATGAAGGATGAGGGAGTGTCGGCTGAGGAAGTCGATGAGGCCTGGGTGGATATCAAAGCACGCCGTGAGGAGGCTGAAAGGCGAGAAGTAGAAGCTCGCAAACGTGAAGAAGCTGAAAGGCGCGAAGCTCGCGAACGTGAAGAAGTTGAAAGGCGCGAACGTCGCGAGCGCGAGGAGGCCGAGAGACAAGAGCGCCTAGAGTTGAAACGACTAGAATTGGCAATCCTACAGTGTTCGCAGGCGCCTAGCGTAGCTTCTCCGACGATTCAGGTCAGCGGTTTTAGAATTCGGGACCAACTGCCACCGTTCGTAGTAGGCGAGGACATGGCGAAGTATCTCGTCAAGTTTGAACACGTCTGTGAGCGAAACGCTTTGGAGCGGTGTCTTTGGGCGCGGAACCTGTTAGCTCTTCTTCCCGGCGAAGTGTCCGACGCGATAACTTGCTTGTCGAGAGAAGCGTTTGAGAGCTATGACGAGGTTAAGGAAGTGCTCTTGAGACGTTATAAGTTGTCACCCGAGGCTTTCAGGCAAAGGTTCCGGTATGCTAAAAAGGGGAATGAGTCACACGTTGACTTCGCGTTTCGTCTTAAGGCCGATTTGATTGAATGGCTCAAGGGCGAAGGTGTGTATGACGACCGCGATAAAGTGGTGGAATGCGTTGCATTGGAGCAATTCTACCGCTGCATCAAGGAGGATGTCAAACTTTGGCTGCAGGACAAACTTGGTGAAGTACAGCTAAACAAGGCAGCAGAGTTAGCTGAGGAGTATTATACTCGCCGAAAGTTGCATAGCAGGGCAGTGCGCGTTGAAAAGGATGAAAGGAAAGAGGGCTTTTCAAGGAAACCTGATCAACGGAAACCCGTTCCGCACCATAATTTCAAAAAGGACCCGTCTCTTACGAAGGACAGTGTAGGGAAAGGGCAAACAGAAGCGGAGAAATCGAGTGAGGTTTCTACCACACAGGCATTTGAATCGGAAAACAAACGGAAGCCGCTAATCTGCTACAACTGCAAAAAGGAAGGACACATCGCGAGAAACTGTCAGGAAAAGTTTGCCTTCGCAACAATCCGAGAATCAGAAAAAAACATGCGGTTGTTGGAGCCGTATCTCCAAGAAATTAGGGCGAATGAGAAAACGTGCCGAGCACTTAGAGACTCAGCGGCAACCATGGACGTTGTCCATCCTTCAGTGGTGTCTCCGGATGACTTTACAGGAGAATGCGCGTGGATCAGGCAAGTCGCCGAGGAGCAGAGTGTTCGCTTACCAATCGCCACCGTTGTCATTGAAGGCCCGTTCGGTAAGCTTCGCACCGAAGCGGCTGTGTCTGCCGCGCTAAACGATCGTTTTCCTTATCTTTTCTCCAACAACTCAGAGCAGCTCCTCAAAGAACAGGGCAAATCGTTCTTCCCCAACTTTGCGTGCATGGCCCTCACGCGATCGCAAGCGCGGAAGCTATCTCGGCAGCTTGATCTGGTTCAATTCGGTGAACTTTCAAGTGACCTTGTCGGCGGGTCGACGGAACCCCAGAAAGGAAAGTTTCCGCATGAGTCATGTGAGCAGTCACGCGAGCGGCCCGTCGCCGAACCGACCGGCGCGGTTTCCGTAGAAAGGGGAGACGACATGGCGCCATTGAGTCAGAGCGAGAGGGTTGCAACGCTCTCGCCTGTAGCGGAAAGTTGGAGCGAGCTGCCGAGAGTTGGTCGAGAGACGCTCATTCGAGAGCAGCGTGAGGATCTCTCGATTGAAGCGCTAGTGGAAAGCCAAATTGAAGCGCTAGTGGAAAGCCAGAAAAACGCGGCAAAAGTGCTGTCGAAGGAGCACTACGAGGAATCGGTGAAGAAGCGTGCTTTTGAAGTAGGGAGTCAGGTAATGCTGCTGAAGCCGTTCAAAAAGAACAAGCTTGAGGTTGATTGGGAAGGGCTCGCCAAAGTATTATCGAAGCCTTGCGATACAAATTATGAAGTGAAATTAGGAAGGCGGCTGGACAAAATTCACAACTTGATGAAACCATACGTTCAACATCAAGCGGTCGTAAATCTGTTGTTGAATGCTTCAAAGGAAGAGGAAGCAGAAATTTTGAGTTCTAGTGAGGTAACTGAAGGGGGATCGAAAGTAATCCGGGAGCAGGTAAACCTAGAGCCTAGCTTAAGTGAAGGAGGACCTGAGAAAGAGGACCTGAGAAAGATTGTTTCCGAGTTTGGGTATGTGTTGTCGGACCGTCCCGGAGACACGACGGTGATCGAACACGATATCGAGCTAAGCGGTGAGGAGTCAATCAGTAGCAAGCCGAATCGTTGTTCCCCTGTGCAACGTCGCAAGTGTGAGCCGCTCTTGGTGCCGCATAGGTATCGTCGCCTAAAAGTGGCCGGTTACTGAGGTGGAGCATGTTGCTCCACAGCGCAACTTTGACGTTCGCTATCAAAAAAAAGGGGGGGGGGGAAGCTAAACGCTAATGCAGGTGCATTGAGCAGTGCGTTCTAGCTAGTACCTTCTCAACCTTTCGGTTTCTCGCTGGCGATTCGGGGCAAAATTTTGACCTCATCACAACCTGGGCTGAGCGCTCTCGTTCAATGCGATCTCACGGGGCCAACTAACTTTATGTGGTATTCTAATTCGTTGCGTTGTTGTAAGTGTGAAAAATTCAAGTTCTTACTTTAAGAGTCTTGTGTCCCACATGTGCCTCTTGATGTAGAGGGAACAAAATTCCGATAGACACGTAGATAGGTATATGTTGTACTATACTTTGTCTGGTGTTCTGTCGGGTGACCGAGGGCACTTGCTTGTGTCGTGTTTTGTTTGTTGTCGAACCGTTCTTAGCAAGTTGCAGAACCATCGACAAGTGCTGAAACCGAAGGTGGTCAGAAGAGACGAGTGAAGCTGGTCGACAAGTTGTAGCGACAAGCCAGTGGAGCTGGGATCCGTCGTCAAAAATGGGATGTGTTTCCGGCCCTGGAGGCGAACCTGGAGGGACCTGGCGAACGAGCGCACCTGACATCCGAGCCCCGTAGAAGCAGCTCGTCTTTCCGGTGCATTGTCTGGCAGCGGGGGTGCTGTTATGCCAGCGAGTCCTCGTCAAACGTCCGTGCCTCTGAAAAGGCAATCTGGGTCAAGGCCAGCCCGCAGTCCGCCTGACACGAACAACTCAACGGCGCGAACACGCGCGGCGCCTCTCTGGCCCACGTGCATTGAGTCAGCCGCGCACGTGACAGCGAGCCGGCGTCCTCGTGTCTGGTGGTCTGACGCATTGCGCGGCGACCCCATTGGAGGAATCTGCCCTGACGACCAGCGGCGCTTCTGATTGGAAATTTTGGTTGGACCCGGTGCATATAAAAAAAACCCTGCGGCGTGTCGCAATCGGCGGTCCTATGTGAGAGGAGTCCCCCTGTCGGAGAGCCGACATGTGTGTGAGTCGGCGGTCTTAGGCGAACAGTTGACCTACGTGTTAGAGAGGAGAGCTCGGCTCTTCGAGTCTCTGTCGGCCCCAGTGCCGAAATTGTAACGCCTCTGTATATATGCTGTACATAAACCTTGTTTAACTCACCCTCGTCTCGTCCGCTCGTCTTATCAGCTCGGCGCAGAAGCAGTCGCGAGCTGAGAAACATACGCTACCAAACGGCTGGTGACCTTCCCGGCGGAGTTGAAAGCAGTGGCGCCTTCGGGACCGTGTTGGCGTCACCGTCTTTCGCAACAGTGGTGGCTTCGGCGGGATCGGTCCGTCGTTCGTTACAGTGTGCGTGTGCCACCTCTCGTTTAGTCCTTGGAATGTGCGCTGGATGGCGGTGCATATGCGGAATATATGATGAAAAGATGCAAGATGGTGGTACTTGGAGTGTTGAATAGATGGACGAACGGACACACAGACAAATGCATGCATGGACGCATGAACAGACGCAGGGGTGGATGCATGGACGAACGCAGGGACTGACGCACGAACAGACGCACGCACGGACTGGCGGATGGACGCATGGACGGTCACACACGGACGCATGTATGGACGGAAGCAAGAACGAATGGACAGACGAATGCTTCGCCCCACTCTCCATCATTCACGCCGTGGATATGCTGCCAATTTTTTTTCACGCTTTTTAATTGTGCGTACACAAAGCAAGAAGCGCTGGTAATATGTACACCGACGCGGCTGACACGATAGGCCTATTGCTCGCTGTGCTGGGCACTGGTAAGACTGCTCTCGGGGCACTGAAATGGCATGATTGAAGTTTCCGCATTTGAGCTTCGGAACATTTCTAACTGTTACCTGAAGTAAATAGAAGTATAAGCATGGTCATACATCCATATGCGGTGTGGCGGAATCGAACGACCACTGTTTCTTTTGCCACTGCTGGGAAACCTTGCAAAGAGATCAACAAAGCTCATTTGCGTTTCGTCAACTTGGCGGCATAAACTATTTCTTCTGTTAAGAATGGCGTACAGCTTTAGGCTTGTAAACCCTGCAACATGGAATCATTGCAGCAATACACGACTGATGCGAATATGGTATACGTGGGGGCATGGGGAAAACGTGCAATAATTGCTGCGGTGCATACGTGCACCGCAAAGATTAAGTATGCTCAGGATCTGTTAAGGTAGCATCTGTCCATGCCATCGGATCAAGCATTTTATACTCAACGACACCGAAATATACCATGGCACACATTACATAAATGTCCACGCCGTGCTGGCTGAAATAGTGCATGCTGGAGTATTCACCAGCGCTTGCTAGTGAAAATTCCAGCGCTCCCAGCACTTCCCAGTGTGCACCAGCATCAAAGCGGATAAGCCAGTGCCCCTACCAGTGAGACATGGCTATTTCCCAGTGCGCCCGGCGAAATACCAGTAAATGCCAGCGTGTACCAGTGTCTCCAGCGGGTAACAGTTTCGAAAAACTTACTGGCACCACGATAGGGATGCCGCTTTTTGTGTGTGTGTTTTTTTGCAATAGGGTTCCTTGCACGTATACGGCAGTTTTGCACTGCTTCCGCGATCGGAGGCGTTGGAAGCTTTCTCCAGCTTACGTTGTTCCACAGGGTTTCCTAAATTGACCCACCTTAAGCAAAGCGATGTTATCACGCGACAACACATCATGGAACGAGACGTCAAGGGAAGTGATAGTGACCTCATCGTGATAGCATAACTATACACCACAAGTTTCACCCAATCATTAACGTCAATATCATGTCATCGCATGATGTTTTTGGGGGCAAAACACCTTAAGTCACATAATGCCCGACCGTTGTCCTCGAGGCCCTAGTCGAAGTACAACTGCCAAAAATCTGTGCGGAATACCGTCTACAGAGCGCATACACAGGTTTAAGAATATACCGTACTCGTTCTGTGCATCTTTTCATTCATTCATCCATCTGTATATATGTCTGTCCACGCATCCAACCGTCCATGCATCTGTCTGTCCTTTATACTTGTTAACGACATCAACGTATGCTTTACAGAGACCTAAGTGGTACTTAGCTTTGTCATTCATCATCATTGGCTTCGCGGTGTTGCTAACTTTTTTGTGTGTGTTCTCATGGCTTTGCGCCGGTGCCTTCTACGCCGATAATTACTTTTCGCGTTAGATGAGGCATCAAACACTCTCGCCTTTATCTTGCGGAGTAGAAGTTTACAATCGCGCCATCATCGCACAATTTGAGCTGAGTTAGAAGGAAGAGAATTCACAGAAAAGCAGGAAGGTCAACCACAAGAGTAGCATCGGGTTTGTTACCCCACTCTGAGGGGAGAGGGAATGTTTCAATTATTTCCATTACGTCTGTTTCAAATATATCGTTACCTTTCCACTATTTTCGCACTGTTTGAGGCTCCAACCGCGTTTCACCCAACCGGGCAGTGGTGTTTCGTCTCTCTTTCTCTCTTCCGTAGATTTCCCTCTGACTACCGATATTGGCGTCTCGCTCTCTCTTCGTTGGCCCGGACAAACGAATTATTTCTTGGGCGACGCTGGCGTTCACAGGCAAATATACGCTGGCCTTCTAAAAGGGCCACATTGCAGGCTTATGCGCATTGTAAACGAAACCCACCTGAGAGTCACCGCAGCCTACCGGAGACATGACCTTCCTGCCACCACCCCGGAGCATTTGCTCTTCCCATATTGTCCCCATCTACCAGCGCTCCGGAGCCTGGTGGAGTTCCTGGACGAGACGGGAATCGTGGCTTACCGCTGAGAACGGGCCCCTTGCCACCCCTACCCTTGCTTCCGGGCTGCTGTTCGTGCTGAAGACTACTGTGCCACTGCTTACCTAATCTTTTTCTCCTTTCCTCTTTTCTCCCATTTCCCTTCCCCGCAGGCACTGCACCGTGCTCCCGACCATAATGCAGAAATTAGGTTCCTTTCTCCTCTTCTAACCACTACCATCATCACCACTTGAGAGGACTAGGAGGCAGTCCTGAATCGGTCGCTCCAAACTAGCGAGCCGGAAGGCAGTGGTCGACAGAAGCCGAGTTGCGACGGTCGCCATTGGGCTCGTGTAATGGGGAGCCCACCTTGTGATTGTGAGGAATTACTTTCTCTGTGTCTCCCAAAAATTCAATTCTATGCACTAGAAATAAGGTTTTTTTTTTTTCAAGGAACAATGTGGCACCATCTTGGTGACGCCAATGCGAGATATGGGACAACCTGCGCAGGTCCTTGTAACTGCCCCGCAGTTAAGAAATTGACGTGGGCAGATCACGTCATGGCATGCACAGATAGCCGATGATCCCTTAGAGCGACGAGAACGAGAACAAGATATAAAAGGCATGTCTGATTCATTGATTGATTGATTGATTGATTGATTTATTTATTTATTTATTTATTGATATGTGGGAATTAACGCCCCAAAACCAACATATGTTTATATGAGACGCCATAAAAGAGGGCTCCGGAAATTTCGACCACCTGGGGTTCTTTAACGTGCACCCAAAATCTGAGCACATTGGCCTACAACATTTCCGCCTCGATCAGAAATGCAGCTGCCGCAGCCGGGATTCAATCCTGTGACCTGCGGATCAGCAGCCGAGTACCTTAGCTCCACATACACCACTGCGGTGGTGCTAAGAGGCGTGTCTCAGAACGTCAAATGGTTAGGGAGAGCGATAAAATTAACGTACAAATTCAGGGACACAAGTCGAATCAGCTCACGCACGAGTAACTGTAACTGTTACTGGTAAAATGCAACAGTGTTACAGTTACAGTTACGTTAAATAACGTGTTCAAGTTGCAGTTTCAAAATTTCCTAATACGTTGTTAGATTTGCACTTACACTGAAAAATTAACGCCGTTATTTTGCCCTTATTGTGTGAAACTATCGAATGGATCAAGAACCAGAATATTGAGTTTATCAAATTGAAACGTACATAGGCATGCGAGCAGTAGAAATTCCAGGGGGTAAAAGAATAGATGAAGCGAACCTAACAGAGGGCGCACAGAAGCACAGCATGAGCAAGCCTAGTTTTGTATACCTCATGTCATCGCATCAATCTTTATGGGAGTAAGCAACAATGTAGTCCAAGAATTTATTTGCGAAACTCATTGCAACTTCAAATTAGTTGTTATACAAAAAGATTTGACGAGAAGTTCAGGCTCTCAGGCTACATATCTGGCCCTTTGCACAGGAGCAGATTAAGTGTAAGACAAAAAAAATTGCCCGCAGCTTCCCTCGGGGGAACACTGAGGAGGATGCGGAGCATATAATTGGTTAACGGGGTGTTAAAGTGCGACTTACTTGGGTCGATGGATAAATTGGTTAACGTGGTTGTGAAATGGGGTGTTAAATTGCGACTTACTTGGGTCGATGGCTAAATTGGTTAACGTGGTTGTTAACGTGGTTGGTTAACACGTATGCGAAAGGGCGGCGCTGGTCGAAGGGACGTCGATCATTGTGTTTGTGGATTCGTTGGGATTCATTTCACCGCGACCTTGGACGTCGACGCGCCGTACAAACCAACCGACGAGCGGCAACTGAGCGAGCGAGCACCGACCTTGAGTATATATACAGCTCGACGGCGCATGCACTGTCAGCTGTTGAATGTTCTCGAAGCGCGACGCCACATGCGCGTCCACTGGAGAATCAGGAGAATTGTAGATGTCGAACGCGGTGTGTAGAGGAGGAAGGGTGCACAGATGGTGGAGGAGTGAAGCACGCGCGGTGTGTAGAGGAGGAAGGGATGCACAGATGGTGGAAGAGTGGGCGACGGCGCGACGGCGCATGCGCGCGCGTCAGCTGTCGAATGTTCGAGAAGCGGTGCGGACGGCGCGGACGGCGCGGACGGCGCACTACAAGGCGCGAGTATAAGATGCTTCCGCATCTAAAAGGTACTCACAATTTGTTTATGGGGCAAAAATCGTGAAACAAACAAGCCTCTATAGTGCAATGCTATTATGACAAGCTTCGATGTACAGGGCGCGATTTCGTCATCTGAGGCCTCGGTTTGACCGCATTGAGGCAGCGGCAAAGGGCGCAAACTTTACGGTTATTACATGCAAAGGAACCAAAGGCACTTTGATCGTTTCTATACGTCCGTCCGTCCGTTTGTCTGTCTGTCTGTCTGTCTGTGCGTCCGTCCGTCCGTCTGTCTGTGCGTCCGTCCGTCCGTCCGTCTGTGCGTCCGTCCGTTCGTCCGTCCGTCTGTCTGCCTGTGCGTCCGTCCGTCCGTCCGTCCGTCTGTCTGCCTGTGCGTCCGTCCGTCCGTCCGTCCGTCCGTCCGTCCGTCCGTCCGTCCGTCTGTCTGTCTGTCTGTCTGTCTGTCTGTCTGTCTGTCTGTCTGTCTACTTTCAATTTTTACACGTCTAACTGCAATTGATTCAATGGGATTCTCACAGCAGCCGTTTCTGTGTTTGATGGGCTGTTCAACAGGCAGCATCAAACAAGGCCGCTAGATGAAGCTTCTTATCCAAAAGAAAACGTCGGTTTTAACGACTAGCCTCGCTAAGCCTATGTATTTAGCTGAGTACCTGACGCATTGCGTAATGCCACGCCGAAGAACTGGCGCAATTTCGATATCCCTTCGATTGTAGCGGCTGTTGCTGCCCGCATGTAGTTATAGGATCACGCCTTTCTAAGCCCTGCAGAGTTTAGGTCGGAGAGCGAGCGTCCGTAAATAAGCGCAACACGTTTTTTTTTTATCTTTGCAATTACCCTCGTATACTGTAGGATCTACGCTTGCGAAACCACTATAGAGACAACCTACTGCCACACACAGGTAGGATTGCCTAACGAATGAAGCTTCCTTAGCGCGAAGAACACTACGCCGAGACCGAATAGCAAAGAAAAAACGCAACAACTTTCCCGGTTACAATCAGGGTTGTAGGAAATGAAGCGTTCTTTTCCTGTGAGGACGTTAAGCCTTGTTGCATGCGGGCCTTCATTAGCCAAGCAGAAGACCGTTGCACTTGAAGACAGATATAATTACGGTCGGTATGCTAGAGCACTCTACAGTATGTATACCAGCGCGTACAGTAAACATATATGCTTTAAGAAGCCTTTCAAACACGGAGTGTCGCTGGAGACAACGTATTGACGATTGTGGTGATTTATTAACGGCAGCAACTGCCTACTTTAGCGCATTCATGTGTACTCTTCGTGCACTGATTCGTACATGGGTGTACGGGCCGTCCCTTCGTTGCGTGGGATGTTCCCGCAATAGAGACGCCAAGCGAACCCCGTTAAACCGAGAATCAATCGCCCGCTTCCGGCGGAAGGTGCGGGGGAGTGTTTAATCAGATATCAGAGAAAGTATGCATACTTTTCCGCATCGATGAGAGGCAAAGCAATCTATACGTCTACTGCTGGGCGCTTCATTTTCAGCTATGGCTCCGTGTTGAATTAAAGTGGGCGCGTTCCAGGGTGAAATGCGCTTCTTCGATCTATGTACACTTATCAGCTGAACATACCCGGAGGCGATGGTCTGGGTATGCGACTCAAAGGAGAAAGTTTGTGTTACGGCAGCTACAGATAAAGCTTTTTAGAAGACTAAAAAAATGACTTAAGTGCTTCGATATCGGCGTTTCAAGGTCCTCTCATTACCGGGAGAGACAAAGCTATATACGCTTTATTTCATACTCGCCTAAGGCGAGAACCGGTGAAAGACGCCTTTCCAGCCCGTTGTGTTCGTTTAGAACAACGGAGCTGCAGGAACCAACCGCCTACCTGCAACCAAGCCGGACTTTCGTCTGGTTACGTAAGTATGTAACGCAATGCCATGACATCATAATCAGAATTTTCGGCGACGTGTGACCTAACGATGGCGTCATAACGCGACGTCCTCATTACGTCACATGTTCTTGTCCTGTGTCAAATGTTCATCACATGTTCTCGTCCTGTGTTCCTGTGTCCACCTGTTTAGTTTCAGTCTCACGGTTCAAGTATACATGGCGAATCACAAGTATGTCCAGTTCACCATTCATTACTCAAGTCTTCTTTATGCCATTCATGAATTCTAGCGCAGTATCAAGGTGCTCCGAAATCTTTAAAATTCATAGACACATAATGCATAGAAGGCTTTCGCCTTAGTAAATGAAACGAATATACCGGAGAGGTACAAGCTAGGAGATCAAATAAACATTGTTGCCAAGCGCAGTCCCGCTGAACACGTCATAGCCTTTAAAACATTGCGGTTACATTCCCAGAGTCATCTTTTTATGTTCCCAACGCCTGCGACTCTGCTTCAAACTGCGAAAGTTACGGCGACACCAGCGTTGTTCCGCATACACTGCATGGAGATGGTCCTACGGCACCTGGAGACCTTGGTGTCTCACCAAGGAAAATGACAGGAATAAGGAAGAGACAAACGGTAATTCGGTAGTTCGTTATACCTCCTCTAGGACTGTTTCAAACGACCACCCACTGCTTAAGTAACGCAATAGCCGCCAGAATATTTGAAAGGCATAACGAGCTGCAGGATAAGAGAGTTACTTTGACGGTCTCTATCTAATACCATGTTTCTACAGTTTTCTACCGAAGGATTATGCAACTCAAGCTGTGTTTACTTGCAGGATCGTTATACTTTTGCCCAAGCATTACGCCATGACACGTCATCATATGACGTTATCATGCTATAATTAGAGGAACATATACGGGATGTCACGGCGAACAGCGACCCAAATGACATCAAAGGGACGTCACTGCACTGAACGTTAAAACCAGAGTCTGTGGTTTTGATGAAATACCCATCCTGCTCCTTCGTTTTCAAATCACGACGCATATATAGGGGGCACTGAGCTTTTAGGCACCACTTTTCAGTTGGTGGGCCGGAATCGTTCTTCGCGAATTCACATATTCTCGCGTTATAAGACTCATAGTCGAACGCGTGCGCTGTTGTCACAGTGATTATTTCATTTCATATGTGAAGGTGAGTGAAAATAGGTGGGGCTAGAGCTCAGTATGCCTTGTGTTCCTGATGCGGAACTAACTGGAAACACCACCGCCCCCCCCCCCCAAAAAAAAGAAAGAAAGTAAATCAAAGTGCTATACTTACTGGATCGACGGCGTACAAAGAACATAACTCCTTCTGGAGTTCGAAAAATTTAGACAACATTTTTGAAGGCGCCCAACGTTTGTTGAACAGGTCAGCAAGCATTACCAATCTGTAGTTTAGGCACTTCCGAGCACGTCATCCTAACATCACAGCGTTGCGCACAGCCTAGAATTAACAGATAATTCTGAAAGTTAACAATGCGCAAATAATGCGTACACTGAGAGGCCAAAATAAGGCGCGACAACCACTTAGTCTGTCTCAAAGAAGCATTGTAGTGTTGGGATGTCCTCACTTGAATCAAAAGCTACAAAAGCACAATGGCAAGAAAGGAGGGGTAGCATAGTAATAGCGTACTCGATTAATATGGTGTATTGGTGTAACTTGCTAAAATACCTTTGCGCATTTGCCTAATGTTTGCGGGTGCGGAAATCACACATTTGTAATGTTTTGATACCCGCAATAACCTTCGCAGTCGATTTACAGCTTGTGCCCAGATATTACGACTAAAGCTAGAAAGCTTTCATGACGCTGGTTTTTTATCAAATAATTTTCTTGTACATCGCGTCGAAGCAACAAAACTTTCTTCTGTTAGTCCCGCAGTTTTCTTCATGGGGCTAGGGCTCCTGATTACATCAACCTCCTGATTACAACTCATTACATCAGCTTGCTCTTGTTCCCCTATTAACTGTAGCCCATACCCACCTCAGCCACAGTTCCTCATCGTCGTCAGCCACTGCATGAACAACTGGCACAAAATTCCTTGCAAGTGTTTAGCGGATACCGCGATTCTCAGAAGATTGAAGAAAAATAGCATAGAGAATACCGGCCTACTAGCCCCAAAAATTTATTATTAATGCCCTACTCTAGTGGCTAAGGTGCTCGGCTGCTGACCCGCAGGTCGCGGGATCGAATCCCGGCTGCATTTCCGATGGAGACGGAAATGTTGTAGGCCCGTGTGCTCAGATTTGGGTGCATGCTAAAGAACCCCAGGTGGTCGAAATTTCCGGAGGCCTCCACTACGGCGTCTCTCATAATCATATGGTGGTTTTTGGGACGTTAAACGCCACAAATCGATCAATCAATTAATTCCCTATTGAGTATCAAGCAAGTGTGCTTGCAGTAGTTACCCAATGAGTGTTTTCAAAGGGCTCTGAAAGGACACTCTTCCAGCTTTCGAAGTGACGGTGCGGCGCTTTCGGCCTGACGTATCTTTTTGCAGTATCTAAGTTTTGTCGTTCTCTTTCGTACACACGCAGAACACGGCACACATGATGTACCACTGAGAATATTCACGTTTATGCTAACTTCTTTTCTTCGTTCGGAGAAAACTTTTATAGTACTCATAACGGTTCATTCGTGTTCTACAGCCGACTTGTTTTTTTTTTGCGTTTAACTACAAGTCGTAAAAGGACGCGCGCAGTGCTGTGACATAGAAGATTAACGCACGCCTATAAATAACTCTACTGGCTGTGTGTTGACGTGAGCGGGGCGTATATTGCAGTCTGGTTCAGAGCCCATGAGACCGCCTATGCACGACCTATTCCTAGCATCGAATTCAGTTCGAGCCGCTCTGAAAGTTTCGTTCAGGTGTAAAAAGTTTATTGGAGCTATTTCGGACGCAGAAGCTCATCATTAGTGCTAGAATGATTGAGATATATCTCTGATGGAGTTTTTACTCCACACTGCAGTATTTAATGCGATAGCGCTGTTCTCGAAATCCGGGTTCACGAAAGAGTATCATCTATGCATAACCCCATTGATTGGCCTATTATCTCCACTGGTCGAAAGTTAAGTCTTACTATTTATAAAATGCGCAGCCTTCAAAGACACACACACGCGCGAACACACATGAACAGAAGTACATGCACAGGCAAGTTGAACCTATCTTTCCGTGGCCGTAAATTACGAAGCCATAAGCCAGTTCATGCCTGTGAATCAAAATATTATGTAAAGCAAGTGATGTACAGCCGTCCTTTGTATGAAAAGGAACTTGGGAGTGCGCGGCCAATCGACTATAGCACCACACGTGTGCCGCAGGGAAGAGGCAAAATGTGAACTTAGAGAAAGGAGGTGGTACCATCTACTGCCTGCCCTCCCGTTACAAATGTGTTTATGGTTGTTTTGCGCTTCTTTACAGCAGCTAAGCTCCATAAGCCGTGGGTTTGTCGCTCCTAGCTCGTCGTGGTTCGTGACCACCTAGTTCCATGACTCGCTCAGCAGATGCAGACGGGCGGACAGACAGACAGACAGACGGACAGACAGACAGACAGACAGACAGACAGACAGACAGACAGACAGACAGACAGACAGACAGACAGACAGACAGACAGACAGACAGACAGACAGACAGACGGGCAAACAGACAGACTGGCGGGTAGACAGACGCACCGACACACAGATGGATGGACGAACGGACGAGTGCACAGACGAATAGACGAGAGCATGGACGGACGGACAGACGGCGGCACGGATGGATAAATTCATCTTTTGTTGGGACGTTTAACCAAACGAGTAATATTTTTATAAGCATTATTGTTACTACAATAGCCCAAAGTTATAAAAAAAGACAGAAAACTGCTAGAACGGATGCTATTATACAAAACTGAAACTACACTCTGTTTTTAGTTTCTTGTTTTGTCACTCCGCAGTGCCATATGTGGGATACGAGGCTATTTGCCACGAAGCTCGCGTGTTGCCTTTTCATAAAAATAACAGCTGTAACTGAAAGTGCTCGTAATAAGGCACATAATCTGAAGTCGATCGTTATTCTAAGGTGAAAGCTTTAATAGGCAGAAGCCTTAATACTGCGAGTGTTAATGCTTTGACACGAATAATCAAAATAGAATTGCAATGCGTTTCGATGTGGTCGAATTCATGTAAACATGGCTGGTATCAGTCGCAAAAAAGAAAAAAAAAGAAGAAAAAACCATCATTCTATTTTGTAGCCTTTTTAGCGAACTATTCAACTATGATTCTTGTTCATAAATTCGGAAGGAAGCCTTTGGTATGTACCAGTTCACTATCTCGTTGATTTCCCTTTGAATATCAGCCAATTTTATGAACGCTGCGGTTATGGCACGTACCTTTCAAGGAAGGCAAAAATTATGCAAATGCTCACATATAGCATCATAATTGCCTTTGTCATATATTTCTATTGTTTTCTCGCGCTTCTGTCGCAGGGCTGGAGCAAATAGAAAAGGAGCATGGATGACCTTGTGATGGCTTGCTCCTGTAAGAGAGGCGATGGATGATGGATATGAGGTTTAACGTCCAAAAACCACCATACGATTAGAGAGACGCCGTAGTGAAGGGCTCCGGAAGTTTCGACCACCGGAGGTTCTTTAACGCGCGCCCCGAATCTGAACACGCTGGCCTACAACAATTTCACCTCCATCGAAAAGGCAACCGACGCAGCCGAGATTCGGTCCCGGAGCCTTTGGGTTCGCAGCCGGGTACATTAGCCACTTGACCATCGCGGCAAGCCAAAAGTGATGGATGACAAACTATGGACAACTCAGCAGAACTACATCTAAAGCATTTCCAATGTCTTCGGTAACACTGGTGGACCTTGATATGAGATGTGTTGGACTAAAGCTGAGAGAAACGTCAAGAAAAAAAATCTCGCTTCGGTTAATCTTGCCGTTCTAAAACAGGTATTACGCTGCGTCAATCAAAGTACGGTAGGTTAAAGTCTCTAAAAACAAGAAGGCCTGCATTCGGGTAGCGAGGGCAAACACTGTTTTGTTCACTGTTTAGACTACGAGCGAAGTAGGCGCTTTCACGTGGAGACGTGCTACAAACGCTTGAATTTACAGGCTGCGGGGTGGCCCGGCATAGAATAAACAGCATTTCTAATTCTGCTGAGACGTTGATAGCAGAGCCCGAGAACTGTTGCATAACTGCAATTACAACACCTCTTACTCTAGTCCCGGCACGATCTTTTCGAAAAACAATGACGTTTCGCAGATCAGTCAGCACTTCCGTGTATAGACGTCGCTACAAAGCCAGCTATCGGTGAGTAATAGAACGTTGCTGTTGGACCACAAAAAGACATAGTATATAAAGAGTGGCCACTTGAGCCTTTTCGCGGCCCAGCAAGAAAGGGTCTGACCAACCGCTAGATGGCGTACCCAAGCTCGCTTTTACTTTTCTGTAACAACACAGGTTCGTTCTATTCACCTGCACCGGTCGGAACCGGTTCACGGCTGTGCACGCGAAGTTTAGAAATTGTGCAGCGTGAGTTCAGCGGTGTAGGCACAGCACGACACCCGAAACAAATGACGATGTGCCGACCAGGTGTTGGCATTATTTCTTTTCGGTTAATTTACACCGTTCAGCAAACACTGACCTATGGCGAAACGCACATGCGGACAGTTTATGAGGCGCGAACATCTTGGTAAAACACACCGAATTTGTAGAAGCGGGTACGGCGCCTAAGCCACCTACGTCTAAGTGCTGCGTCGTCTGCTCAGCTGCACGCGCGCCTGCACCAAGCCGGCACCGTCAGCGAAGGAGGTGGAGAAAAATCGTGAACCGGTGCTGCACCTCTTCTGCACCTGTCGAAACGAATGGCAGGGTTCAGCAGTCGTCAATGCTGCACCACTGGAACGAATGGCAAGGTGCAGCACCTCGTGAACTGGTTCACGTGGTGCAGGCGAATCGAACGGACCTCAGGAGGGCAATAGAAACCCAAGTTTTGGTATCAAATATCTGCAAAAAAAATTTAGTTATTAGTGCAATTTTCTATATCTGCTCTACAACGTTTAATGCTTAAACACAAAAAATCGGTAATGTCTGGCTACAAAGTGTTGCTTTTCTACATTTGTTTTGCACAAAGGGTACACATTCATGTGGGTTAGGTGTGCTCTACATGTATTCCCTTCGTGAGAGCATGGGTGTGTGCCAATAGTTGACGAAGAGGGACTACCTTTTGATTTAATTATGCGATGTGGCCTTCACTGTTTATGGCGGGCCCGTATGGCGGAATTTCATTGCGATCAGGATGCACGGCCTGCACGAATGTATGACCAAGTTTGTTGAACTGCAGAAAACTCGGGATGTTGTACCTGAAGGGTTATCGAGGGTAGAACCCTTGGCAGCACTTGGAGAATTTTAGTTTGTGTTACACTGTCACTGCTTGTTTCTGTTGTACTTGTGGTTTGATGTAGACACCTATGAACAGGCAATAAAGCATAAAAAAAGTGTGTAGCCTAGTGGTAAAGACACTCGCTTTAGGAGCATGAGGGCACGGGTTCAAATCCCAGCATCGGAAAGAAAACCGTTTTGTTATTTTACTTATGATAAAGACGTCATCAGGTCTGACTAGCCGCTCGTCGCGCTGATTTATTCACGATTGATTTGTGTGGTTTAACGTCCTGAAACCACCATATGATTATAAGAGACGCCGTAGTGGAGGTCTCGGGAAATTTCGAACACATGGGGTTCTTTAACGTGCACCCAAGTCTGGGCACACGGGCCTACAACGTTTCCGCCTCCATCGGAAATGCAGCCGGGATTAGATCCCGTGACATGCGGGTCAGCAGCCGAGTACCTTAGTCACTAGACCACCGCTGTGAGGTGCTCGTCGCGCTGAAAGCAGCGCAGTAGCTCAGCCGCAGGGCCCTACGGGAGTGCCCGCTCTTTATGTATGTTTCTTTATGGTTGGACAGCTGCAAAAGATACGTGTTCTCGTTTGGGATACTAATCACGTACGTTAGCACAAAGTAATGAAAGGGAAACGCGGAAATATAGGTTTCGTTCGAGGGGAGTGGCTTGATATTGATGATGTGGTCAGTCCTGATATAGTTCTTTCACTGTTTGCGACGCGTCATCGAACACGCAGCGTTTATAACCGATGAAGTGAGTTTGAAAGCGCAAGGAAAACGGCACACATTGAGGTTTCGCAAAGAAAAAACATTGGCCCCGTATCTGCATGTAATCTGCAAATGTCATCGAAAGACGATGGTCTTGCGTGTAGAGAGAGTGAACAAAACATTTATTTGATGTCCTGCGCAAGAAAATATACATACGTGAAAATATACACACGTGAAATATACATACAAGAGAATATACACACGTGAGACATGAGGGCCACCTGGCAGTTTTTTTTTTTTTTTGAAAACAAAGCACGTGGTCCTGAGACGGGCGTGCGCGCCCTTCTCAGAGGTGATAAGGTGTAGAACACAAAGCGACGGGTAGGTGCCACCACCGTGTCGTCTTAGCAAAGCGCTGGAAACACTTCTTCGCGCAAGCATTGCATGGTCGGCGCAGCGTGATAAGCGCTACGGTCCTTAGAACTACTTATGTATGCCTTTTCTAGTAAAAGACGAACAAGCAGAATATATACGTGCTGTTATGGTGCCTCAGATATCTGCAATAATTGCTTTTTAATTCACAGTCGCACACATATGAACGCTAATTCTTGAGCAACATTGATGGGCGCTGCGGATGGAGTCGGCCGTTCGTGATATCGTCTGGTGCTGTTTAAAAGTGCCCGGTTCGCGATAACGGTGGAGTTTTTGTTTTGAAGGTCCCCAAGAAAGACTATCGTCTTTTAAAAAGTTGCCTGATTGCGTTTCTAGCTGCTGGGGAAAAGTCTTCACCGATACTGAGGTCAGTGCCGTCAAGATTGAGGCCTCTTGAGAGCGTCGATATTTTTCTTTACAGTGATTAAACGTTACAGTTAATGGGCGCGAACGATTAGCTAGCCAACAGGATGCGCTCGTTCTATATTGAAACGCTCCTTTGTCAAGTTTCATGATCGCCCCATTGCATGAGCAAGTGCTGCCTTGCGCAACCATGACGACTGCCTAAGAACCATCGAGATAATCGTAGAACCTTCTGATGCGATTACGCGCCCAACACAAGCATTAAAGATTCTTCTAGAGCTTCCATGCCCGCAGGCGACAGCGCAGGAATTCTCGACGGCACCTGTATAAATGACGACGCGCATCACCTCTTGTAAGTTGATCGATGACTGACGCTCTTTTCACCCTTGTCAGCGCCAGTGTGTATCACTGTAATATGACTTTCTATTTACTAGCGTCGGGTTCACCCAGACGAACAGTCATCTTGGACACATCGACTACTGCCTTCGTCAACATCACGACCACGTGACAGTATCTTGAACTTAAACTGGCACGTTCAGGAGGCCTGAGCATGAATGAGTAATTTTTTTTTTTTGCTCAGACACTGCTGTGTCACGAAAGCCACAAAACAAAACAAAACATGAAATCTTTTCACCTTGAGCGATTCCCTGCATTATTGACTCATGCATTCAGATCGCTAACAAGCCTTGCAGTTTGTTCGGCGTCCGCTCTATGGTATATCTCGGTTTCCATGGGTAGTACTTTCTGAAACTGGCCCTCTAGATCTGCTAACCCTTATCTTGAGCTGGCGAGTGCACCACTCGTAGCCATGCATTGGCTCTTAAGGTCCTGCATGTCGGCTGCTTGGGCTGGCCAGCGGAGTTTTTTTTTTTTCTTTTTAGTTCAGCAAGAACTTCAGCGGTGTCAGGACGAGGGTTCGTTTCAATAATACTGACTGATCAGTATATACTAGAAACGCTGATTGATATGCGGGGTTTAACGTCCCAAAACTACCATATATGATTATAAGAGACGCCGTAGTGGAGGGCGCCGTAAACTTCAACCACCTGGGGTTCTTTAACGTGCACCCAAATCTGAGCACGTACACGGGCCTACAACGTTTCCGCCTCCTATACTAGAAACACTAATACTAATGTTACACAGGCAATGCAAGCGCGGTTATGACCAACCACGGTTGACCACGTTGAACCGCGGTTAGCGCCAACCACGGTTCGCCGATGTTACACAGCGCGAAAGCATCCTCGGTTAAGGTGGCTCACGCCATCTGGCGTAGAACAATCAACAGAGCCACTTCCTTGCGTATATATGCTCCGAATATATTCAGCAGCAACCAGGCAAAAATGTCATATGTGCCCCCTAGTATATTCATGTACTTACCGGTTCTTCTTGTTCAGATTGTCTATCTTCTTCCGGACTTGCTTTGGCGCGGATTGCTCTGCGTCAGGCTGAAGTTCGGCGTTCAACTCGGCTGTAATTGCCGCGTACACCTTTGCACTGCGTGACGTGCTCCGCATAACACTCAAATGATCTTCCCACATCCTTATCAGGCTTTACGCGAGGTTCGTGCCGTCTAGCTCGTCCCTTTTTTCACGCGCGCTCACCGGCATGCACTCATCGGCGGTGAGCGCCGCAATTTTCTGGGTTATCTGCCTAACTGACGTTGCAGAACTCGATCGGTTTCTTAAAACCACGGTTAGCGGCATAACCACGGTTTCGTGTGCCGTGTAACATCAGTGGTTAACCGCGGTTAACGTAACCACGGTTAGCGCAGCCGGGGTTTAGACTGCCTGTGTAACAATTAAGGGGACAAGACACATACAGGCTATATCAGTCACAATTCGGGCTCGGAAGCTGCCCCAATATGTAATTGCTAGTTCTCATAGTCTAAATGCAGTTTGGTTTACGTACCTGCATGATGAGCAGAAGTGGCTTACTGGTGTGTGTGTTGTGACACAGCTGTAAAGCCCGCAAGGTGCGGGTGATAGTCGTCGTTATTTTATAGCTGGCTCTACAATGGCAGTCGATGGCAGCAGGTCTCCCGACACTTCGTCAAGCATCCAATTTTCAGGAGGTAGCGCAGTTGAACAGATAGTACGACTGTCGACGCGCATGCGGCAATATAGACGTCACGTTAGTCCCGATGCGCATATCTGGCGGTTCCTCGAGGACGATTACTGATATCATTACCGCAGGCCGTAGCGCGTGCGTGTCAGCATAAATGAAAACCCACATGCTGAGCAGAAGCATGTTACGGGTGTGTGTTGGAGTACAGCCACCAAGCCCAGGAATAGAACCTTGACCGCCTTGTCGGGCAGATTCGCCAACAAGTTGTGCATCGAGCAAGCTTCTTTCGCCGGGCCTTATCGGCTTACTCCTTGTCACGGCAGTTGAAATACGTGTCTGCAGCAAGTTCCGGTATGAAGCACCGGTGGAAAGCTAGCGTCAGCAAACAGTCGAGAGTGAGGCACGAGCAGACGTGGACGTGGGGCGCAGGGAGAGGGAACGGCGAGAGAAGGAGCGGCGAAGCACTCCACCTACCTTCTCCTACACATACCACATGCTCCGGTTGCAAGGGGCGAGGATAAGTTGTGCGCCCGCAGCTGTTGCTATGGGAGAGGGCAGTGTAGGAATCCCGACGGTCGCCCGACGTAGCCCGACTAAGAAGTGCATTCGCGTTTAAAGGGGCTCTAAAAGGCCTCTCTTCTAGCTGTCTCTGTGATAGTACTGCAAGTTCAGCGCAGGCCTGGCTGATTTTTAACTAGTGAGCGTTAAGAACACTCGATATCGGCAACGTTGACCCGACGAATGCAAAGAATAAATGTCAGGGTCTCAGCAAAAATCGTACTTCATCATTCTGCATGGCAATCAAGTAGTCTACCACAGAATCACGCCAGGTCTCGGAACTGGCTTTAGAATATACCCTAATAATCATGAAACACCAAATGTTCTTGCAATGCTGGCTATGGAAATTTATAAACATTACAAATTGTCACACTCCTTTCTCAAGTTGTTTTTTATCAACCCGTTACATCAGTAAGGGTTCTGTTGTCCCGCCCACAGGCTCAACCAAACAAACAGTTTCGTTTGGAACATACAGACTACTGCCTAATGACTGCCTTAATGACCACGATGACTAATGCCTTAGTCATCGTGGCGACCACGTGAAAGTATGTACTCCTTTGATACAGCTGCAACGCGGGTTAACGCCAATAGTAGTTAACAGTCATCTGCTGTAGCTGATTTATGCAGCAGTGTCCAGGGCTACCATCCTCGCTAGCACAAGCACTACATAGCGGCTTGGCCTGCTGTTACAAATATCCATGTTGCTGCTGGCACCATTACGGAACTGTAAACAACTGGCTATATAAATCACGTGTGATAGTTCAACATATGTCTGCGACTACAACATTTGTACATATGTGTAGCGTCACTTTGTAACGTTTCACTGATAAAGAAGTTACAACACAGTCACCTTCCATTCGCATGCTTCACATGATGTTGTTTACCGAAGAACATGGGATCTGGTGAACTTTTTCAGAGGGGGGCAATGCCACATTCCTTCTTCAAGTTTTGTTATCGCCTCTTTACACTGTCAGTAATTCTCAGAGCAAACCACGCCTACAGTGTTCGAAAAGCTTCAGGACTGTAATAGATCATTTTGTTAAAATTACCAGCACTAGGCGAGCATTACAGATTATTCTAGAGTTCACATGGCCGCCAGCAATAACGCTGTAATATTCGCCGGCAAATGTATAAATGCCGAAGCGAAGGCTCCACTACGTGTCTGTAAGGCAACGCGCGAACCTACGCAGCAGTTGACTTTATTGGTGTTTTTGCAGCTGTTTTTGCAGATTAAATATGTATGATCGCTGTAATGAGTGAACATTTAAAGCAACGACTTGTTAAGCAATCCACATCTTTTGAGGCCTGGCACGGTTCTACACTTTTGCCACACAATATTACATGCATTAAGGAACCTCCTTCTGACATTATTATAGTGTCTATTTCCAAAGCATTTTCAAGCAACAGTTTCGCTCGGTATAAAACATCTGCTTGCCATGCAAATGGCCTGTATTCGATTCTCACTAAAACCGATGATTTCTATTACTTATTTCCATCTTTCCCAATTCTTCATTCACTGATAGGATGATAATCCTTATATAACAACCGACAAACCCAAAGGTGCAATTTTCGCAAAATGATCTCTTCAATGCTATCGATTCAAACCGGAGTCTTACTTGAACATTCCAGCTGGAAGTCCAGTGTTCTACCACCGAGCCATGCCGGTGTTTGAAACTACTTACCAAAAAGGCCCTATAGAGGCGTCACGCAGGGTGGGGTGTCGAGTTAAAAGACGTAATATCATACCTGAAGCGTATAATTGCAACAGGTGTTACCCTATGCAAACTACACAAAGAATCCTTGGTTTAAAGCTGCCCACACATTAGAAATGGCTCAGCTATAGTTCATCGTGGCCATCATCAGAAGGCACATAAACAAACGAGCAGCTATGTGCATGTGCGTGCAATGCCTGCAGACGAGTGCTGGTTATATAGCTATACTTCACAAAATAGTGAATTACGAAGCCGTGGGTGCATAGAAAGTGTAATTGAACTATTAGCCCTAGTAGCATTTTCAACGACTAACGTCATGTGCCCACCTTAACAGGGCTTCAAACGAGCACGATTGAGATGTTCATCGAGAATACAAGTGGCAGGGTTTTACGTCCAATAACAGCAGCAGGATTATTAGGATTATTAGGCTTATTTACCGTGCACTTCAATCGAAGTATACGCGGGCTACTAGCACACCGCCTCCATCTAAAATGCAGCCGCCACGATAGGGTTTCGATCTTGCAACCTTTAGGGTAGCAGTCGAGCATAGGGACCACTAGACCACAGGGCGGGTGTCCACAGAAAAGCAAAGCGTGACAAACTAATTAGAAGGTGATGTGAACAAAGCCGGATACTTTTGCTTTAGAGATAGGTGGCCAGCATCTCACAAAATGTGCAGCAACTGTGACAGCATCTCTCATCAGTGCCGTCTTAAGTGCTACAAATCGCCGACTTCGCAGCAACAGCTATGTAAAGCAGACATTTTATTTAGCATGAGGCTATGAAATTTCAAGAGAAAGTGAAATTGATGATAGCATTTACCCCTCATTTATTTTTCGGATCCTCATGTGTGCCATACACAATAAAAAAGTCAAACAGACAAAGCTCACCTCCTTCCTATGACTTCACAAAAGCAGCTTAACCTGACCGTGGTAAGCACTTACGATACAAAACAGGAGGTCCTTTTTCCATAACATCACCGTGAAAGCTATCAGTTTGACTTTCACAAAAAAACAAGAAACTTTAAAAAGAAACTGCAATAAAAATTTCATCAGTGTTAAATGTTTCTCAGCTGGTATCCCAAGCACAAGTACAACGAATAAGCATTGCCACTTTTTGCAAGTTTCGCAAAAGCACCTTGACCTGCACAAAGAAAGCATGTGCAACATTAACATAGAATAATTTTTAAATAGAACTGCCCGAACTTCCAAGCAGGGCTCCTGCAAACAAATGGAAGTAAAAAGAAACACAATTTCCTTGCTTTCTACAAAAACTGCAACATGAGAGAAACAGATGAAAGGAAGGCTCAGAGCCTAACCAGATTTTAGCAATGAGTTAGCCACTCTGCACTAAACGCACACTACCCAAAATCAAGAAAAATAAAAAAGGAAACACAAGAACGACATTTTAATACAGTTCGAAATTTTCATTCGTGTAGGGAGCCTAGTTTTGCATGACAAGTGTACGGAGGCAGCCTAGCATGAAATTTTGTTGAGAACACCAGTGAACATGTCCCTGAATGCCCGCTGAAGGCAGATATTTCTTTTATACTGACACTTAAAAAAAGAAAGACGCCGTTACTACTTGTCAGAAAGGACGAGTGGCTCCACAAAATGACCTCCAAGATCTGAGTGCATACTGTGGGATGGAAAGTGATCTCGAAGGCAGTGTGCTAGTATATCTTTCACGCCCACTAACTGCGAAGTATGTGTGTGCCCTGCTTAGATTCAACACAAGGGACACGAATCACTGGTTGTCAGAAGAGACGAGCGGCTTGCCGGCATGACCTCCCGAGATTCGTGTGCAGAATTCAGCGCGGTTATGAATATTGAAGGTGGTAGTACCTTTTCTTTTTCATGTATGCTAACCACATAGTGCACATCGTCTGTCTCGGTGCAATTCAAAGGGCACAGATTAGAAAATAAAACATTTATCAGTCGTGTTGGTTAGAAATAATGGAGTACCAGAGAGAACAAACACTACAAGAGAGAGAACACATACGCTCAAGTTATGTATCTGTCATGTCTCCTGTAGGGGTCTGCAGTGGTACAACCTACTCAGCAAAAAAAAAGGTACAGTGGAACCTGGTTCATACGTTTTTCAGCGGACCGGGAAAAAAAAAAGGAAACCGCTAGGAAAATGCTAGAATGAGGAAAGCTTCGAAATTGAATAAAAACAAGTCCGCATTGAATTCAAACAACTTATTTCAACAAGCTTTGAAAAAATCGAGCATGCTTGGCTGCTGCTTCTTAGATTCAATGGAGAGTACCACACACTTTTCGAAAGGCTGAGTTACTCTCAGCGTCGTTTTGAGGTGCGATGTACCTGCGGAGGAGGGCCAAGACTGCGACGGATTATGAAAAACTTTGATCGGCCAACTCCCCAGACTCTTGTGGCTCGTCATCGTCACCGGAGTCGCCGGCTTCACTTGCGACCGAGTCCGCAATGGTCTCTGTGATGCTCTGGCACTCTGACATCACGAGGGCAGCATCCATAGAGGTGACGTCGTCGTAGGTCACTCCTGAGGCACCCAGTGCATTCACAGCCTCGGTGAGTTCCTGTTTACAAGAGGCTGCTTCTGGTACGTTAGCTTCGTCCAGTCTGCCGTTCGTACGGAAGCCACACCTCGCGTAGCAGTGCTGCGCCGTTGACGCGTGCACTACAGTCCACACCGAAGCGACGTAGGGCATGGCGTTTAGAACGGAAATTGCCGTAGGCTGCTGTCGTGATCAATACGCGCAAGACAGTGCCTCACGATGCTCTTTCTGTAGAAATTCTTGAGGCTTTTGATGTCACCAGCCTCCAGCGGCTGTAAGTGGCTTGTGGTGTTCTGGGGAAAAACACAAGCTTGACGTTCCTTAGAAACGGAGGATCCCTCGGGTGGGCAGCACAGTTGTCCAGGAAAAGGATAAAACTCCTGTTCTGCACACCCATATTGTTATCAAAATAGCACAGAAACTCCTCAAACAGAGCACAGGTTATTCAAGCACGACGGTTGCTCCTGTAGTGGCATGACAGTAGGCAAATGTTCTTCAAGCACCGTGGATTCTACTTGTCTATCACCCACGGCTTCAGTTTATCCAAGCCATCCATGTTGCAGCACAGTAGTATTGTCAGTCGGTCTTTGCTCCATTTGCCTCCGTGGCAGGCTTAGCTCTTTAAGCTTAACAACTTGGATGGCTTCACTCGAAAAAAAAAAGGGCCTGTTTCATCAGCGTTATAAATGTTACGAGACTCATGACCCTCAATAACAGATGACAGTGTTGATTTCCAATCGTCCACTGTCTTGATACTGACACTTGCCGCTTCTCCACTTACAGTCTTGTAAGCGATACCGTGCCTCTTCCGGAAACGGTCGATCCATCCATTCGACGCAGCAAAGTCGATGATGCACAGTCTGTCAGATACCTCTATCGCCATATCGCGCAAAATGCTGCCGTCGAAGTTAATACCAGCGGCGCGGGCTTGCCTGAATAAAGTGAGAAGAGTCTCGTTGAGCGTCCCGTATTTGACGCCATGAGCCTACTTGGCCTTTCGGCCAAAGAGCGCCACCTTCCCCCTCAATTTTGGCATGCTTCATGATGATGCTGTTAAGCGTCGATGGTGGCAGACCAAGATCTTTAGCAATGTCGGCCTCTTTGTGCGCTGGCTGCTCGTCGACTGTGTGAAGCACGTCGAGCTTCTCTTCAAGAGAAAGCGCTTTCCGCTTGCGCGACGCCATCAGGGCTGATCAGAACACGACGATAACAGCAGTACACTCGCCATGCGAAGCCCAGCAGGCCTTCCTTTGTGTGCAGAGCCCGCAAGGGTCATGCAGTGAAGCCGGTGGCACGCAGACGACAACGATCATGATGGTGATAGCGCTATAGCTAATAGCTTTCTGACTTGACGACCACCTAGTGGCGGCCTCTTTAATTCACCTGTGGCTTCTTCCACACAGTAGCCAAGCGAAACCAAGACTGAAAAGTCAAATCAAAATGGTGGTGCCCAGAGTGGGTTCACGGGTTCGGGGTGCGCAGTTGCGACGCATCATACGGGAATGGGCCCACAACTATGAGGGTACAGCGAGGTTCCCAATACATAGGATTCTATGGGACTTTTGCTGGGACCGATGAAATACAACGTAACAGCCGGGAAAATGCAGCAGGGGGGGAACGTGACAGCAGTGTTCCACTGTACTGATAAAATTCATGTTACTTTAGCAAGATCCCTCCAGTAGTCATCGAGCACTAATTTATAACCAGCAAAGCTAGAGTGAAAGCTTTGTTGCAACTGGCTTCAAAGCCTAAAAGATTGTAGCAGCAGTATCTTTTGCATACTACAGGTGCCTTAGCAAGTACAACAGGCCATTAAAATGTGTGCTACTACTCAAACACTGAGCATGTAATTTCATTTCTTTAACGAAGTAAAATATAAGACATTGCATACACACCTAAACAAGTGCTTCTCACAAGATTATAGATAATTTAGAATGTCATACGTCAGAATAAAATTAGGTTAACATGGGAAAGGTCACTTTGAAAACACATCCCTGTTATCCTACAATTCGGTGCAAATAGTAACTAACTTACTTGAAATGTATACCTAGATTGACATTATTTTCTGCAATTCTGAATTGCGTATGAATAGGTTTAATAAATGTCCGAAAGCGAAGAAGCCTTTCAGCTCGAATATTTGAACGATTACCTTTGAAGCAAGAAAGAAATTAAGAAATACACTAAGGAGCATCAAGTACAAATAATGCTACGTAAGTGTTCTGCGTTATAACTCTATGAAAAGAAATAAGTCGAAGAATTTGTTCTTGCTTACATTGCTATCATGAATCAGTTACTAAAGGTAAACACTGTGCAAAAACAGATAACAAACCTGACACAGCAGTAGCATTTGAGCCTAACCGACTAGCTTGGTTCAATGAGCAACAATGAGCAGTTCAAACATCACAAACAGGCCTCGCAACTTCTGCGCGATTCAAAAATGGGTTATTCGAGCTAGTGCACACAATCACCCGAGGCTTAAAACAAAATGAATCAACATTTCGTATCTACGTAATGTAAAACCAATTCACTGCTGTTACAATACTGAATGCCAATATCTAATACTATCATTACATCACCACATCATGTGCCCACAATTGCTTGTGAAAGCAATAAAATATTTACATATAGAGCGAGCACGAATATGCCGTCTGTACATATACTGCACAACCAGACGAGGATCAAAGCATTCAGCAAAAAATCGCTCACATGTATCAACACGATAAGCAATGCAGTCGAAGCACCTAAAGACTTTAACACGAATTTGTCTCATCGCATGTCCAGGCCACAGTACATTCGTGTCACAGCGCTCGAAATTAACACGTGCTGTCACACACCATTACACACTACCCCATTTCGATAAGCCAAACATGGCGCACTATGTCATTTAACAAAAAGTCCTTTGAGATAAGTGCAGCTTGCAATTCGCTCGCTGGTTGATCGAACCGTTGCAGTGTCGGTTGCAGCGTGGTACGAGCTGGCAAATCACAAACAGCTGGTTCTTATTTTTTACAAGCGGAGCTCTAGTTCGTTGGTCCCAAAAGCACGAACAGATATTTCTCGAAATGTACTCGAGGTCGTGGTACGCTTCAGCTGAGGCCGACGTCCAGGGCCATCATAACGATAAAACCAACCACGGTCGTCCAGGACGCCAGCTGGCCATTGGAGCTGTACGCGAAAAAGGTTAGGAACGTGGCATCAGATATGTGAAAAAAGTATATTTTCCGAAGCCAGGGGAACTCACACTTTTACATTTTGGTCACTCGCTTTACTCCACAATAAAGAATAACAAAACATAAGACAACCATTTTGCAGATGAAGTGATTTCTCTGTTGATTTGCACACCGCCCTGAAGGAACACTTATCATGCCACCTATAGGTGCAGAAATGTGCGTTTTCTTAGCTTTCATTGACGAATAAATCCACGGAAAAGTGTCCTGAAGTATCAGATACACGAAAGCACCATGCCATGCACACAACATTGTGAAGGGACAGAAGTGCGATTTCAGAAACCAAGCACGCATCTTCTGAACATGATGTTGAGAGAAAACTCTGAATCTTCTTAAATGCATGATGCTTCAATACTAAACTTTCTGGCAAGAAGCATGCATCAGTGTGTGTGTGTCACATCATAACAAGGGACAAGCAGGCTTAAACTCGAAAATAATATCTCGGCTTTCACCCGCTAAAACCATGATATGATTATGAAGCATGCCATAATGGAGTGCTCTGTAAATTTTAAACATCTGGTGTTCCTTAAACCCTCCCCGACTGAAGATGATCTAAGTTCGTCAACGCGGATCGTATTCCTCCTACTGAAGATCAACTGGACTACAGACAGTGCAATACGGTGCGCTATTATGAGTGCTCCCTACAGCCTGTGCACTTGCTAATGTACATCTTCTTAGATCTGCAGTGAATTTTAGCAAACCATGGCCAGCTAAAGAATGATAATTGGAAGTAGGGAAGGTCAAATATTGGAGTGCTTCGGGTGGTTGCTGCATATTATGCTATTTCGATTCCTTTCGACATGACCATGTAATTTCTGGAATTATGAAGTATTTGAAGTTAATGAATATATATGTATATTTCTTGTTTATCGCATGTTAAACCCCTAAAAAGGTGCCTTATCTGCAGCATGAAACTGCTATGCCACAAGATCACCTGCACAAAAGAAATTCGCACTGCTACAAAGTTGGAATTCAAGGATAGATAGGTATATACTACCTGCACTTTAATTATTATTTTTTCTCTTGAAAAGTGTGTTGCATTGACTCATACACACTATGTAGGGCAAATTTTAATATGTGACGTATTTCACTGCTTGTAACTTGCAGCTTACTTCGAGTTAAATACTGCTTGTATTCAAAGTTGCTTCCACTTGCTCTGAACAGAAAAAGTGGCCTTAATACAAGCCTAAATCTCGTTCTTTCAATATCGTACATATTGTCACGGGGTCATGACGTGAACGAAGGGAGCAGATGGGATGGTCAGATGAAACTGTTTACTGGGGCAAACTTGCGGCCACGAGAAAGGAAAGTCAGATTACAGCAAGACACTGGCACTGATAGCATCAGCTGTCGACCAACTGACAATCAGTGAAGCACGTTGCCATTTATATACGTGCCGTCAAATATTCTGGCCTTTTCGCTAGCGGCCGCGTAGGTTCCAGAATAATCTGTAATGTTCGCGAAGTGGGCATAATTTTAACAAAACCATCTACAGTCGACGTCCGATTTCCCGGACTCTCAAGGGACCGCGAAAATGTCCGAGCAATTGGTCAGTCCAAAAAAACGAATGCACGTGAAGACGAATCTTTTTTGTAGGTATTTTTGGCTGACGTAGAGGGTAATGGCCGAAGTACAAGATTCTCATTGCAATTCAGCCAATGCATCGAAAAGAGCCATTTACAAAAAAAAAAAAAGATTAGACGTGGCCGGCGCCACTTCATAAGTAAGCATTTGGGTGCAAAGAAGTCGCTTTTTTTTTTTTTTTTGCACGGTGTTCCGCTTGCCTGCGATCATGCCTGCCTCAATTTCAGTCGTTGCCACTGCACACTGATGACAGTGTCATCAGTGCTTGCGTCAACTCCGAGCTCGTTGGCTGTGTAGGAGATGGCTCTCAGTTCTGGTGTCCAAGTCCTCGGAATCCTCCGTAACTTGACGAATGATTTCGTGATTGGTCAACTCCACACACACATAGCTCGAGGTCTTTGTCAGCGTCAGCGAAGCCCCCAAAGGTTATCCCAGCTGGAATCGACACGCCGGCAGCGCGCAAACCGTCAAAGGCAACACCCGCGGATTGCAGTTCGTCACACACACTGTCCACTTGGGGCAAGACGGCAGTCTCGGCGTCGAGTGTGGAGCCCACGTGGGGAGAACAGTTCCACAGAGTCTCTTGCGTAACCACCTTCCACGATTCCGCTAGCATGCCGACGGCAGACCTGAGGTCAACAGAGTAGCTTTTCCCATCGTAAGGCTACGAGGGGCCTTTGTGCACTTCGAAGGCGCGGCCAAAGACGAAAGAGCAGTCGGTGCCATCGCTGTAAACGGCGAAACCGCTCGACGAAAAGTGCAGCACGAAACAGCTAGGAACTCGGTGGATGCTAAAGGTCGGGAAACGTGATCACTGGAGATAGCACGCAGCAGCAAACGATCAACCGCAGGCACGACCACAGAGCTGACAAAACAACACGTGAACGAACACAGTGAGGTTTGGCTTGGCTAAGCCGCTCAGCTATGGCTTCGCCGACGAACCTCCTCACCCCACATCGGCGGCCGAGCAAGCACTCGATTTTTCTAGAAGGAAAGGGGCGTGGTCATACCGAGTTGAGTCATTCGCCGCGGAGGGCATCCCAACCGTCTTGCCCTCTCCCCAGCCTTCGCTGCGTATCGCGCCGACGAAATGACGAGAACCTTCTGGAATCTCACGTGGAAGGTATTTAATCGAGCAGCCGAGGTGAGAGATCAGGAGAAGAAAGAAGTTAGCGCCAGAGCGCGTAGGGATTCCACCGTGTAGCCGGCGAAGGTTTTGTCCGTAGGGACAAAGCAGGAGAAGAAGAGGATTTCCACCTGAGGGGTGAAGGCTCGAGCTACAGGCAAGAGCGTGTGTCTACCGCTATCGAGCGAAGACGCGTGGCAACAGCTGCGTGTGTGAAGCTGACGTGTTTCCGGCGAAGAAGTTTGAAGTTCGGAGAGTGGCCTAATGAAGGCGTGAGGTTTCCTGGAAGAGAAACTTCGGGGGCAGTGGAAGGACAACAACGCTGGACTTTGAGTGAGTGATTCTCGGAAGAGTATCATCCAGACTTTTGTTCCAAGCACTTTGGACTGGATAGGTTTTCTATCTCTTTAGTCTTTAAGTGTCTTGGTTGTTGAATGCGTGCGACTGCATTGCCTATCGTTCTCAGTGTCCGTTGTTTCGAGTGTGGCTGATTGTACTGTGTAGTACGTTGTTTGGTGGGAGACATATTGTATTCAACTATTGAGGAGTGTGCATACTTGTGTATTGTTTTTGATCTGCCATTACTGAGAATAGAATTCTGTTTTGTTTATCAACTCTCGGCTCTGACTTGTTCTTTGGGCCACAGCCGGCGTCCGCTGGCGCGCCAAAAAGGACCACTTCTAAATTGTCCACGCTTTCGTGGTGCGGTTCGGGGGGCCGATACTTCGGCCCTTGGAATTAGCCCGGCGATCACCGTCCCTAATTAACGGGACCCGTGACAATTAATCTGGCGTCCACGACAGGACCTTTTGGTGCACAATGTGTCCAAAGTAGTGAGAAAGAGCCTCGAGTTGTTGATAGTGCTATCGGAACGATTTTGTGTGTTGCTCTGTGTTCTCATTAACGAGTGCAGGGGAGTGTTCCGATAGACTGATTTAGGCAGATACTTTTTACACGCGGCAAGACTTTATTTGCGAGACACCATGGATCTCGAAAAGTTAGTTGCTCTTGGTGAGAAGATGGGTCTTTCTGGCGCCGAACTACGGAAATGGGTAAGCTGGAAGGAGAAAGAGGCGGTGTAGAGAGAGACGTTGGCAGCTGAGAGAGCCAAGGAAGAAAAAGCCGCTGAGTTAGAACGAGAGAGGTTGGCAGCTGAGAGGGCCAAGGAAGAAAAAGCAGCTGAGTTGGAGAGAGAGAGGTTGGCAGCTGAGAGAGCCAAAAAAGAAAAGGCAGCTGAGTTGGAACGAGAAAGGTTGGCAGCTGAGAGGGCCAAGGAAGAAAAAGCGGCTGAGTTGGAGAGAGAAAGGCTGGCCGCTAAAAGGGCGAAGGAAGAAAGAGAGCAACAATTGAAGTTGGAGAGAGAAAAGCTGGCAGCTGAAAGGGCGAAAGAAGAAAGAGAGGCAAAGGAGCGACAGCTGAAAGAAGAAAGAGAGCAGCAATTGAAGTTGGAGCTGGAGAGAGAAAAGTTGGCAGCCGAAAGGGCGAGAGAAGAAAGAGAGCAGCAATTGAAGTTTGAGCTGGAGGGAGAAAGACTGGTAGCTGAGAGGGCGAAAGAAGAAAGAGAGGAAAGAGAACGGCAGCGACAGCACGAGATAGAACTCGAGCGGCTCCGTTTGCAACAGCGAAGTGAAACTCCGGTCCAAGCTAGAGTTGAAAGCAGCGAACGGGAGGACCACGGCTTCCGCTTGAACCCAAGCAAGCTGCTCGTGGCGTTTGATGAAAGGAAGGACGACCTTGACGCGTACCTTCACAGATTTGAGACGATTGCGAGGAGCCAGAATTGGCCGGAACATCAATGGGCAACTGTTTTGAGTACTTGCTTGAGTGGTGAAGCGCTCAGTGTGTACGGTAGGCTGACGCCGACCGATGCAGCCAACTATGCAAAGGTGAAAACTGCTTTGCTGAAGCGATTTAGATTTACTGTGGAAGGATTCTGGGACCGATTTCGTACAGGAAAGCCAGCTGATGGTGAGACGGCTACGCAGTATGCCGCCCGACATTGCCATTATTTCGACAGATGGATTGAACTTTGAGGGACAGCGCAGGAGTACGATGAACTTAGAGAGCTCCTAATTAGAGAACAATTTCTTACTAGTTGCCACCCAAGCCTGTCGCTGTACTTGAAAGAGAGGAAAGCTAAGTCACTTGAGGACATGCTTGAATTAGCTGATCAATTCTAGGAAGCGCAAGGTGGCACTAATTTGGCCAAGGTCAAGAAGGATTGTCCCGAAGATTCGAAGAAATCGGCTCCCGAAGAAAAGAAGCGTGCACCGGAGAGCATTCCGCAATATTTTCTGTGTAACCGAGTGGGTCATCGTGCTAGCAACTGTCGAACTAACTTTACGAATCCCACGGTCGTAAAATGTTTCAAGTGTGGTCAGACTGGGCACAAAGCAGACGCATGTCGAAACGGAGCGAGTCAAACTCACAAGGTGTCCTGTATGCTAGCAGCACCGAAATCCGATGATAATGCCGTCACCGACGGATTTGTAGAGTTGAAAAATGGGGAGAAAATCCCTATGTGGGTGCTGTAATGGCAAAACAGCCAACCGGTGTTACGAAGGGAATGCCAACGCTGCCTGGAGTAGTTGCGGGCAAAAAGGTTACGGTGTTAAGAGACACCGGTAGCTCCATGGTTATCGTGCGGAGAAATTTGGTACGGGAAAGTGAGTTAACAGGCATAACGAAACCGGTTTGCCTAATTGACCGTACGGTTCGGATGCTTCCCGAAGCAGAAATTGAGGTTGAAACCCCGTACTTCAGCGGGAAGGCTACTGCTTTATGCATGACGAACCACCTGTACGACCTTGTCATCGAAAACATCGACGGGGCGCGAGGGCCGAATGATCCAGAATGTTTAGGAGAAGATCCTAAGATAGAGCCCTCACCAACCCAGCGGCCGCGAGATACAGTGGAGGAGCGAGATACAGTGGAGGAGCACTTGGGCCATCTCGGTCGATACGGCGTGAACCCTGCTTCTCACATCTTCGATGAACTTTACTAGCTCCGCCTCCAGCTCAGGGTAGGCACCGGTCACGGGGCCACGAAATGACCTACGGTCGCAGTGCGCGGCTTGTAGGCTCTCTTTCTTCTTTCTCCACAGTCGCACGCAGGACTCGTCTACATCGTGCCGTCTTCCCGCTTCGCTATTTCCGAATTCCTCGGCAACGGCGATGATCTTAAGCTTTTGCTGTGCCGTGAAGGCCTGCCGCCGTACGCTATTCATGGTGACAGAACAGATCGACTTAGGCTTGGCAAACGGGTCGAGATGTGGAGAACTAGCGGTATCAGCGAGGTAAAGAGCGCTCACACTCGGCGACAACTTGACAGCACTACCCCTTCTAGTACACTGTAACAGCACCCTGGAAACAACAGAACCGAAATGCATGCCTGCTACCGCGTCAAGAAGTAGTACAACAATTTACTGATAATATCTCTATAGACACTATAATATCTCATTTGCCTTGCTGAAATACATACTGCTTTATTTATTATGGAACTTACTTTATTTATTATGGAACTTTCTTAGACAGCCCCACCTTTTCGGCAAGCCCTTTCCAAAAGTAAACATGGCATCCGTGACGTAGGGACATGTGGAGGGTCACTGAGTGGCCGCGAACGTCCAAAAAATATACTTGTGGTGTGACAGTGAGATTTTACACTGAACAATCGAATTGTCTCTTCCCAAATGTTTTTCTAAACGCCTCAACAATGCAAGCAAGCGAAACCGAAATCGGCCGCAAGCTGCTGTGCTACTTGCGGAGCAACACGAATTTGCGGAAACCGCCTCCGTAGCCTTCGCTACATTGTTAAGGAGCTTCACAGCACAGCACGCATTGCTGTGAAGCAGCACTATAGGAAAAAGCTCGCGTATTATCCGCACCTCCACTTTGCCACTGGAATTTTTGGGTTTTTGGTGCGGGTTCTACGCGCGAAAATATGGTACGTTAACAAAACTGGAGGAAGGAATATGGCAATATAAATTGGGTCATGATAAGCACACTCATTTTTCTCTATAATATGCTATTTATAACCTATCCAAACCATTTGACTCAAGATTTGACTTAAAATGAAAGGGGGGGGCTATAGATGCTTGTGCGCGCATGCTTATGTTTCGGTGGGAAGAATCGCGGGCCTTTCACTTTTACCGGAACTATTCCGTTTAGTTACCAGGTGCACAAAGATCCTTTCGCTCACTGGACAGGCACCATTTGTGAAAAAAGTGCGCTTTTCAAACACAGTGACGTAACAACTGGGGCACTTTTACTTGTTATTTCGCGCTCATATCTGTACCTGTGATTACAATTAGTGCATCGTTTTTCTTTAAACAGTGCGCTACGTGTCGAGCGGTAAATGTTGTTAGTTCGCTCTCATCCTGTGTGTGTTGTTTCGTGCGTGATGTGTGCATTAATAGCGTGCTGCACGTCTCGATATTCTAGCCGTTCTCAGCGTTACATTCTTAGCTGTTGCTATCGTATTTATTGCTTTGCCCTTGCGGCGAAACTGCCACTTTTTTGTTGTCAGGTTTGTCGTTGTGAACTTTGTTTGGACACCTGCTGCGCAGGGCACGTTGGGCCGCTATGCTAGCTACACGGCTGGTTACAAACAGCAAGCGCTAGAGCATTTGAACCAAGCGGCTGGACAAAGGAAACTTCGGCGTTGATCTGTGCGCTTTTGTTACGAGAAAAACAAGAAGACATTCAGGCTACAAAAAAATTTTTCGCCCATTTCACGGGCCCAAACAAGCAAAGCCGTCGCGCGAAGTTTTCGCTGCTGTAACTCCCACGAGTTTTTTTTTTCCCGCGTAATGATACCTCCCACCAAACTGCCGTGAACTTTTCTGAAAAAAAAAAAAAAAAGATGGGTTCATTACGCGACTAAATACACTATATTGCTGTAACCCGAAGTTCATAGTAAATGAAACAGCTTTAAAAAAAGCTGCGAGTAAAAACGCAAATCTTTTTTCCCCAAAAAAGTCTGTGATGCACGTGTTTCAAGAACAGGAGCGATAAGAATGGTCTCAAGTGTATTAATAGCTGCAGGGTGCTCTTTGCCAATGCCCGTGGCGCATACAAGCTTCCTGAGGCTATTAATGTAGCCAATTGCTACAAGCACGCTTGTGGGCATTGGCTCCGAAATTTCGTCGTCCTCGCCATCCGATTCCTTCAAATTGCTTTATTCAGAATACCTTATTCACAATGCCTCATCCATGCACGATTCCATAGTGTCAGCATCGTTATCGGCGGTAATCAAATAATCACAACAGATGTCCAGCAGGCCATCCGATGTCGGAGTTGGCGACGCGCTGCGAAAAATCGTCAGTGGAGTGAACCTATTCAGAAGCTTCAGGCTCGGCATCAGGTCCGACGTCGACAAAGTCGGCCTCGCGAGAATATTTTTGCACACATGTAGCCATCGACGCCGCCCACAAAGGTTTCACCATCTCTCCACAGCTGAATACAAGGACACCCGAATAAGCAAGTTGGCTGCCAAACAGCTAACAGCTACGAGCAAGCGCTCCACAACGCGGCACCTGTATTAACTCTTAAATGCGCGGAATATCCCCAAGCCAAGCAGTCACACTTTAAACGTTGTGTTAAGGGGCAGGAAAAAATGCAAAGGCCTAGTGTCTGTCATCTTGACGACCCATATACACCAACAGCGAGCAAGACACGCATGCATGACATAGAAGCCAGTACACAAGGAAATGATCTAGGCCCATTTCTAGTCAGAAAACGAAACTTATGAATTCGAGCCAGTGTGACTGGCGTTGCGAAGTGGTGGAGATGGGCGGAGAAGTTGCAATAAGGAGAGGAGAGCAGATGCGAGAGAGATGCAAAGGAGTCGCCATAGAGTGAAAGCGACCTTCAAAACCAAAAAACGCCGACAGAAGGCAGGTCGGGTAGCTTGCTTGCAGGGTCCATGAAACGCACAGCTCATGCCTAGAAAAACTTGGGACAGCGGTCTGCGCGCGCAAGAGTCAAAGAATCGCATTGTGGCACCAGCGGACTTGCTCAGCCCTGCAACTTTGATAATGCGCAATTCATTCCATGTACTAGCCATTTTTAAGTTTCCGAAAGCGTGTGGAGGGGATGGGGAGCTGAGTACAAAGTGAGCGAGAAAAGGTTCTAAACACAGAACGAATCGCAACTTATCGAAAAATTATCGAAGCTGGTGGGTAGTGCAAGTGCGTGCACTGGACCGGTACTACATTGATCCCTACAAGACACAGACGATCGGGTACAGTCTATGACCGATCGTGTTGGCAAAAGGTCTGGTCACTCCAGCAGGCCTGTGATGCCTACGATAGTGGGACACAACCAGTGTGAAATACTTAGAATAGACTAGTTGGCCAACCAGTTTTTGAAAGATCAGCGTGAAAACACATGCATCGTCGGGCGATGCGGGGTGCTCAGAGAAGCGGGGAGGGGGGAGGGGGGAGACACAGGACGGAGAGGGTGTGTAACAAAAACGGTCGGGAACAGCGACAACTAGAGGGATGCCGACACAGGCTCGGTGTTTAACAATAAGAATGTATGCACACATCGCCGATGGCTTATCGGTGGTCTCAAGTGGTGTCCCGGGAAGTTGCCGGAGCACCGACTCCGTCCGCTGTAACCGATCAGCAACGCTCAGAGACGTTCGTTTTAAGTGTGATTTCATGCCATTGATAAAATGTATATTTTCACCATCATACCGGTATCATTCATTTTAAGCAAAAGTTCATTCAAAGTGGGGCCGTTATAGACGATTCTAAGCAGCTGCGCCTGCATGCTACCATGGACCGTAAACTGGCCTTCTCCCAGCCAGCTGCCCAAGTAAACACATTGGGCCCTGCGGCGGTGGTCTAGTGGCTAAGGTACTCGGCTGCTGACCAGCAGGTCGCGGGTTCGAATCCTGGCTGCGGCGGCTGCATTTCCGATGGAGGCGAAAAGGTTGTAGGCCCGTGTGCTCAGATTTGGGTGCACATTAAAGAACCCCAGGTGATCAAAATTTCCGGAGCCCATCACGACGGCGTCTCTCATAATCATATCATGGTTTTGGGACGTTAAACCCCACAAATCAATCAATCAAGTGAACACATTGGGTCAGTAAAGCGGCCGTGGCTGTAAGCACCAGTTTTCAGAAGCCAACATGGCAGCAACTGTGCAGACGCGACCGCCAACTTCGATTCTATGTTTTTCTGGTATCATCACTATGTTTTTCTAATATCATCACTAAGAAAACTGTGCGAAAAAATGTGGATGATGAGAGGAAATATCAGCACAAGCATTTTCCCTGTTCTTTTCTCTTGTGCATCTTTTTTGCACAGTTTCCTTGGTAATAGAATACCAACTTGTCCAACAATCTCATCTTCGAAGTCTTGCTTGTTTACAGAAGATGGTCATTTGCAAATGGTTACCGATACAGACGCTAGGCTCTCTTACCAAGCCTGTGCCTCGGGTATGATGTCATCGACGACAACGTAAACCATCGCCCCAGCTGCAAAGGCAAGGGCATAAGGCAGCAGCGGCTGGGCCATGGTCACCGCCAGGCAGCCCAAGACGCCGGCCGCGGGTTCCACGACTCCGCTAAGCTGACCATACCTGCGTTAGAACAAAGTTAAAAAAAAAAAACATTTCATTCGTATCAGTAAGTTGCTCTTTCGCAATGCCAAAATCACCACGCTTGCCACGATGAGATGCTTGGTAAGCGACAAAACACGAAACACTAAAATGCAAGTGGCAATGCCACCTTGACCCTTTCACACGCCACCTATGAAGAACTGTCTGTAAATGTGTCAATAACTGCAACATTACTTAAGGGCGCTCAATATTCTATTGAAACAAGAATAATGAGATGATGGTATGTGTGTGATAGTAGCTCATACTAATTAGCTTGTAATTAAAATATCTTTACCTTTAAGGGAATTGACACATACCTTTCGGCACAAACAGAATGAAATCTCAGGGTAGGAATATAGTGACAATTGATTTTTCGTTATGTCCATATTAGGCAAAGAAAAATTCTGCTTTTCATATGGCTCGCAGGAAGCGGCACGTCACACGACTAGTCACACGTGGTAGCGCTTTCAGAAAAATGATCGTATGCAACAGTACACTGCAAAATTATGTTAAATGAAGAAAAATAAATTATTAAGGAGGTTCAATTCACCCACAGTACGATATATCTTACTCTTTCCCATCCTCTACTTGGCGCAAACAGCAAAAACGAGTGGCGCACAAAATTGTGTATGTAGAGTCTGAAAGGATTAAACTTCCTGCAGAAATCACCCTGAAGGTCATAGCTTTTGAAGGCGTCTGCATTAATCCCACGCCTACAAGTGCTTACGTAGGCGTGGGATAAAACACGCAGCAAATGCGGCAAACGAGGTCATATTAAGCGTGTTGAAGGGGCACGCGAGACGAGCAGGCACTTGGTGTGTGAAGAGTGCATGCCTGCAGTACACCCGGAAACCCATGCGTGTTGCTTTCCGACCACCGGAAAGAAGTGGGAATAAATACGAACATCTTTGTGCAAGGTGTATCCCGCACGTTTTCTCATAGACACGGGCTCAGCTGCCTCGATTCTGTCAGCCATCACATATTCGAGCTTGAAGTGCTATGATTCTGAATTGTATTACCAATGTTTGCACTTGTTCCATGGAAAGTTAGCACTGGCAGCGAATTTCATTCATAAGGTCAAATAAGAGAAGGGATCACACGCGTCGCTGGTAAGTTACACCACTTGCCCTTTTCAGTGCCAGACACAGGGCCCAAAGAGCTGCAGTGTCTTGGGCTTGATGATGTCATAGAAAATGTTGATTAATTGATAACGGACACCAGAACCTGAGCACACGGGCCTACAGCCTTTTTGCTTTCCTCAAAAATGCAGCCCCTGCAGCCAGGATTCGATCCCTCATACAAAAGGCTGATGCATCGAATGGGTATTGCCAAACATGGTAGAGTAGAGTCTCGATGATACGATTATGGTTGATGCGAATTTTGAAATAATACAAATATTAAGGTTGTTTTGGATGGACTACATTATATAACTTTCGCCGTGCTTCAGTGTTATACGAACGGCTTCTCCAGCCACTGCGGATGATACGAATGTGCGATTGACCGGTGAACGCCAATGGCGCAACACGGCTCGTATGTGGGAGGAAAGCTTCTTCACTCTTGGCCTCGAAGGAAGTGAATACGGCCGAACTCACCGAAATTTTTCTCGTTTTAGTGGCTGCAAAAACATTGCTGCAAGGCCGACGAGAAAACAAACGGTCCCATAGCGATTTTCCCACTGCCAATAGCAGATCGCCTTTTTGCTTCACGGCATTGGCTATAACGGCTGCTCCAGCTCTCGAACCACGTGATGTAAACAACCAGCCACTAATTCAACATGACAGCAAAGGCGTTGGCGGTGGATCAGCTTTGGCGCTATCGGTAACTCCCAGTGAAGCACGTCAAAGCTCACAGCCTTGACAAGGACGTGTTCATCGAGAGCCTGGTTTGAGTTACGATCGCTGAGACTACCAGAAGTAGAAGAAGGTGCAGCAGCAATGAGACCGCATGCCCAAACATGTCTCGCTTTTGCACTGCCAGCTGAATCAGTGGCAGCCACTGCGTCCACTTGTGTCGTTTCTGCTGGCCTATCTTCGAAAACAAAATTTCTAAAGGTGTAAACAGTTTTTTTTTTTTGTGCTTTGCATGCATAACTAGATTTCGGTACAAACTTTAATGCTCAGGGTACGAGCAAAACGGAATGAATTTTCAAGCGACGATGGAGACTGGGATGTATGAGGGGCAGAACGAATGTGAACATTTTCGACGGGCGTGGACGAGCACATGATTTTCCGGCTACTCTGGCGTTTTCACTTGAATTTTCTAGTGTGAATTTTCCAGGACTGGCTTTTTTTGTGTCCACTTCATGGCGCAGTTTTCTGGCTGCTTAAGCGGCAATGAGAGAAAATTTTCAATGAGTTTGGCCACTTTCGCTCCCTTTCATGTCAAGTGTGAACACGCAGCGCCAGTATCATGAGTGAGGAAACCGCGACCCTTTATTGAGAGACGATGAAGGCGGGAAAGTTCAAGAGAGCATCATAGACAAAAGAGCATCATAGTTCTTGTACGTCTTCAACAACAGCATTGAATCGTGTTTGGTTCATACAAATTCCGGATGATACGAAATTTGTATAATCGAGATTTTACTGTAGTGACTATAAAAATGTCAAGAAAAGAATTAGCATCCATCTTCGCGAACCAAACAAAGAGATTGTTACTGACACATTTCCGCCACATCACACTGCAAAACTGTTGCATAAGCTTCCCTGCAGAAAGTATTTTTCCAAGACTGGTTTAGCAGCCGTGTACCGCCATGTCCTGTTGTGTCCAAAAAGCAGAGAATTGACTTCCCTTAAGACCAATAGTGGACTAAATACCATATTAATACGAATAACAGACGGTGATACCAAAAAAGATGTAGGAGATGCTATGATGCTATTAGAAGTAGTTGTAATGTATAGGCGAGATAAAAAATGTGGATGAAAAGATAACTAGGCACCAGGAGAGACTGAACCTGCGACCTGTAAATAATGTGTCCGATGCTCAAACACTGAGCTATGGTGGCAGTCATCCCTCTGTCCACTTTATAGGGTACATATGTGCCCTTAAACAGAGGAGCATGAGTTCAGCGCCACCTGGTGCCGTTACGACGAGTGCGGAACTTTCTTTTTTGGTTGTTGCCGTCACATAGCAACATGTTTACATTACTCCCGGGACGCAATTGCTACACACTACACTCAAATATCATTATAACCAAGTTGAAGAGGAGCCACAATTATTTTGTTATATCCATTATTTCGTTATATCGTTATAACAGTTTGTGCCAATGTATGCTTAGCATGGGCACAAATATATAAGCATGCAAAGAAGGAAACCACCTCGCGGCCTGATGTACCGCTACGCGACCACGCGTGCGATGGAAAATAAACACAGTCGAACCTCATTATTTCGAACATGCTTAATTCGTACTTCCAGTTAATTCGGACTCACACTGAGGTTCCGTCAAAGCTATGAGTATTTTAATGGGCAAAAATGCCCGGTGATTCAAACGCACAAACATTTGTGACAATTACCGTAATTACTCGAATCTAACGCGCACCTTTTTTCCGGTTAAGCGAGTTAATAAATCGCATGCGCGTTAGAATCGAGTACGAAAAAAAAATTACGGTCAATCTATTGCCATCGGCAAATCCAAAATGGCCGCCCCCTACGTGCGTCGGCATGGCGCGTCGGCCATTTCTGCCTATGTGTTTCCCATGTGCGGCACTTCGTACGTGTGCTGAGGAGTTCGTCATCTAGTAGTGCATTAGCATCGACAGCGTGAAAGGGCTGACTCCGAAAACTCGAGTGCACCACGATGCCGCTTTTAAAAGAAAAGTCATCGCGTGTGCAGAAACGGACGGAAATCGGGCCGCATCGCGGTTGTTCGGAGTTCCCGAAACGTTCGTGCGGGACCGGCGGAAACAAAAGCAAAAGATTGCCGACAGCAAAGCTTCACGCAAAGGCTTCAGTGGACCACAGCAGGGCCGGTTTCTGCAAATTAAAGAGCTGCTCGGCGAGTATGTGCTTGAGCAGCGAGCGGCACAGCGGCCCGTCACGACAGAACTGCTCCAAGTGCGGGCTATGCAATTAGTCTTAGAAAAAGGTCTAATGTGGAGCCAGTTTAAAGCGAGCAGGTGCTGGCTAACTAACTTTATGAAGAGGAAAGGCTTTTCCGTCCGAAGGGGAACATGCATATGCGAAAAGTTTTGCGGAAGAATACGATGAAAAGCTTCACAGTTTTCAGAGGTTCGTCCTAAACTTCTACCTGCTTGGGCAAATCGGGAATGCCGATCAGACACCTCTTTACTTCGACATGCCTGGCACCACAACCGTCGAGAAGAAGGGGGCGAAGCAAGTTCATGTGCTGACATCGGTCCACGGTAAAACTACAGTGACGGCAATGCTCTGTTACATGTCAGATGAGCACAAGCTTCGCCCGTACCTCATATTTAAATGGCAGACGCTCACGAAAGCAGTCGTTTTTTCGAGTGGTGTGATCGTGCGGGCCAGGGAGAAAAATGGGTGCGCGTTGCAATCGATGTCTTTTGTTTTTTTTTTTTTTTTTCGCGGTGGAAATCGGGTGCACGTTACAATCGAGGGCGCGGTAGAATCGAGTAAATACGGTAATTCAAACATATCGCGCTCTGAAAATGCTCTAAGCACCATGCCCAATCCCGCGACGGCATCTCTCAACGCTGCATGCGAAGAAGGAAAATAAGAAAAGGAAAGAAAAAACTGTGGCAGATTGTTTGCTCTCTCTCAAATGCCGATCTGCATCGCACCTGTGCCACGCTTCTCCCTTTTCCGTCTCTGCACGTAGAGACCCTTCTCCTTTCAAGTCCGCACGAAGAAAGAGAGAGAGAAAAAAAAGAAGCTGTTGCGAAGAGTCCTCCTTTCTCGGTGCAGAGGGTGGTGGTGGTAGTGGTTAGAAGATGAAGAAGGCACCTAATTTGTTCAGCCCGGTGGAGAGCACAGAACAGTGCCTAGTGCAGAGGGTAGCAGCGGAGACGCAGTCGTCGCCGTCGTCTTTAAGGCGCGGAGAGGGAAATCGCTTTGCACCACGGCGCCGCCTCTCGGTCATGTGACCCGCTGAGAGCTTCCTCAGTCCTCTCCGCTGGCTGTGTGAGGAGAACGGCTCTCTCTGCCGCGTGTGACGTGGCTGTAAGGATGGCGCGATAGTTTTGAAAGAGCCGTGCCGAACGAGCGTCAAACTCCGCAGAAAACAATACACTCAACACACTACGGTCGTTTTTTTTTTTTTGATAGACTATTTGATAGACTAATTTAGTTCTTTATATTCATTTACCGGTCAATATTACTTCGTTACAACGAGGTTTAAAATTCATGGTTCTCAATGGAGCTTTCAAGGGGAAGTTCATTTACTTCATTACATCCATTATTTCGTTATATCCTGTTACCTTATAACAAGGTTTGAGTGTAATTACTATTAAGTGCATAGTGGCTACGACGACGAAGAATCATGCTCAAGGCTTTTGTAATGTATTGCAGCATTCGAACACTCACTCGTTACGTAATTTGCATTGAGTAATGGCTGGCTGTTACTATGCTCTTCCACATGCTTCATTACACATATTAACTCCATCCCATATCGTACATGAAGCTTGCCACGGGTCAGTTTTGAACAGAGCTTCAAGCACCGGCATAACTCGGAGGCAGAATACTGGCCTTCCACGCAGATGACTCTGGTTTAAAATCTGTTATCGGTATTTTTTATTTATTCAGTTTTTCATATTTTAGGAGGCTGTGGTTACAGACCCTGGTGGCGGCGGAGAACTACAGCACCAAAACCAGCTCTTATTATAATCACATCACAGCTTTCGCTGTAAAGAACATGGTGAAGCAGTGGAACATAGCAGAACAAATATACTGCATTCATATGAATGCCTAGTCATATCGTATAATGATATTATTAAACCCACCATCATGAGGAACATCACACTCTGACCATGTGGGGTTCTTTAATGATGCCCTACGTTTAAGTATACCCAAGTGTTAAAAAAGAAGGAAAGAGAACTCACCAAAATGACTTCCACTTGGAGAAGCCGGCGCCACGGAGTGGCAAGCTTACCGCCAGTCCCTCAGGGAAGTTCTGAATGCCTATGCCAAGAGCCAGGTTCCTGTTTTGCAAAACGTGCAAAATGTGTTGGAGTTTTATTCAAGCAACAAGGCACCGATGGTGATAGCAAGGCATAAAAAAACTACAAGTACCATACTTATTCAAATCTGGCCAACAGTTCTTTTTTCTTTTTTCAAATTTCTTTGTATCAAACTCTAGACTCGGCTTAGATTTGATGATTTCAAAAAACGCACCATTTTTTATTCAAGAAGGTTGCACACAACTAACACCGAGTAGACTGTACTGTAGCTGTTAGTAGCCAAGCCAATACCTGGCTTAAGCACAAACATGAGGCCGCCATTTTTATCCTTGTGGCGAGTGTTGAGGCGAGCCGTTTGTCATTTTGAGTCGCACTTTGAGTGGTCTATGTGTGGCGTAGCTCAATGGCGCCAAACATGCAGTGTCATTATAGTGCCACTTATAAAAAGGAAGTTGTCCTAGTCGTGGATTTATCGTCCAACCTTCAAGCCGGGCAGAACTTTGCAGTGAATGAAACAAAATGAGCATCGCCAAGGGGCTGCAGCGTTAGGACCACATCACGGGAACTGAGGCTACCATCAGATACCAACATTTTGTTTATTGAGAAATCTCAATTAAATTTTTAGGATAAACTAATAGCAAAAGCATTAGAACTACTACAAAATTTCATGATGTTACGCTCTTTAGTTCTCCAGTTACTGCAGTATGTCAGAATAGTGCACATTTTTCTCTTATTTCAGGCCTGAAGAACTTTCGAAAGATGCTGTAACTGTAAAATCAAAAATGATTATCCTCAGATTGACATCTCAAGGGGCAACAGAGCTCTCCTTTTTTAATTTCCTTACTGAAAAGCTTTAGCAGACCATCAAATTTAGTGTTCATGATTGGGATATTATAAATCAAGTTTTGATTAGGCATCATAAATAACAGGCCAATATATTGAACAAATGGGTTTGTTTCCCCCTCAGAAATTTATTCACGTACATCATAAAAAAAAGACTTATGAAAGTAGGATGAGTGCTTCCTCAGATATGCCTGGAACAAGTGGCCTCACTATCCAAAAAAGTCATTTTGAGAAAATGACATTTGAAAGTTTTGGGCACATATGCAAATCTGAAACAACCCTGCAGCATAGCTGGAGGTGTCCTTTGGCACTCTCTTTCTTCACCGCCTTTCCGTCTTCTCCAAGGATCTCTTCTTAGCATTTTTCAAGCGCAGTGAATCTTTCTCAGCTGTTCGTTGAATGGCCAGGTCGCGCTCATTGATCGCGCTCCATTGCCTGAAATTTCTGCTCGGTTGCTGGCACAGCATCGAGTTCTCTTTTAACAGCAGCGCGTTGTTGATCCGCTGCTTCTTTCTCTTCACACCTCAAAAAACGTGTTCACCATTGCACAGTTGACGATTCAATCGCACTCTTTGAAGCCTACAAAAGAGAGGATGTGGAAGCCCCTGCCAATGAGCACGAGACACCAGGTGCACTTGCAACGTCAAATTTTTGCACCGGTGGAGCAGGATTCCCGTGTCTAGGCACATCGTGCAACCACACTCTTGCGTAGATGAAGAAGCTACTCCACATGTACTGTTGGCGTGATCACTGTCGGCGCACGTGTGAGTGGAGAGCCTTGCCATGCGGACAACCTTCATAGATATCTTCTTTGCACCGAACAATTGTTGCGTTTTTCTTTTCCTTGGATGCATAGCGAGTGAATGCAACGGTCTCGTAAAGACAACTGAAAATCGTGTCGTGAAGACATTTGAAGATTGTTTCGTAAGAACAGCTGAAACGCAAAGAGTATGTGAACGGTTGCAACGATAGACGATAGCAAACGGAACACTAAGAAAACGTCGGGGACGGAGGAGCAGCAGGTGACGGAGAGCCGCATTATGTGCAAGGGTACTACGTCATCGCGCGCAGCAGTAAATCGCAGTTGCAGGGTCCCTCTCGTCCTTGAGAAGCGCGCGCATCGCCCAATCCCGGCGGGGCGTCTTTGCCGCGGGAAACTTTAAAGCTCTCGTGGGCCCCCCAATCATGAGCAGCTTGCTCCTCTCCTGCGCTGCTGCCATCGCCGCGGGTGGCAGGAAAAAAAAGTGCGAGAACTTACAAACAAAACAACACCAAAATGGGGGAGCTCCGTCAAGCAGCTGAGAAAGTCCTGTGCCAAGTTGGGCTATTTCGAGCACTCCCTTGTCGTTCGAGGGCTGCAGCGGCATGTTGTAAACTTTATTTCAAACAGTTTTGCGATGAGTTAAACGTTGATATTTACAGAAAAGGTAGTTTATAACACGTACTGCCCGAATATCTGGTTTCCCAAAAATCGACTTTTTGCAATTTTCCATTTTCAAAGGCCGCATCCCCCCATAAAACCACTGATAAGCCATAGCTGAGGTGCTCATAGGTTCTTATACAGTTAAACCTCGTTATAACGAGATGAGTTATAACAAAATATTGGATATAACAAGCAAATCGTTAATCCCCTTGAAAGTCTCCATAGAAACCAATGTATTCAAAACTTCGTTTTAACGAGGTAAAATTTGTCGGTTATGACTTAACGAACAAATGTTGTTACGAAATAAAATTTGGAGCCGACGTCACATCAGTGCACAATACGAATTTGAGATGTTGCGCAACGCGACAACTGCAGCAGTTCAACACTCCCGCCATATATCCTTCAGCAACGCACGCAAAGATGAGGCGCGCCAAGCGCATGCTGTTTCTGGAGGAGAGGGTGTTGCACAGGGCATTGCACGTGCGCCGCTTGGCTACCACCGACAGCCGAGGAGTCCACAACTCCGCGAACGTTTCGCCCTTTCAGTTTCTTTTGTGTCTTCTTTATATTCTTCCTCTTCGCTTCTTCACGGCTGCTGAGTCGTGCCTCCTAACAGGCTGCAGTGAAGAGCATTCTTTCAACTCTAACCTCTCTTTTTCTCTCTCTCTGCGCCCACTGAGTCCACTCACAGCTTCCCCACTTCCCCTCAGTAAGCATGGCTGCGGTGCGCCTGCCTGCAACCACTGCAAGTGTTGTCACTCGCCGATGTTAGCCGCGTTTTTTTTTTTTTTTTTAATGCTTCTGCCCTATTTTTATCGTGCTGTGCTCGTGATTCCAACAACATGAATGCACCAGGCGGGAAGCGAAAGCACATAACGCTAGATCAGAACGTGGCAGTGATAAAAGCCATTAAAGCGGGAACAAAGAAAAGCAAAGTGGCAAGAGACTTTGACGTGTCAACGGGTACACTGTCCACGATCTTGAGCAAGTAGGAGTCTATCATCGACGCTGTTGCACGAAGCGTGAAAGGAAACGTAATGAGGATGAGGACTGCTGCCTTTGATGCCGGTCGAAAGGGCCATTTTTAAGTGGTTTTTGCACACGCGGTCTGTGAATCTGCCGGTGAGCGGTGCCATGCTACAAACAAAAGCAAGGGACTTCACCTGCATTATGGGCTATAACAACTTTGTTGCAAGTTCGGGTTGGCTCCAACGTTTCAAGGAGCCCCACGACATCGTCAGGAAAGTGGTCTGCGGCAAATCACAATCTGTCGACGAAGCAGAGGCTACGAAGTAGGCATAGGATAACATCGCGCGGCTGCTAAAAAATAGAGTAGAGGAGGACATCTTTAATGCGGACGAAACCACTCTCTTTTTCAAGATACTGCCATACTAGCCCTCAAAAGTGAGCCGTGCATGGCAGCAAACAAAGTAAGCTGCGGATCATTGCCCTACTTTGTGCCAACATGACTGGTTCTGAGAAGCTGCCAATTTTCGTAATTAGCAAAAGTACATCCCCGCGCTGCTTGAAGGGCAAGAAGCAGCTCCCAGTCAAGTACACGGCCAATCGCAAAGCCTGAATAACCAGGGAGATTATTGCAAAATGGCTTTTGGAATGGGACGAAAAGCTGGCAAAGACGAACCGCAAGGTGTGCCTTGTTTTAGATGACTGCACCACCCACCACACCGCTTCCGCGCTTCATAACATCGAGCTGCTGTTCCTCCCTGCCATCTGCACAGCAAAATTGCAGCTGCTTGACCAAGGCCTGATTATGTCGCTGAAGGCAGGTTACCGCAAGTGCGTGATTGACAGGCTCAACATGAAGTGGAAGCAGGACACCAATGTTGACTTGTACGCTGCTCTCAAAATGCTTCGAGCGGCATGAATGATTGTGACGGTGACCACGATTGCAAATTACTTTCGACACACTTCATTTGCCGTCACACCAGACGCCAGCGATGAGTCTTCATTAGACGAGCCCGCTGTGCCGGACGGTTTGGCCACATCGGACGAAGTGTCTCAGCGTCATGGACGGCACTTCATGAAGCCGGTGTCGTGCCCAACAAGTCGTTCTGCGAGTATGTGAGTGTACACTCGAAAGTTGTAGCAACAGAACAGCTCCTAGATGACAACCTTTTGCACGCTGTCAATGATCTGGATGACACCAGCGACGATGGCTCTGTCGATTAACTGGAGGCCACCGTGAAGGAGACCAACATGCCAGACATAGGAGGAATTAGAAGCAGGTGGATGTACTGCATTGCTACTTCGGAGCTCCTGAGGGCGGAGAAGATGGCTTAAACATTACGACTGCAGCTGAGAGAGCCATCATTTGCATTAGGAAGATACACCAGCGTCCGATTACAGACTTCTTTGCAGCTAAGTCTGTTTGAAGTGCAATAAAAGAAGTGCGTGAGACTTCCTTTTTATTTGCGGAATACGGTTATTTTGTTGCATACCACCGTGAGGCGAGATGCTATTTCGCTCCGTTATTTGTTTCGGGGAACTACAGTGCATATTATTTGCAGTAAATGCCCCCTGGGGCTATAACAAAATATTGGTTATAACGAGCACATTGCGGCAGCCCTCCAATTTTGTTATACAGTTGAGCCCACTTATAACGAACCTGAGCCTGACGCGGCATCCGTTCGCTGTATCCCGAGGTTCGTAGTAAATGAAACACAGCTTTTCAAAAAGTTGGGAGTGAAAACACAAACATTTTTGCCCAAAAAAGTTTGTGATGCACATGTTTAGAAGAGCAGAAGCGATAAGGGTGGTCTCGAGTTCATTCAAAACGGCAGGGTGCTCCTTCACCGAGGCCCGTGGCATAAGCTGCATGAAGCACTGGCTCCAAAGTTTTGTCGTTGTCGCAATCAGATTCTTCCAAATCGCTCTCGCCATGTACTTCATTCACAATGCCCTAATCCGTGCACAGTTCTCTAGTGTCGGCATCATCATCAGCCGTAATGAATTCATCGCAACAGATGTCCCACCCGCTCTCTCATGTCGGAGTCGACGACGCACTGCTACAAATCGCTGCTGGAGTGATCCTGTTCAGAAGCTTCAGGCTCGACATTGGGCCAGACGTCGAAGAAGCCAGCCTTGCAAAAACAGTTTCGCCCGCATGTAGCCATCACTGCCGCCCACGAAATATTCACCATCTCCACAGCTGAATACAAGGATTCCCGAAGCGGCAAGTTGGCTGCCAGGTGGTCAACAGCTACAGGCAAGCGTTCCGCAATGCGGCACCTAACCCACGGATTATGCTCAAACCAAGTGGTCACACTTTCGACATTTTGTTGAGCAGCAGGACAAAAACGTGCAAGTCCTCCCGTCTGCAATCCAGACCACAACATGCACACCAAGAGCGAGCAAGACGCGCACACACGACACACATACCAGAACGCAGTGGAACAGCTCTGGGCCCGTTTCTAGTCAGAAAATGAAACTAATTCGAGCCAGCGGTGGAGATGGACGAAGGCTTAGTGATCAAGATAGGAGAGCAGACTTGCGAAGAAGAAGGGCAAGGAGTTGCGATAGAGTGAAGAGAGGGGATAATGCGGCAGGAGAGCGACCTTGAAAATCAAAACACACTGGAAGGAGGCAGGTTTGGTAGCTTGCTTGAAAGGTCCGCGAAACGCACAATTCACACGTAGAAAAACTTGAAAGAGTGCCTGTGCCCGCAGAAGTCAAAGCACGGCCACCTGGATCAATGTGTGCGGCGGTGTTCAACGAATCGGCGGCCGTGGTTAAAAATCGTTTTGTTGCGCTGGCGGGTATCCGTGGCCTCAGCAACTTTGATATTTCGTAATTCATTCCGCACAAATTAACAGCCATTTTCGCGCTTCTGCACGCGTGCGGAGGGCATGCTGAGCCGAGTGTGAAGTGAGCGAGAACAGGTCCTAAACACGAAACGAATCGCAAATTATCAGAGTTGGTGGGGTACCGTACGCATGTACACTAGACGCAGACGATCAGATACAGTCGGTGGCCGACGATGTTGGCAAATGGTCTGGTCACTCCAGGCCGGTGACGCCAACCACAGTACCAGCGATGAGAAACAAGGTAGATGGCCAATCGGTCTTCGAAAGATCGGTTACAATGTGAAAAAATGGGCTTCGTCTGGCGATGCGGGGTAGTCAGAGTAGCGTGGGGGAAAAAGGACGGAAGGGTGCGTCCTTTTTCAACAAAAAGCGGTCGGGGAGAGCGGCAACTAGAGGGACGCAGAGGCAGGGTCGGTGTTTAACAATAAGAGTGTATGGGCCCTTCGCCGATGCCTGATCGGTGGCTGAAAGAGGTTTTTCGGGAAGTCAGCAGAGCGCCGGCTCCGTTCGCAGTATCCAATCAGCGGCGCTCAGAGACGTTCGTTGTAACTGCAATTTTGTGCCATTGAACCAATGTATATTTTCATGGTCATGAGGATATTGTTCGTTTTAAGCGAAAGCTCGTTTTAAGTGGGGCCGTTATATGTGGGCTCGAATGTAACGAGCTTTAACTGTAGGTGAATGCCGACCCTGCCTCCGCAGTCCTCAAGTTGTCGCTTTCCTCGATCGTTTATAGTTACGCACCCCCTCCATCCTGTGTCCCCTGCTACTCTGAGCACGCAACATCGCCAGACGAGGTCCGTGTTTTTACACTGCCACCCATCTTTCCAGAACAGGTTAGCAAGTATTCTCCCCTCATTTTTTGATCCCTGGTTTTGTTACACTATCGTTGGCATTGTCGGCCTGGAGTGAACAGACCATTTGCCAACATCGTCGGCCATCGACTGTACCCAATCGTTTGCGTCTGTGTGTTGTCTGCATCGGTGTCATATCGTTCCAGTTGCATTACCACACCGACATCGATAAACCACGATTCGTTCCGTATTTAGAATCAGTTCTCGCTCACTTCTCACATGGCTCAGCATGCCCTTCACACGCGTTCGGAAGTGTAAAAACTGCTTTTACACTGAGCTAATCGCAAATTATGGAAGTCCGCGGGGCCGCGCAACTTGGCCGGCACCACAATGCGATTCTTTGATATTTTCGCGTGCAGACCACTCTCCCAAGTTTCCCTATGCGCGAGTTCTGCGTTTCGTGGACCTTGCAGGCAAACTACCCGTTTCTTCCCGCATGTTTTGGTTTTCAACGTCATCGCTTTTCCGCCGTACGCTTTCCTCTCTTCACTCTACTGCAACTCCTTTGCATGTCTCTCGCAAGTCTTTCCTCCTCTTTTTATCACAACTCTTCCGCCCGTCACCGCTGCTCCGCAATGCCACGAGCCATGCTGGCTGAATTCAGAAGTACCGTTTTCGGACTAGAAATGGGCCCAGAGTAAGTTCAAACGTGCTGACTTCCATGTCGTGCATGCGCGTCTTGCTCACGTTGGTGTGCGTGTGTGGTCAGGATGGCGGAGGAGAGGTATCCCGCACTTTTTCCTGCTGCTCAACAAAACGTCAAAAGTGTGACGATCTATGTTGGCCGTAATCTGTGCGTTTAGGACCTATTATGGGTGCGACATTTTGTAGAGCGCATGCTCATATCTGTTGACTACCCAGCAGCTGACCTGCCGCTTCGGGTGTCCCTGTATTCTGCTGTGGAGAGGGTGAAGGCTTCTTGGGCAGCGGTGACGGCTACATGTGTGCGAAGCTGTTTTGGGGAGGCTGACTTCATCGACGTAGGACCCGATGCCAAGCCTGAAGCTTCCAAAAGGGATCACTCTGGCGGCAATTTGTGGCAGTGCGTCATCGAATCCGACATGGGAGAATGTGCGGGACATCTACTGGGATGATTTCATTATGGCCGAGTTCTTTATGCTGCCGCTTTCAATAAATTCAAGACTGCCTTTATCGCTCCTGCTCTTCGAAACACATCACATACTCTTTGGGGAAAAAATTTGTGTTTTCACTCGTAACATTGTTTAAAGCTGTGTTTCATTTGCTACGAGCTTTGGGATACAGTGAACGAATGCCGCGTCACACTCAGGTTCATTATAAGTGGGCTCGACTGCATACCCTTAACACCACTACCTCAAAAAAACACTTTCGTTTTTGATAATTGAGAGAGCAACATCTTAATTATAAGTCATTGCACTGTGAGATCACAAAGGGACAGCAAACAGTGACACGCCAGCAGCAGAGCTGTCACGTACTCGTGGTGCATGTAAACAACGATGAGTTGAATTATCATAGAGTGATTCCGACAGCAATTTATGCGATTTAGGAAGTGTGAAGGACGCAGAGTTCACAAACTTATTGAAACTGTGCCGACTCATCAGAATAAAGCCTATTACGATGGGGCTGGCTTGCTGATGCTCAGTGACGAAAACTTTATTATCAAAGCTAAAAAATATTTTCTATGCATTGTCTGACTCCGGCGTGTCAGGAGTGCTAACACTGCTTTCTAAGGAAATGAAAAACGTCCCTTTTACAATGTCTGAAAATCGTGCTGGTACTCCTCAAACAATCTTGAAGCTTGAAAAGCACTGCAGCACGTGCGGCGCCGAGAGCTACTAACAGTCTTTATTGGTGCAACCTAACACATCTAAGCAAAATGAAAAATGAGCGTGGAAATATTTGCGCCCGCTACATATCACTTCTCAAAAAAGCAACACCAAAGTACCAGCGACCAAAGTCCAAACAATTAGCAACTTAGCCACGCTTCACAGAACCATGGCAACTGACCTGGCACTTTCAAACGTGGAATGCTCCGAGCTCCCGGCCGCACCGAAGCCCACGCCCACAGCGAGCCCCTCTGCGCAATAAAAAGAAGAGAACTAGCAAGGTCAGCACACTTGAGGGAGCACCGTGTTTTCTGCATTGTTAGCATTACAACAATACCCATGAGGCAATTCTTTAGCAACGCATCGTAAGAAGTGTGGCTATGTGCTGTTGCTGGACACACGCATAATTGTTGACAGAAACTGAAATCTGTTAACAAGAGGGATTATCCTGACGCAAGCGATTGAGAAGATGGGCGAAATGCGCGTAGGCATGCCGTCAAATGCTCTGACAAAACAAAAGAAAAATTTGATGACGTCACGACAGAGCACTCCTGCGCAGCTTCAGTTTGGTTTTTGAGACACACTTGTCAGGAATTCACTGTGCTAGTAGCATGAATTTCTGTTAACTCTGGAGTCACCTATGATGTAATGAAACTTTGGGTGTCAAGTTGCGTCGGGCACCACAGTTGCCTGTAGACCGCAGCAAATCCGAAAATTTTCACAATAAGGCAAAAGCACATTACTTCAACCTCCATTAATTAATAAAATTGCATAAATCGAACACTTTCCTGGCCCTGCAAGCATATGTGTTGTATAATGGCATCAAATTCTTGTTACTTCAGTCATACTTGACTGCAACCTCATTAATTTAGATGATCCTCGGAGAGCGACAAGCACAAAGAATTGCAAATGCCCGATGCGCAAGAGCGAAAACTGCTTTTGAGATCAATCGAAAAGGGCACAGGCCTTCAAAAGAGCATGGTCACCTTTCGTGACTGCATTAGCGAGCCATGTTCATTCAACAGCAGATGCAGCGCTCAGCCATTGCAACTCTTGTAGATAGCAACGCACGTGCCTTCAGAAATGCACGTAACTACAATCATGTCTTTAGCAACCACTGCTCCATCCAACACGCATGCGGCACTCAGTAGCTTCATTTCAACTTCAAGTGCTGTGCATGCAATATCACAAAACTCAAATGTGTTGGAAGCACTTGAAAATGAAGAGCTTTAGTTGTGGTCAGCATGCTGGCATAACACTCGTTTGCTACATTATGATACACGAATGAACAGTTAATTGACGGCCATTTCTCTTGGCAAGAAAGTTCCTCATAAGGAGCGCTCAGTGACAGTGGTGGCAGTGAGCTATGGAGAGGTTAAGAGGATGTTTCAGCTTCAGACCCAGGGGTCTTCTGCCATAGTCACTATGTGAACAACAATGCGAATAACAAAAGTTACCACTTTTAACGAAAGAACAGACACAGTGCACATAGTACGGGGACGAAGTGAAGAAACGAACTGGCACCCATGTCTGTCAGTTCGTTTCCTCGCTATGTTGATGTACTCTCCGTGCCATGTATGTTTTTTTTCCTTAAGTATAAACCGAGTATCTCAGCAACAGGCCTTGTTACTTTTACACTGCTTTTATGGAATATAAATAATGGATTTACATATTCATCAAGAAAATGCAAACGCAATAATGTTACACGACACTTGCTCATTCCCTTCACTGGATCGGGATTTCACAGTACTACTACGATTCAATTTCATAAATGACTGCCACTTGCAACTTCGACCATTTGAACCGCTTTGCAGAACTACTGTTCAACAATACTTCAAGGAAGCTGGTGCTGAGGCTCCCATTTTTTTGAAGTGGACGCACAGTCATGACCTCGAACAACCACATATTACAGCATTTTACCCAATTATAGCCATCCCTCCAACGTCAAATGTCAAGAAGAAAAACCAACGAAAGAAACCACACTAGCAGCAGCATATCGGAATGCAGATTTATTTTGCAAGAGTACTTGTAAAGATTTAGCCCAATAAAAATAACGCTTTAAACATGCAATATTTCCTTCGATGTTGAGGCTTTCTTTCAAAGTTCCATCTGAGATTTTCAAAAGCAACTATTCAGCATTTGTACGCGCATACTGTTTACTACATGAAGCTGCACAGGCGCTACGACTCATAAGTTTAAACTCTGTACTGTCATTAGAGTTCAGTTTAAATGGCAGGAAATTCCATCACCCTTCAGGTTCTATTAAGCTCATAGTTATACATATCGCATAGAATTGATTGATATGTGGGGTTTAACGTCCCAAAACTGACTATGCCGTAGTGGAGGGTTCCAGAAATTTAGACCACCTGGGGTTCTTTAACGTGCACCCAAATCTGAGCACACGGGCCTACAACATTTCCGCCTCCATCGGAAATGCAGCCGTTGCAGCCGGGACTATCATCGCATAGAAAACCCACAATCTCTGAAGTTTGCGCAAATGCTCTTTGGTGCAGCGACAAAGCAATAGCTCGTTATTTTTCATTACGATTCATCATCCTTAAAATACAACATCGCACAAATACAATAAAACCTCATTCATTCACCAACCAAAACATCGCATCATTTGAACACACTCTCTAGTTCCAGCAAGCATATGTGCAGTTTATTGGCACAAATTCTGATTAATACGATCATTTGTGGCCTCAAACCACTTGATTCGGAGGATTACCTGAGCATGTCAAGTGTGATTAACTACAAATGTGTGACGCAATGAAGCCAGAACGGCATTTGCAGTGAACAGAAACAAGGCGGCGCAATCTGCATTGCACATTGCCATCAGCGTGAACCACACGGCAACGATAATAACGAGGTTTCTGGTTAATTTCCAGTGAGCACATTACAGTTTAGTTCAGACAAAAGGCCCGAGACGCAGCCACACAGTGAACAAAATTGGTGAGTGGCAAAAATTGCGGATTTCAAACTGCTCATATGCAAAAAAAAACACAAAATTTATGCTTTCATCATAAAAATAAAAGCATATTGACATATTGTACATTATCCAGTGTTTTCTTGACACTTTCAGAAATGTGGAATTCTGTTAATTTGTACATTATTCCAGTCTCGCAAAATCCAAATTAACAAGCTTTAACTGTGCACCCATAGTTGCCTATGAGCGTGGTTACGTGACATCATTGATGAAGGCTTACCAGGAATGTTGTGCACGGTGACTGCAATGACAAGCAAGAAGATGCGTTTCCACCGCTTCAAGTTCTCAGCCGTCTCAGCATCGTTGACGGTTGGAATGCTGACTTGCGTGGTTGTGTGCGGCTTCTTGCGCAGCTGTACGTTGGGATCTGGGTGGAAAAAGATATGCGGGTGCTCATTTTGTGCTTGGCTAATAATAATGTTTGTCAGGTTTTTAAGTCCTAAAACAATGGTGTGATGGCGAGAAGACGCCGTAGTGGAGGGTCCCGAAAATTTCAACCACCTGGGGTTTTTAAACATGCATTTGAATCTACAAACACAACATTCTATACTTGGGCATTGAACATATCCTGCGGGGTCGTTCTTTTCTTCAGGTATTCTCGTCTTCGATTATTGGAATCGCCCATCTCGCACACACTACCGATGATGGCTTCATCGGTCATTTCTTGGTGCATGGCAACATCTTCATCCGTGCAAAGGAACTCTCCCCCTGTCAAGGGCATTTCTCTGACTGAATAGCTGTCAAAAGCATTACTCCGAAAAACTTTGTCAGAGAAATTTTCTTGACAAGAGACTGCTCGCCACTAGACGGCACAGACTGCAATGGCGCGTGTACTTTGGCTCAACGGCGTAATTAGCTTCCCTCTGTAAAGCTTCGTGCGAATAAGGGTAAAAAAAACTAAATAAAATCAAATCAATTCATCAAGGGGCACCATCTAGCCACAACTGGGCAGAAGATCCCGTTCATTTTTAACTCACCGGAATAGCCATTCCGATAGCCGATCGCCGACTCCTCGCCCGTCTGAATGTGACGCTTGAGCGTGGACTTCTTCTCCAGCTGCATGGCCAGGGCCAGATCTGCCTTGTGGCCATCCTGCAGAAGGTCAGGCCATTTACCGTGAACACCATGAACCCATTCGTCATGAACCAGCTCTAAAGAATAGCTGTAGCTAACAGAAGTCATTGCTACCGTTCAACAAGATGCGAGACAAACTCGATGCATATCTGCAGCGTTTTAAGCCCATTGCAGTGTCCCAGGTGTGGCCTCTGAGCTATTGAGCTTGATAACACAGTTTATGCCTGATGAGAGACGCTTTATCGATCATTAGTTGACTTGACTCTGCTTCCGGCACTGACTACAATCTGGTGAAAGCAACAGTGCTATACGATTCCGGTATACCGCTGAGTAGCAGGCCAAAAATATAGATTCAGGCCGATCTCTCCATTTTTCTACCACAATAAACACTCCTTCCTTTCCTTCATGATTATCAATATTATAATCTTATTATTAAAGTCTAGGTAGCGTTTCGAACACAGTGTCACATGTATAAAGAGTCTTAACTCTTCCGTAACTGAAAGAAAAGGAAACGTAAACCTCAATATGACCAAAAAATTTTGTCCGCTCACTTTGAAGAACCTCCTTTTCTGAATGAAACAGTACGATTATTTCCTTGTAATGACCTTTCTTCAATTTTTTTTAATTGCATACAAAGATGCCGCACGTGCGGTGCAACAGGCGACAATGGTATGAAAGGCAAGACATGAAAGGAGGAGGAAGATTGAACTGGATTGCCAAAGTATGGAAAAGTGGGGCCACCTGGTATCATAAACTGCAAATATACCTAGTTGTCATTCGTTCCACACGGAACCAATTTTTTTTGGTGGTGAGTACAGTCATCCCTGGCTGCGAAATAGTTCGAGTAATGAATAGACAGAATAAATGAGAGGCTTGTTCTTTTGTTAAACATGATCATATAAAACCAACAAGTAATGAGGTTAAAGGAGGAGTACAAAAATTAATTTGCAGTTTTTAGCTGCGGTGTGAGAATTACAACAAAGTCAGAAAGAAATAAAAGTGGGTGAAAAATCAATGTGCCTCAACTAAGGGACTGAACCTACAACCTTTGGATAAAGCATCCAATGATCTTTCGATTGAGGTATAAGTGGATGGGCTAGTGTGACCACTAGCCCATCCACTTTATGGGATATTTACGTTTCGTATAATCCTAGGAGTGTACGAAATACAATACACTTTGAAATCTGTGAGGTCAACAGTAGAGATTTTGACAGTAAATTTAAAACCTAAGCTTTTAGCATTTATTTCACCACCGTAGGTGGTGAAATTAAGGACATTAAAGTCTTCAGAGAACAATTTATCAGTTCAAGCTATTTATAGTTTCGATTCGAGGGTGAATTCTCCTCCCAAGAACCTTTATAGTTGTCACACAAGGAGATAACATGAGCAGGTGGAAGCGCGGTGCCAGCCACTGAGTACCTCAAACCCCAACATTGGCATCCTTGCCGTTGCCGGCTGGCCAACAATTAAGACGAGAGCCAGAGCATGGCCTTTGAGATGAACAGATGGCGCACCGTTTCTCCAGCCATCCCATTCGCATGCAGAGCACATAATCGAAGAAAGCAGGATAATTACTCTTATCCCCGCAATGCGGCGCGCACCTCCCGTGGCTCACTTCTCCCGACGTGCTTATGCGTGGAAGGTGAAAGGTTGGCAACAGTAGAAAACTAAAGGACTTATATGTGCCGTATGAAAGCAAAATGTCGCTTACCGGTGCAATTGGGCTATCGCCTCTTCGATTCTAACACATAGTCAGGACTGCGGGAGAGACGTATCGCCACAAGAGCGTTCGCTGACGTCATACGTTACGTTTTGCTACGCACTGGTAATTTCCTCTCGGTGACAGTTCGCAGCGAAAAACGGCAGATGGAATAGAAACGAACGCTGATAATTTTGCCTCGCGCGTTTTACTGTGGCTGTTTCGTTCTCTATTTAGTGCTTTTTTTTTCTACATACAATTCAGAGCTCGTGTCCATTCTTTCTGCATTTTTTTGCTCTAAAAACTGTCCCAGATTCCTACAATTTCTATTTTATTTATCTGTGCAGTCGTGCATTCTTAAAAAAAAAAAAAAAAAGAACGAGCTTTTCGTTAGTAGGTTTGCACGGTGACATATTTTCATTTTGCTATTACCATATGCATGTTTTCAATCTGAAATTTCTTTTTTTTTATATGAAAACTAAATATTTCTGCCAGTATTCTTGTGTATCACTGATATCTGGCATTTACTTTTCCGCTTCGACATAAAACTATGGAAGACATAAGGCAACCTTTATACGGTGTTTTAGGTACAGCTGTGCTAAACCACCTGTAGTGCATTAAGTTTTTTATATCATGTATGGAATGGAGGTGAATGTAGTAACATCTTTAGTTGAGGTGCAAGACAAGAAAGAAAGCGGTTTGATGCACCAAAGCCACCGTTCCGGGATCGGGGAGAGGGGGTAGACAAAATCTCTTGAGGATACATGACATGAAACTTTAATATTTATGAAAAGCCACAGCCTTGATTCTCGATTATTTTGCCTCCCACCATAAAAAAAAAAGCATATGACCTCCATCAAAATGCAACGACACACGAAACAATACCACATGGTGTTCTTCAACGTGCACCAAAAAGTAGCTACACAACCATTTAGCTGTCGCCTCTATGCAAATGCGGCCATGAAACAAAAAGAAAAAAATGGAAACGAAAAGAAAGAGAGAAAGAAGGAGGAGATTAGGTGAAGTTCTTTCACGAGCACCTAAATATATTTACACAAACCTCCGGCTGACCAGAAAAAAAAACAAGCAAACAAACAACGGTTCTTCTGTGTTACACAAACAGAAAAACCGGAAGAAATAGCCTATATACCATAACAGCTACGCTGTGAGAATTTTGCTTGAAGTGCGAGAGACAACGCTATGCTTTCCAGCGCAGTACCACATACTAGAACTTATGATGTTTGAGCCAGAGAGAGCTACGCTGTTGTGTAGCTGCGTCAGTACTTTCGTAGTTGCATGGAGGTGATAAAAAAGAAGCATACCTACGTGTTGTAATACTTTGTGACTTGAAAAACACTGTTCTGCAAGCTTGCACGCAACCCACATGAAATATTTTGTGCTAGCCACCTAGTTGCCCAAGTCCTCTTTTGAATGACCACTAAAGTAGCACGCAAGAGCAAGAAGTAACGTATTGATAACGAACCTGGGTTTCTTTGTAGCTATAGCAATACGATGCACGCTGGCCACGTGCTTATAACGTGTCTCAACGTATCAACGTGTAACAACGTGCAAACACGGTAGATGCTGTCACTGAAACGACTGAAATCGTACGTTGTGCCAGGCAGATGAGGGCAACTAGACTCACGGGGAAAGATCACCATCTCGCGGCGCCTTCAGGAGGTGACAAAATTACACTTCTTCACAGGGGAAACGCGCCGAATGAGATGGCCAGAGCAACGGCGCGCCCCCGTCTAATCTCGGCGGTTGTTGCCAGGGCAACTCACATAGGATGGGATGAGCTTGTCCATGGCATAGACGAACAGTGCCCCCAGGAAGAAGCCAATGCTGACGGGAACAAACGCCATCCGGCCGTAGCCACCCGTCGACTCTGCGATTTCGATGGCTGGGGCAAGCAGGGACCAGAACGAAGCAGCCAGCATAACCTGTGCATGTGAAAAGCATGAAACAAATAGAAACAAAACAAATGTTTGTTTTCCAGAACATCTCATCAACATTAATTCTCATCTCAATTCTGTGCTCACTGAAGAATACAATGTTTTATTACATTTTTATAAAGAATAAACGACTTATAGAAATCCGGCCCCTTTATTTTTCATGTAACCCTAAGTAAGATGGTGGCCACAGCCCCCATTTTAGCAGGGCACGATAAAATGTTGGCGTCCAGCAAAGTAAAGCAAGCATTTTCCTCCCACATCCTAACAAGTCTAACATGGAAAATTATGTTAACCAAATGCTGCTGAGTGTGTGTCTGTGCTACTGCTTTCCTTGAGAAATATCAAAGCCCTGGCAATTTTATTGGAGATAAAGCCATCTATGCTCATCTGGATACATTACTTTCATCGGGAGCGATTTATTATTTTGGCATTGCCCTAGCATTTACATTAACACAGCGAAAAAACTTTACTCTTAAGCAAACATTGCTCATAAAGAGGGCGTTTCTGAAATAAAATGGAGGGCAAGTGTTGGCTTAACTTTAGCCAGTAAGCGGATAAGAGAGTTCCCCCTCCAGCATATTTATTTTAAAACGTTCTTGGTCAATATAAACTATACCAAAACGCCCCCAGCATCACCACACCGATCGACAGAGTCGGTTTCACATTTGAAGTTCTCTCACCCAACAGTAGAATCCAACCTCAAGCCAATGCCCTTTCTTCTTTTCATTATCTGTTTGAATGCTCTCAACATATCACCAATAAACCCTTCTCATGATCTGCAAGCGTGCTTCCCTGCACTACACATTCGCCCAACTAATGGCGACACATGTCCTGCTTGAAGTGAGAAGGAGATCTCCATTGCATGAGCCAGAGCTTGCCTATTACAATAAAAGCTAATTAATATTAACTCGGTTTATTCATGCAACTTTATGGTCCCCTTCGAGTTCGAATTGGACATTTTTTGCTGTATGAACATTTATATCAATAGAGATGAGTCCACATTTTATGCATCATAGTGCAAGCAAACTGAGCTTCAAGATACCTCTTCCATAAATGACTGGCCACCATTAACTGGGATGAACTGTATTGCAAGAAACCTTGCTTTGCAATTATGAAAATGATCTATTATCCACTATGCATTGCATAACCTGCCCAAAAGCCTGCTCTATCTTCTTCAATTGATAACTGCAACACTGCCCCACTGCGGTGGTCTAGTGGCTAAGGTACTCGGGCTGCTGACCCACAAGTCGCGGGATCGAATCCCGGCTGCAGCGGCTGCATTTTCGATGAAGACGAAAATGCTGCAGGTCTGTGTGGTCAGATTTGGGTGCACGCTAAGAACCCCACGTGGTCAAAAATTTCCTGAAGAACCCCCCACTACGGCTTCTCTCATAACGATATGGTGGTTTCGGGACGTTAAACCCCACATATCAATCATTAGCTGAAACACTGGCAATCCCCGCTTACTCTTAACCACACAAGGCTCCTACTCCTAACATGTTCTCTCTTTTTGTCACGCGCACACACAACCACATTCGGTAAAAAACAAATTCCCTAGTTTTTTGTAATCTGACTACTGTGACTCAGTACAATTTTCGCCACTTACATTATTGTAATCAGCATTTTAAGATACCATGCATCAAGTTTTCCTTATAAAAATAACAGTGTATAAAACATTATGGCAATTACGATGGTTGCATGTTTCAGATTTTATGGCACATAAGTGATTGGTGCATCACTGTGCCAGCTACAAGGTAGCATAAAATGTCACAGTTTTACCAAAAAGATGAAGCAATGAATGTATAGCAACATGTTTTATAAAGCAAGGTTTGCATTTTTAGGAGTAATATTGCGCTTGCTAAGTAACCAAGTTTCCTGTGGTACGGCCAAAGTAGATGACCACAACAATGCTCGTGCGTAAATGATGGCATTGATGAGAAGTGCCTCCTGTGGGCAACTAGAGTATAAAGTTAGGAATGTTGGTAAGACATACTTAATCGACGTAGCGCGTTTTAAAACATAGGACAGGGGAAGGGACAAAAGGGAGCGCTTACTTCCAACAAAATTTCATGAGCGTACATATATATGCTCATGAAATTCAAAAACAACAGACAACAGACAAACAGATGAAAAACCCTCTATTGCCATGCGCTAAAACTTATGATCTCGAAAACAACAATTCTTTTTCACAAAGACCGAGAGAAGGATTGCTGACGCAGTTCAGCCCTAAAGTGTGTGTGTGTGTGTGTGTGTGTGTGTGTGTGTGTGTGTGTGTGTGTGTGTGTGTGTGTGTGTGTGTGTGTGTGTGTGTGTGTGTGCGTGCGCGCGCGTGCATGTGCACGCGTGCGTGTGTGTGTGTCAATGACGGCGGCGACAACAAAAACCAGCCGAGACTGTTGCAATAAAATCAAATAACTTAGGCAGCTAAGTAGCGTTTGCTGTCGAGTTAGTTGGTACATAGTTGAAGTAGAATTCATGGCTCAGATATTCAGACAGGGACAAGGAAACACAGATCCAAACAAGCCAAATGTGAACCAATGGAAGCATGCGCTTGTCGGCGTTTGCGTCTCTTTGTTCCTGTTTACGTATTTGCACCATCAATTTTATTCGAGGTGGAAAAATGTCCATCGTTTTATAGCTTACGTACATTACCTGCTTCTTCTAAAAAGGTAGCAGCTCTATCGATAGTACCACTAGTATCTACAAATTAAGGCAAGTCGCAAATATATACACGAGTTAAACATATAAGTACAGAAAAAAAAATCCAGCCAGCTCCACATCGCGAACATTGTTGAAACAGTGAAGCTCATGCTCCTCCCTCATCAGGCTTTATCGTACTTTTACATTTTTCAAGTCTTTCGTTCGTTGGCCCTTAGCTTCGGTGTCTCTTGCACAAACAACGCGGTTGGCTCGACGACGACGTGCCCATTCTTGCTCCGACTCCCACTGCAACTTGTGTCGGGCAGCTTCTTCTTCGGGAGAATGAGAAATGTTCGCCATCTTGAAAGCACGAATTCCTCGGCACAGACATTAACACGCTATTTTACACTCAACTATGTCTCACTGTCAACGTTCCCGATGCGTTTCTCGAAGGTTACCCCCTTGACAGCACCTGGCCTCGCTTCCCACAGCCCGACCTAGGCATCTTCCACCTTCACCTTCGGCTCTAATAGCACACGCAGCCCTCCCTTTCTTACTGAGGCTCACTCTCTCCACAATACGAGCACATGTACGTTATCAGCGCTACCACAACCCCAAACATGAAAACCTTGACTCAGATTTGATTGATATGTGGAGTTTAACGTCCCAATATCACCATATGATTATGAGAGACGCCGTAGTGGAGGGCTCCGAAAATTTCGACCACCTGGGTTTCTTTAACGGGCACCCAAATCTGAGCACATGGGCCTACAACATTTCCGGCTCCATCAGAAATGCAGCCGCCACAGCCGGGTTTCGAACCCGCGACCTGCGGGTCAGCAGCCAAGTACCTTAGCCACTAGACCACGGTGGTGGGGCCACCTTGACTATGAGCAATTTCGCTGTTAAAAAATTTCACACCTGTGTGCGGGAAGTTGGTGGTAATGTTCTCACTCGTCTTTTGTTTCTGAATCCTTTATTGGCTCATCAAACACCTTTTCATGGTGGAAGCATATTTTTTCTAAAAATATACAGTGAAACAGTAATCTGCTAACACTGTCTCAAGTTGCTATTTTCCCCTTTAGTTGTCATTTCAGGAATTTGATTAGAGCTGTTACTATTAAAAGAGCTCAATCAAGCAAAAACTTTGAAAGTACTCATTTTGTCATCAGGTCATCGTAGAAACTAATGAGTGAAAAACATCAATAACTTTAATTGCCCAGGCACCATAGTCGACCGGGCAAAAAAATCCTTATGTAGAACTTCCAACTTACCCCGGCAGCAAATCCAAGGCTTCCATCTAGAATTTTTCGCTGCAAGGACAGAAAACAAAAGAGAAGAGAGTCAAATTGTTAACCCCAATCATCCGAAGCTTTGAGCAGAAATAAGTGTGCCTGCAAAAAACACTGACAGACATGACAGGTGCCTACTGTTATGCGAAAAAAATACTTTCTCATGACAACAATCAAAGGTCGAGAAGCCTTCCTAATTAGCTATGACAAGGTATGAATGCCTCACAACAATGCCACCTTAACACAGTCGTTTATAAGTTGTATAAAAATTTGAAATTTTGAAAATAAAAAGTTAAAAAAAGAACATGGTTGCTCGGTAGACTTGGTGCAAAGAAAAAGTGAGAATGCCAAAGTATGCAGCGAGAAATTCAAATGAAAAACCAATTCTTTTACTTTGACCTTATTTGACGTTGTTTCAGACATTTGGGATTTTGTATGGCAACACTAAAAGCAGAACACTGTCTCTCTGGCTCTGGCGTTCTCACCCATTCACTGCTCTACAGTGACGGAGCAGAGTACAAAGGAATACACCAAAGTTTTTTCAGCCCAACAATGAACAGCATAAGTTATTGGTGAAAAGTGGTGAAAAATAAATAACATAATACAATTTCAAGGCATTAACAACTAGGTCTAAAGCATTAGGAAGAATAATAAAATAGACAACAATTTCAAGCACAGTAATAAACTAACAAGACGGCAATATCACTGCCTCAATAAATATTTATGTATACATCACAGAAATAAAGCAATATACGCAATGAAATAAACATATTAGCAGTGATTAGGTCACAAGCAAAAAGGAAGCATGTTTTCATGACCTTTGAAAAGCCAGTCAAATACGTATCTGTAGTTCAGACTGTACCAAGATTAGCCACTTAGAGGAAGATGACACAGTAGGATCCTGCAGTAAAACTTTACAGCCGCCAAATAAAAAATTCAAGAAGTTATTCTTTAGAATACGAAGAGGCCAAAACAGAAAATTGTGATGTTGTACATGCTTTGTCAACTGAGGGATTAGGAAGTATTCTCAAGCCAGATTCAACATGTTGCGAAATGTCATCACTCGATCTTGGATCAAGAAAAGAAAGTTTTGCGACCCCACTCCCGCCCCTCCACAAATCGATCAGGTCATAAAAGGTAAAAACAGTGCAAGATAGATTATACGAACGAAGAAACATACAGAACCAGCCCCAAGTCATGTCGGAAAGTCACCTTAGGAATGTCGTCAAATGGTACGACATTAGTAGAGACCATCGCCGTTTCTGAGAGGCTATTTTGGGCAACAAAGATTGGCACATCTGTCATCATCCCACCCTCAATGCCCATCAAAAAACACTATCATCATCACTGACGTAAAGAGATGAATTAAGAAAAGAATCGCCATAAAAACATGAGCAAGTCTGACGAAGTTCACGGTGAATGTCAGTGCTTTTCAGCAGTGATTCAACATTCAAGCTGTTACGGCAGCTTTGCTACTAATGCTTAAAATATGTGTAAAAAAAAAAACAATGATCTCATTGCAAAGACAGGAGCCCCTACTCAGTGAAGGGTTCAAATGTGCCTTTTATTTAGTTTCACTGCCCGTTAACATGAATCATAGCTCTTTCAAAGACGCACACCACATGGAAGTTCTTAAGTCTGTAACGGTGCTGCTAGCACACTTAAGGATGACATTTGGCATGGCCAAGGGCTTCCATTTAGAGTCGATGATTGCACTTGTCTCGAAATGTCGAACCTAGTGTCACTGACGCTATCCCGACGTCACTTCTCTGACAAGGAACGCAGCCTCACTCAAGCATACTCACAACAATTTTTTTAAAGATGTGCAGTCATGGGCTGCCAAAATTCAAAAAAGGTTACTAATCAGAATGCATTCTTTCATTTCGTTCAAGCTAGAATCCATAATGTCAGAGTAGTTTCAGTTTCTTGAATTGTTGTGAGGCGCAAAACAATGTTTTGCAACTGAAGTACATCACTGATCTGAGATTGTGCTTTCACAGTAGTACTTGTGGAACGTGTTCCACTTTGCGATTTCTTGTTGGTATTTCAGTCATCTACAAACACAAGTCAGAGTTTGCAAACACTGAACATAAAAGTGAAAGTGGCTTTGCCCTAGTGATGCCAAAGTCGAAAGAAGTGCGGAGCTCTGATGTATTTTTTTCTTTCCTTCTGGTTTTCTCTTTTGCTTTTTTTTCTGTATTTATTTATATATTCTTTCCTATTATTTTCCCCCTTTTTTTTCTTTTTTTGCTTCTCAACTGCTTTATCTTTCTCATTTTATATATATTTTTTTGCTTGCATTACACCAAGTGACAACAGCACACGACAGCCTGGGCCCGTCAAGTTCCATGCACTCGTTCCTTCCTTCATTGAACCGTCTTTCCCTTCTTAACATTCCATCCTACTTTCCGATATCATTATGTGTAGGTTTGTACCAGTATAACAAGATTATGCACTATCCTCGTCAAGTATAAAGGCTGCTTCTGTCAATGACTCGGGGCCCACAACAATGAACGTAAAAGTCACAAGAGCATTCTTTACGAACAATGCCTGATGCCTCAAACAGCAACACATAGACCTTCAGACAATAAAAAGCCAAGTTCACACGACTGCAAGACCAAGCTTGTGAATCATAAAAACAAACACACACATTCATAATTTCACAGGTGTACTTCTAGCCATGAAAAATACCTTCTTTTCTTTAGTTCTACACACACGTGCTTTCCTTGATTGACAGGTGGAATGGATGACTGGCAGGAAATGAAAGTCACAAGATGACTGATGGGATATAATGGGCAATGGAGCAAAGTGCACTGGATTATGACCACCGTAGCGTCTTTGACAGCAGCTGTTGTAGTTCATAATAGCCACTTGCTGGAGCCACTACAGTCCTTAACAAACCACTTGCTAGCATATACCGCTATCCTGACAAGATAAGACACCGCAGGACGTGTACAGTAAATGGAACGCAAGCACACCATGATGGTTCAATTAACAATATAGGACTGACGTACAGTGCAATAGCAGACCGGTAGCACATGGTACATACTGCTAATGCAGAACGCTACCGGATAATTACTAGGCAAGAGCGGGAAGCATGAAGTACTTACATCGATAACACAAAGTAAGAAGGTCACAGTGCATAAACAGGCATACTTCGATGCTGCTGCCACTAAAATAGCTTACCAGTGTGATAAAACTGTCTCATACAGTCAAAACACCCGCAATGCAATATGCATGCTTGCAAAGGAGATGGTAACCTTCTGCTTTTCAATAATGCCAGATTTCCAGCACATGGATTAAAATGCAGCAAAGTGTACGATTAGCAAATATGCGTAATGAACAGCAGCACAGCAACACCTTTACAGAAAAAAAAGGCACACGAAACCAGTCGGTGTGTTGTTGCGCTGCCATTTAATTATGAAGTACGACCAACAGGCTCAAATTTGTCTTGTTATAACAAACGTGCAGTCAGATCCTTGAGAGAAGCACGGTAATGGAACATATTGCTACAACAGCTCGTAATAACATTAACGAACCAGTAATCGAGCGTCGTGGTTATTTACAGAATAACTAAAGTGACACAGGAAATGAGGATTGAATGAGAAAAGGCATCGGGAGTCAAACAGCAACAACAAGATGAGTAACGTAACCAGAATTCAAAGTGTGTGATATGGGCAAGTTTGCAAGTGTCTGCAGTGACTGTGCAAAAATGTTTTGGACAAAGGGCCCATATACTTGAAAAATACCAGATAAGAGAAATTTTTATGAAAAAGCAAACTTTATGTAAGTGAATCCAATCACACGGGCAGTGACCAAGCTGTACCGCTAGATGGGCTGTAAACAATTTTAAAAACTGCACAGCTTTGGCTACAAGAAAAACGCTCGGGAAAGCCAATTCCAGTCGCCAAAAGTCGTTTGCCAGGAAAATTCCGTCAATCTGTGATGGAATTCGAACTTGACACGCGTTTCCAATGAATAAACTACACAGAATCCATCATTACGAAGATACACGCGACGAACTCGCAATCGTGATCAAACTTCGAAGTCGTGATTGGCTCATCTTTTGCAAGCCGTGGAAATGAGCCAATCGCAATTGACTATTCTGCGCGGATCGGCCTGGATTGCGATTGAACGTGCATCGTATGACGCCGCGGTGTCACGGCGATGAGGCTATCACGATTGGCCCCGTCTACAGAAGTGTACGCCGAAAGTTTTAATTCCACTCGCAGTCGGAACATACGTGCACAGTGAAAATGCGTCAATCATACGAAAGTGGTCGAAACGTGCTCGTAAGTTTCCCTCATTTGGTTATTTTTTATTGTAATTGTAACGTTTAGATTAAACGATTACAGGTCATGAGGCCGCCAGCTTGAACTATCGGCAGCAGTGCCTATCTCCCATACACAGACATACACCAGCTGATAGCAAGATGCGATATGGTGCACAATATAGACACCAGTTGAGCGCTTTTTCTCGCACACAATCGCTGTAAGAAGGCACGAGATGCAATCAAGTGCAGGTGGTGCGATCTGCACTTGTGAATGCACACGCGCACACGACAGCGGCAACGCACGGAGGAAACAGCTGTTTTTGAGATGGCCCGCCACCGTTCCGGTGAAACTGTCGCCCGTTTTTAAACTCTCACCTTGGTCGAATTCAACACGAATACAAGTGCGGCACCGGATGCGGTCAGTCCCCAGGTGAATAGCGTTCCCAGGATAGCCTGGTTGAGCGGAGACAGTCCCTGTATCATAGTTGGGCGCGCGAGGTTACCAAAGCGAAGCGTCCTGGATCACGTACGGGAGCACATGCATGCCCGCATTCTGCGACGCCGCCATGTGATAAGGGAGCGACTGACAGCGCCGCTTTGTGGTGCGGCGGCACGTGGAACTGAATGCATCACGAAATGTTGATTTCGAACCATTTCAAATTGCTACAAACGCGTGTAAAATCTGTCACGTTTGGTAGTGCTGTAGTTAATCATGAAGAAAGCTGAAAGAGGGCAGGGGAACATTGTTTATAAAGAAGGCTCGAGATTGTACTTCACGCTGTCTTGGTCGGTGAAACGAACGCTAAAAATGTGTACAGAAAAAAAAAGTGAAACGGTCAGTGAAACGTCAGTGAAACGAACTATTCACCTTTTCATAAACGCCTCCCTGGGCACCGCCATAGCCCTCCTTGGGCTGTGCAAATCGGCGCGTCCCCTCGAAAATGCACTGACAACGCTGCACCCTTAGCCTTTGTATTCCCGCGCACAGCCCATCATGGCGGTGTGTTTTTTTCCTTCCTATGAAAAGGTGTATACTCACTGGCGCGAATAGTCTTGAGAGGCATGACAGTATCCAACACCTCTCAAGACGTGTTGATCGTCCACCTCAGTGGAACAGTGGATACGGTGCTTGGCTGCTGACTCGAAGGTCACGGTTTTGATCCCAGCCATGGCGGTCGCACTTCAATAGAGGTGAAATGGTAGAGGTCCTCGTAATGTGTGATGTCAACGCATGTTATGGAGCACCATAGAGCCAAATTTCCGGAGCCCTCGGCTACGGCACCTCCTGTAAGCATATCGTCGTTTTGCGACGTAAAACTCCAGGTATTATATTAAGTCATGGTGATAACTCCAACAAGTACAACCGCTCTTCTCATGGCACAGCTTCACCGTGGCTTTCGCACTAAGCTTCGCCAGCCGTGCGCCACCGGAGCTAATCGCGGTGGCCACAATTTTATGTTCGACAATGACGCTTGATTAGCGCATGACGAAATGCAGGCCCCACACTGACGTTGAAGGCGACTGCCTACATATTCTCGAGGCCAGCCGGAGCAGCTACAGCCTTCATCTTACAATTACGTGCTTGTTATCGTGAGTGTCGAATGAAAGCGCATGTCACTGGGTGAAAAGCTGGATGTTTCGCGCAAAAGCACTGATGATGACGATGGTGGCCTAAAGGCATGGCTCATGCCCATTTTGGAAGATTGGCCAAGAAACGATGACTTATAGAGTGGATCACATATTACTCTTAAATCTAATGAACTTTAAAACGGTTAGAAGAAATCAAATTTTACTAATTGAGATATTTGCAATCAAAATCGCCTTGATCCGATTAAGATTAAGCAGAACGGATATCCCGGTGACAATGACCTAATGAGGAGGCTCCGAAGAAGAGAATATTAGAAATAATGAAATCCAACCTGATTCGATTAAAAGCCGCTTTAAGAATGTTTTTTTTTTTTTCAGTGACTTGCAGCGACTACACGGTAAAAAATAATGCTCCATTGTTTCATCCTTGTTACAGAATAAGCAAAGAGGGGAAGGAGCCAGACCAGCTCTATGCATGCAGTAACTCAGTTTTGGAACTCTACAAGGTAATTTCGTAAAAATAACTTCTTTGGGTGTTGACCAGAACTAACTACGCCAAGGGAACAAAAGGTGTCGATGTTCGTTTAGGTCAGTGATTATTGTTTCACCCAACATTACTAGATACTTTTTTTCAGTTTGCAAACTGCGGCGCCGCGAGTGTCACCCAACGTGTCACCCTTCCCTGTACCGGTCAAAAAGCCGCAAGCGCTTCCCTCTCGGCGGTGCCGTCTGACAACGGCACCGACGCTGTCAGCGTTGGCGTGATCTGCATGGTGTCGGGTGTTTTTTAATGTCTTCAACTCAGTCATCGCTTTCCCTGTGAGCTACACAGCTCACACGTGTCGTGTGACGGTTCTTGAATGTGAGAAAACATGCCTCGCTGCTTTGTGATTGGTTGCCGAAGTGGGTACGATTCGACGAAATCCGCGGCCGAAAAGATACATTTTTTCAAGCCTCCCGCTGACGAGGTGCGCCTTCAGAGATTTCAACCATAAATTAGAAAGCAAGGAAAAGGTGGCTGTAGCAAACAAAAAAGCACGTCTCCTGTAACTCTGGCTCTTGCCTTTGAAGAAAAGTGGCTTCCAGTTTGTTTGTTTCAGTGCTCAGTAAATTGTGTTTAATTTGACTTTGTTCAGTGTTCAATAAATTGTGTTTAATTTGACTTTGTGTTCTCGTCATCTCGCGCATCTTATAGCCTTAAAAAGGCCAAATTTTTATTGAAGTAGTTCGGTATCTTTCTTCTAAAATAATGCGAATCATACGATTCAGTTATCTGGAACGAACAAGTCGTTCTGGGCTTTACACTTTAACATATCCGGCGTCATTAGATGGCTGTAGTGCGTGGCTCATCGTACAATAATATCGAAGGTTCTAAGGGCCAAAACCACGATATGATTATGAGGCACGTCGTAGTGAAGGGCTTTGGAAAATTTAACCACCGGGGGTTTCTCTAACGTGCACCTGAATCGAAGTGCATAGCATAGAAAGATACCGAACTACTTCAATAAAAATTTGGCCTTTTTAAGGCTATAAGATGCGCGAGATGACGAGAACACAAAGTCAAATTAAACACAATTTATTGAACACTGAACAAAGTCAAATTAAACACAATTTACTGAGCACTGAAACAAACAAACTGGAAGCCACTTTTCTTCAAAGGCAAGAGCCAGAGTTACAGGAGACGTGCTTTTTTGTTTGCTACAGCCACCTTTTCCTTGCTTTCTATTTTATGGTTGAAATCTCTGAAGGCGCACCTCGTCAGCGGGAGGCTTGAAAAAATGTCTCTTTTCGGCCGCGGATTTCGTCGAATCGTACCCACTTCGGCAACCAATCACAAAGCAGCGAGGCATGTTTTCTCACATTCAAGAACCGTCACATGACACATGTGAGCGTGTACCTCACAGGGAAAGCGATGACTGAGTTGAAGACATTAAAAAACACCCGGCACAATGCAGATCACGCCAACGCTGACAGCGTCGGTGCCGTTGTCAGACGGCACCGCCGAGAGGGGGCGCGCTTGCGGCTTTTTGACCGGTACAGGGAAGGGTGACACTCGCGGCGCCACAGTTTGCAAACTGAAAAAAGTATCTAGTAACGTTGGTTTCACCAGAGTCTTGAAATATGGCACGCCTTCGACATAAGTCGTATCCGTGTGCCGTAAGCCGTTCCAGCCGCTCCAGCCGTGCCACCTTTGCCCTCGCGCACGTCGACGATCGCATCATGTCGGGACGACGGGGACCCAAACTGTGAGGCAGCGTTTTTCTCTTGCGAACTGAGAACTCTACGCGCTGGACTCGGAGTAAGCGTAGCCGCGAGCTCTCCGCATGCTAGAGGTCTGACTCTCGTACATGTTGCGTGACGCGTGGCGTGTAGGGTTGGACATATAGTTTTGTTTTCACCTGCCACTTCGTTCTCTAGTGTATAATATAACGCTTCTTTTGTTCGCATCCATTGTTGATGTTAATCCTTTTTCGTCCGCTATCAACAAACACAGTGACGAACGTCCTTAACCATCACAATTTCTGGCGTCCGCGAGACAGGACTAAGCTCTCGCGTTACATCTGAGAGCCTCACGTTGTTGGTGTGTAACGGACGAGAATGGACGACAAGAGAAAGCTAGTTAAGCTTGTGAAGGAGATGGGGCTGAGTGGAGAGGCTTTGCTGGCATGGGTGAGCGCTGAGGGAAAAAAATGAGGGACCAGAGAGCTCGGTAACGAGGCCCGAGACCGCGCTGGTCCAGGCATCTCCGCCACCACTGCTCGAGAGTCGTGAGTCCACGGGACTGTTCTTCCTCATCACTGTGTATTGTGAGAAAAGTTGTGTAATGTGCGCGTGAGTGTCAGCGAATCAGCTGATGACCTGTGGTGGCCCATAGAGGTGGCGTGCCACGATTGGGCCACGGGCGACCATTACGTGGCAGTAGGCTGTGTGGCTGGGGACGAGCCGGAGCAGCGGCAGACGGGAGACAGCGGACCGAAGCGCCGGACGAAGGCGATCCAGCTTCCGGCCAGGGAACGCGGCCGTTCACGCTACTGCCGTCCTACTACCAGCTGGGGCGGCGTTGCCGGCACGAGTACTGCATCTCGGGGCGCGGCCTGGCCTGCTGTTCTCTTCCTTGCCGAGGGCATCGCGGATCTCGGCGAGGCGTCTCCACGGTCAGCCGTTCGACACAGCGATGAACGTGGCCTGGCTAATGGTCACGGTTGCGTCGAGCATCGCGTCTCGGCGCACGTTCTTCGCTGGACGGGCTGGCCATGCCCCGCATGGAGCATCGCGTCTCCGATGCGGGTTGACTGCTCCGTGGCCGCACCCACGCCATCAAGCCCCGGTGTCACCAGAGCGTCGCACTTCGGCAAGGGACGAGCGAGATGTTCTGCCGGGCGAGACGCGGGAGTGCGCACAGAGGAGCACGGAGCCGGGCGAGGATTCAGGGTGGCCGAGGATCTAGATGCCAGGGGAGTTGCTGGCTGAATCTAGGATCGCCGAGTGGTGCCGAGCGACGCGCCAGACTCGGACGTGGGCCACGAGCTCATGAGCTGCAGGGTGCACACGAGGGTACCTGGCGGTGCCCTGGCCAAGAAGAAGGAACATGCGGAAAAGAGAGCTCGAGGGTTGAGGCCACGAAGGCAGAGGAAGCGGTGCGCCGCTCGAGAGGACGAGTTCCTGGCAGCGTTCCTGAGCCGGACGTGGGACCCGTACGTGTCGGCCAGGTCGAGCTCCGGTGTGTCCGTTCGAGGTCGAGTCCGTCGGCCTGTACAAGGTCCAAGGACGGGGCCTGCCGAACGGCTCCTGCCTGGGTGCAGTGGCCGGGAGCAGGTTCGTGGGCGAGGCCTACCGGGTGTGGTCCTCGTGAGGCGTGGCCTGATCCTGGACCTCCGGAGTTGCGACCCTGACTGCTGGGTTGGCCGCGACGTCCGACTCAACGGCGCTGCACACGGTAGCGTATCCGTGCGTCGTCAGCCGTTCCACCCATGCCATGAAATAAAAAGTTCATGTTAATCCTTTCTCGTCCGCTATCAACAAACATAGTGACGAACGTCCGTTAACCATCACACACGCATTATGAGTGCTGGTGTGAGAATATTTGAAAGTACCGGACCATTGAGAGCGGCTTTCGCCAGGGCGTCTGCCATTTCATTCATTTTTATTCCCATGTGTCCCGGAACCCAGATCAATCAGAATAAAGTTATAAGAGTTGGGAACAGAAAATGAAACTTGCGTGATAAATACGAGTCATTATTGGAGGCGAGCGCCTAACACCAAGATAGCGAATCAGTAACTATGACCACACGAGGAGGCTGGTGGGCTGAGCTTTCTTAATGCCATAATTCTCCTTTTCTGCATGGCCATGTGTTGTGCGGTGAGCGCTTGGATTTGAGACAGTAACTTAATTCGTGGCATGTTGCTGTCTTAAGCGAACAGGTGGCGCAAAAGACCAATTATTTACTAGATTCTCAATAGGCATACATTCTCATGTCAATGAGCAGCATGACATATAATTGTGTTGACATTTCATTTTAACACCTGACGCTTCCTTCAGCTTATAATAACAAGCTTGAACAACATAGCTGTTTTAGCTTGGTGAACTTTCACATTAACGAAATTTTCATGGGGTCCGTTCGAATTCATTCACTGGTCCACTAAAATAATAAGAGAAGTCAGGGTCAGTGAACACCATACAGGGGCCGTACTTTACAGCTTCTCCAGTGAACTATCTGTGCCGAATGCTTGGGTGGTGATTGAGGAAGTATGTCTGTTCATGATGATGGTCCTTTCATTTTGCAACAACAAGATCCAATATTTCTCATGTTCACTGTGCGCTTTCTTCTATAGAATAATACTTAATTGTCATCTCGGTTGCGTCTCTTTTCTCAAGAACTATGTTTTCACTTGGAAGGGTCAGTGATCATTGAATGCATAAGCTGCACAGTCTGGCGCTAGCAAAAATTTTTTTCGCAGGTATAAAAGGTTCGCATGATGTGTCCGTAATACATGATAAGTGGTGTGTGGTATCTGTTTCACCCGGGATCACTGGGAACATTTCTGCGTGACGTCACCAGCGCATGTGCCACTCAAACCTTACAGACTTTTAAAGCGATAATTGCACTCTATTCCTTCGGCTACGAACACATGAAAGGATTTTGTGTGCATGTTTCTTTATATATGACAAAACTCAATCGTCGACAATGACCTCCTTCAAGAGAAACTGCGCAAATAATGGTTGGCTTATCAGTTGCCCCTTGCAGATACATCTCCCTACAATGACTTGGAGTGGGCTTGATAAGACTCTTGCGAGGAGTCCGACAACGGAAGTTGTACATCGCTGAAAGAATGTCGTTGTTGCTTCACCATCAGCCTATAGGGAACGCCAATATTGAAAGTCTATATGTGTTTGTTTGTTGCTTCATCACCAACGAACGTGCATGCTCTGGGTGATTTACCAATACATTGTTTGGTTTGGCTCCTCAAAAATATATGGCACATACCCGCTCTGAGGGGTAAACCAAGAATTCGATACTTTCAAGTGTGCTTACTTGGTGACCAACGCCTCCTAGAAAACTTGAGCCTGGAATGTGAGCCACGAACGTGCCACCCTACCCTCGGATTTTACCCTCCCCCTCCGGTACGGAGGCGAATGCCTGTGGCGGTCGCCCCCTGCAAATACAGCAATGCTCTCACAGTTGCCTCCGAGCAGCTGCGATCTCACGTGACTGAGCTGTACGGTAATGTCACGTGTCAAAGTGGTACGGAGGCAGGCGGTCCCACGCGGCGGACGGTCGCAACACGCGGTAGGAAGCATGGCCTCCAAGATTTTCTGTGCTGGCAGCAAGAATTGAAGAGAGAGCCACGTTCCAGGCATAATTTTTCTAGGAGGCGTTGTTATGACTTGTGCATTTGCACGCCTCGTGCGTGATATCTGCCACGAACTTGATTGATTGATCAATTAATTGGCCCTCTTAACCTGGCGCATCCCACTGAGACGTCCTCACTATGCCACCGATCGCCAGAGAGAGGGAAGACCCCTCAACCCCTTTTTTTATCCGGTTCCCTATTGGCTACGTGTCTCAATCACTTTCCACATACAGGGATTCGTGCTGGGGCCGGGAAGTAAGAGACGTCACGATCTTTTCTTAATCATGGACGCATTTAATTCAATAGCGAGTGCAAATAGCGTACACACACACTGTCCGTGAATGGCATCTCTGTTACACGAAATTCTAACACATCAACAAATACTCGCGACACGCGAAACAGGATACATAAGCGAAGTAACGGTGACAATACAAGGGTGCCTCAATACAGAGTAAACACACGACACAAATGATAAAGTGATAAATTAACGAAACCGCGCAATGTCTCAACTGCCGCATCCCTTCCCGCAAAGCTCGTTTAAGTAAAGGAGGTGAAGTTCGTCTCACAGAATGTCCGTGTAGTCGTGTAGTTGGCTGCTCGAGTAGGGGCCGAAGGTTGGTTCATCGCGTCGAGGTCTGATCTGTCCCCTTTTGTCGCCGTCCACTTCTTTTTCTCCCCTGGGAATGACTCTCCTCGCCTCTCCCCTTCCTTGACACGTGACCACTTTTATCGGGTTCCGACTCTGCCCTACCAGGGCACCAAACCAATCGCCGCTATCCACGCGGCATATTTTCTTCTCAGTCGAAGTGTATCATCTTCGGCGGCCGCCCCCGCTGCTTACACCAATAGAAAACCCTCTCCGAAACAAAGCCGAGCAAGTAACAATGTACAAACTCAAGCCTCAGAGAGAGAGAGAGATGGGCGAGCTATCCCAAGACACTTTAATTACGGGCGAACGATGGTCCCGATGCTTCCGGTACTTGATGAACCGATGTCCAGACCAAGCCTGAACGTTTCCATGCAGCTCAGTGTCTCCCGCGAAATTCTCCGTAGCCGTCGCTTCTTCGTCATTCAACGCCGCGGGTGGCCATCCGCGCAGAACGCGGTAATGGGCCCTGGAGCCACGGAGGCTGACGAAAAGTCAGGTCGGACTCGGCACAGGCGCTGTGACAGGGTCGCATTCCCCGAACCAACAAAAGGTGCTCCGCTGCTTCCCCATGCCACAAATCTCAAGGGTGCGCGCGGATTACCTCCACAGTACATTGTCACACTGTCTGTAGACCACAAGGCGCCGCCCGGTCCTCGTGTTTGCGTGGGGGGGGGGGGGGGGGCGAGAACAGTAGAAATAATCCTTCCAGGTACTCCACTCCGGAATGCCCAATCGTTACACCGAAGGTTTTCTTTTCCTTTTTTTGATGCGTGGGTTTAAGAAACTAGCGAAAACAACTTGAAAGGACCGGGGTTCAGTCCGTGTTTGCGGGGACGTCACATCACTATGGGGGACTGGCCATGAAACGAGCGGTACCTTCTTCGTATTCTCAATTTTATTTTAGTATTTGTGTTTGAAGTTTAGTGGAGTATTTTTTATAATTCATGTAGATAGACTTTTTGGGACACAAAAAAATGGTTTATGGGTCTCTGACGGCCTTATAAGATCGAAAGCCCGACATGAGAACAGCACGGAAAAAGAATACTGCCATCACAAACACAATTAAAACATAATAAAACAGAACATGGTGTGATACCAAATTTCCACTGTTACTAAACAATAAAAGCATGAATGACACGGTACTTTCATGCAATTATAACAAAAGCAGTCCATTACGTGATATGCATACGTAGGTGCGGCATAATCGACTACTTGTGTTTTAACTAGAACAAATTACCATGGTATTGATGTTTTTTGTCATTTAATGTAACGATGATCATTCGTGATCAAACTATATTCTGTGTTGATATTTGTTTTATTCTGTTCTATGTAAGAAGATTTCAAAGTTTTCCGAGTATTCACGCAGCGCAAGTATATAAATATATACATCGTCAACCGATAAAAAAACACATAATTTTATCTAAGCTGTACGAATTCCTTTCATAAAGTTCCCCTTATCCTGTGACTAATTTTCTTATGACAGCAAACTTGCGGTTTCATCGTTCAACCTATCTTCCCGCCATAGTTGGCCGCGCTTCTCCATTTTTGGCGACCGCCACCGCTCTCCGTCGCTCTTACTGACGCCCTTGAAGCAACTTATGAATGAAGGAAAGAATTGGAAATTTAAAAGCTCGTTTTCCTTGTTAGACACAATATTAATGAGAACTAACAGACAATGATGCCAACGAAAGTACAACCAATGGTAGTAGTTGTAACTGTATAAAATATAAATGCGAAGAAAGAAAAGTGAATGGAAAGGCACCAAACCTGCGAATCCAAGGTCGCTGGCTGGGTCCCTGCCGATGGCATGTTATCGTTTTGTTCACTTTTCTTTTCTTCCCATACACATTACAATGCAAGCCACTCGACCGGTTTAAGTAAAGCTGAATAGAACAATACTCGAGCTCGGGCACCCTGCTCGTTCTATGAATTTTATTTCAAATCACGGTTTAAACCTTATGTGCGTAAAACAATACAAGCCACATTAGAAAAAAAATTACCGCCATGGTCTGATTTGTGTCTCCCCCTAGTGATTTTTCCGGATTAACGCCTCGTATTCCGTGGGAACTTGCATGGGTCTACCTGACTCGATCGCTGCTGTCCTCCGCTGCGTTTGCCGTATACCTTGGTTACCTTGGTACCCGTTCCGAAGTGAAGCTTTCGTAAGTCATAAATTTCCGCGGCTGGCCACATGGGTGATACGCCCGGCGCCGGCAAGTGATTTTTGAATAATGATTTCCTCTCGTTGATGGACTTTTCGTCGATCGGCCGTTGCTGATGTAGAAATATCATCTTTTGCCGAGGTGACTCATCATTTCGCTTTGGCACATTTCATTGTCACATAAATAGGCACACATGACCGTCGTTGTTCCGTAGAGCAACAGAAGTGTTGCTCTTCTAAGCACGTGGGTGAAGATCCAATTACCCACCTCTGGGAAGGAAAAAAATAACATAGCGTTTCTCAGTGTCACAGAACGAAAAAAATAGAGAAAGAACAAAATGAAGGAAGAGGTAAAAGGAGAGAGCGAGAGAAAAAACGAAAGACAGAAAGGAAGAACTGAACATGGAAAGAAAGAAAGAAAGAAAGAAAAGTTCCCGATAGAGAAAGGGCTCGAGAATGTTCCGCTCAATGGTTGACCGCCAGTTGTCTTTATAGCTGGCTAAACGAATGCGGAAGATCAGGCCCGTTGTCACCTGGTTTTGCTGCATCTAAACTTCGCGATTTCATACGCACGCAGGAACACCTGGACACAGCACATACGACGCACCGCTGAGAGGATTGACGTTTGTGCTAACTTCTTTTCTTCGGCCAAAGTAAACTTTTATGGAACTCATTAATCCTCGTTCATGTTCGATACAGACACTATAGGGTGACTTGTTTCTTGCGTTTAACTGTAAACAATAAAATGACGCATGCGGTGCTCTAACCCAGAATATGTAGGTACGCCTTTAAATAACTCGACTGGCCGCTTGCCGACATGAGCGGGGCCTATGTTTCAATTTGGTTCGAAGCCCATGGGACCACCATATGCAGCATCTATTTTTGACATCAGCCTCAATTCGCAGTGTGTATAGCTTCACGTTCATGTGTACAAACATTGGTCGAGACGTTTTGGACTATGAAATTCTTCATTAGTGCTAGAGCGATTTAGACGTATGCCTAATGAAGTTTTTACTCTACACTGCAGCATTTAACGCGATAGTGCCGTTCACGGAGTCGAGGTGCACGAAGGAGTTTGATCTGTTCGTAGACCCGTATGCAGTGAGGCCACATAACTCCGTTAATCGAAGGTCTCACTATCTTTAAAATGCGCAGCCATAAGAAAAACCCAAGGCACGCGCGAACACACACGCAATGAGTACGCACACATGCGAATTAAAAATTAAATCTATCTTCGCGCGGCAGTTAGTTTCGATAGCAGCTCATATTCGAGAATGAAGCTTTGAAAAGCACGCGTCGAACAGCCCTGATTTTTATTCATGCAAAGGAACCCACGGGTACGTGGCAAATAGACTGTAGCGCTAAACATGTGGCGTGGTGGAGGGGCGAAATGCGAGAACGGAGAAAGAAAGTGGTCTCATTTATTCTACTGCCTGTACCCTCCCCTTAAAAATGGGTTTTTGCTTTACTTATATTACGTTTTTCATATCCTCAATTTGTTAGGACATTTAAGCAAACCAAACAGGATTCCACAAAGATTGTTGCGATCACAACATAACATGACAAAGAAGTCAGAAACCTGCTAAAATGAAAGCCGTATAGATGGAATGAAATTGCCCTCTTTCTCTTTTTCCTTCTTTTTTTGCCACTACGGACACGCATGATGAGTACCATGCGTGTCCTACTGAGTAATAAGAAGACTTCGTCTGCGCAGACCGCACTGCAAGTGCTGGACACCCTGGGTCCGGTACTTGCAGCTCTAAGGTAAAACCATGGCCAGCGAGGCACCGTCGTTTCGAGTGGAAGCCAAGAATGCATCTACCTTTCAGTGGAACGCCAGAGGACTTAAGTCGCGCATGTTTGACTTTAGACAGTTTGTATTTGTCAACAGTTTCCCCATTATTGTGATTTGTGAACCCAACCTGTCTGCTTCAATCAAACTGTCAGGATATGGGTGCTTTATGTCCTCCACTCACAGAGACTACAGCAAGGTTATTGTATTCAAGCGCCGTGACCTCACTTACGTTCACCACACAGTCTCGCCTGATGAAGAGAATCAATATGTGTGCCTTACTGTGAAGAATGATAACGTTACTTTCACGATTATCGAAGCTTACATATCTCCATCAAGCCGCCTTGGCTGCGAGCGCCTACATGGTATTCTGACATCGACTCCAAGCCCATAGGTGATCACTGCGGTGACTTTAATGCCCATCATTTCCTATGGGGAAGCTCCAGGGTCAACTCTAGAGGAAGAAAATTGGTGTCCTTAGCCTCGGGGTATGAACTCTGCGTTTGGAATGATGGAAGCCATACATATTTACGCGGATCAGCCTATAGCAGCTGCCTGTACCTTACATTCGTTTCTCGCTCACCAGGAAATTGAACCGGTTTTCGGGTCTGGAAACGCGGGGCAGCGACCATATACCAACTTACCTGTATATAGAAGGTTTCACCAGCTCGAAGTCCTCAAGAGGCCTCAAATACACCGATTGGTCGAAATTCAAAATGTTAATGGAAGACTGCTGTACCAACAGCTCATCATATAACCTAGAGGACTCGATAAAGGATGTCCTGCAGAATACCACGCATTCACTGTTGACTAGTCACAAGCGCACCGATTTCGACATTGAGCTTGAGAAACTTCGCGCAATACGCCGTCGTGCAGAACGAAGGTACCGACGGACAAAGTGCATGGATGATTTAAGGCTGGCTAGGCGCATTCAAAAGAAAATGCAGCGGCACATGGATAAACGGGCTAGGCGACGTTGGACATCCTTCTACGAGTCGTTGGTTCCGCGAAAGCCCCTATCACTGACATGGCGAACTGTCCGGGGTCTTAGCAAAACCTTTGGTCACCGACGCCCGTTTACATCTCTGGCACTTCACGTATACAATGCAGAGATATTGACGTCGCAGAATTCTTCTGTAGAAGAATTGCCAGTTATTCCAATTTCACGGTATCAAGAATGAAAACACTTGACAACACATCGTCCTCCCGTGATCCCCGTATGGAATGCCATTTTTCTATGGATGAGCCAGAGGCGGCACTGGCACTGTGCGGACGTTTGTCAGCACCCGGACCTGACGGCATTACCTATCGTGCCCTTTGTAATCTTGGAGACGAAGCTCGGAAGGCACTATTTCACCTATACAACGACTCCTGGCAGACGGGTACGATTCCCCAAGCATGGAAGTCAAGTCGCCTCATTCCACTTCCATAGGCTGGTAAATCTTTGGATATTGCCTCGTACCGTCCTATCGGGCTTGCCAGTTGTGTCGGAAAAACATTAATGAAACAAATGATTCTAACACGAATGAAGTGGTATTTAGAGCACTACGAAATCTATCCAGTATCCATGACCGGATTCAGGCGTGGCTATTCGTCGATCGACAACGTTGTTGATCTGGTGACATATGCTGAACACCAGAAAGCATGTAAGAGACTGTGCACCACCCCGTTTGTAGACGTTAAGGGGGCTTACGGCAATGTCACCCATGAAGCCATCCTTAGTGCTTTGGAAATAGTAGGTCTTGGTGGCAAGATATATATATATATATATATATATTATATATATATATATATATATATATATATATATATATATATATATATATATATATATATATATATATGGGTGTGCAGCTACTTACAGCTGAGATCATTCTACGTGATGACAGCGAATGGCCCAACACCTGATTATTGCAGCAGCCGAGGAGTTCCTCAGGGAAGAGCGCTAAGCTCACACTTTTCAATCTAACTCTCATTGGACTACTCGAGTCCTACCTAATACTGTAGAACTTTCTATCTACGCTGATGACATCTGCATTTGGACATCAGGTGTGACAATGCCTCTGCTTCGCGCACGCCTTCAGAAGGCTGCTACAACGACGTCATGCTACCTTCGTAAACAAGGTCTCGAGGTGTCCTGCGGAAAATGTGGAGTAGTAGTGTTCACGCGGAAACCAATGTCTGCTTACAGCGTATCGTTTAATGAAGAACACATATCGTTCAGCAGATCCCACAGGTTCTTGGGAGCCATAATAGACAGAAACCTGTCGTGTACTCCACACGTGAAGTGGACTCCACACTGTGAAGAAGCGGCTGATCGCTACATGTCACATGTTCAAATTCCTTGCAGGAAAGTATTGAGGAGTGCCCATACCATCCATGCTAACTCTGTACAGAGTGCTGTTTATCGGATTAATATGGTACAGCTTACCTCCAATATCTAACACCGGCAACACCAACCTGCACACAATTCAGAGCATTCAACCCTATAAAATATGCCTTTTATTACCCCGCGGTGCTTCAACGGCTGACACCATTGCCATCGCTCAAGATCACTCAATCAAGACGCATATTATTACCGAGACAATGCGCATGCACATCAGGCATTATACCAGGACCACTTCCTACCACCTGGCGAGCCTCGCTGCTGAAAGGCCCCGCACGGCATATGGTGCCACTGGCTGCAAGCATCATTCATCGATTACTGAGGCACACGCACCTGCATCAAAGTCACTACTTTCTCATTAGAGCTTGGGCCGGCAGCGAGTTTACCTAATGACTCCAGGAAGGTGGAGAAAATCGGACTTACCGACACATGCCCTGAAACAATTGAGTCTATTCCTACTGGAACAAAACTACAGCAACCACGTGCACATTTACACGGATGGCTCTACTACGCCGTCTAGTTCAGGTGGAGCAGTGCTTATACCATCACAAGGAGTAACTCGGCGGTTTACGACTTCACATGCGACAACGTCCCCGACGGCAGAACTCGAGGCTCTGCGTAGTGCACTGGAACTCATCAATTCTGAAGAAAGGCCAGGTAAATGGGCCGTGTTTTCTGACTCAAAGCCAGCGTAACAGTGTCTGCGGTCAGTTTTCCGACGCGGATGCCATGACCAGTTCACTTACCAAACCGTGAAACTTCACCCCCTCTTAATACAAAAAAGCCACGACATCGTCTTTCAATGGTTACCTGGGCATTGTGGTATAAGCGGATTGATTGATTGATTTCTGGGGTTTAACGTCCCAAAACCACCATTTGATTATGAGAGACGCCGTAGTGGAGGGCTCCGGAAATTTTGACCACCCGGGGTTCTTTAACGTGCACCCAAATCTGAGTACACGGGCCTACAACATTTCCGCCTCCATCGGAAATGCAGCCGCCGCAGCCGGGAATCGAACCCGCGACCTGCGGGTCAGCAGCCGAGTACCTTAGCCACTAGACCACCGCGGCGGGGGGTATAAGCGGAAATGATTCTGCAGATCGTGCTGCTCGCACATCACATGAAGAAACAAACAGCGTTCCAATTCCGCTTTCAAGAGCGGACGTGGCGAGGCAGATTCGTCAACTGGCCCGCAGTCTCACACTGACTGAGTGGAACAAACCAAGCATACGACGCACAAGACTGCACGAGCTTGACCATTCACTACCACTCCGGCCTCCATCCAGCCGGCATCGACGTGAAGCTTCGCTTCTCTATCGCCTTTGGCTGGGAGTTGCTTTCACTAAAGCTTATACCACGCTAATAGGAATGACTGACCGTGCGGCATGCTATGTTCGCGGCACCGATGAAAATATCGAACACCTGCTGTGCTACTGTCCTCGATTTGCCTCAGACAGACAATCACTAGCCAACGCAATGCGGCGACTGGATGATCGGCCTCTTTCTGTGCAGGTGCTATTACAGCAGCGTCCAAATCCCTCGATAGCCCACAAGGCAATGAAAGCCCTGCTATGTTTCTTGAGATAGACGGGTTTGTGTGAACGCCTCTGACATGCCGTGGAGTTCTACACGCTGCAGTGAAATTACTGTCAGTCTCTATTTCTAAATTCGAAGCATTTCTTAGCGAACTTCGGTGAATTTGAGCGTATCTATCTATCTATCTATCTATCTATCTATCTATCTATCTATCTATCTATCTATCTATCTATCTATCCACTTACGTTTGGATGATCTCGTGGTCACGCCCTTAACTTGGCGTGAACCAAAATTAGCACTGGAGGGTAAGATGGTTTGACGAATATGACGCACTGCTCAAGACCTCAATAATGCCACGGTCCCGCCACGTACGTCGTCAAACACGTCCCGCCAGACAGTGGCACATACCGCGGGCATGTATGTGCCACTGTCTGGCGGGTATGTGCCACAGGTGATAGACACTTAGTATCTACTCAGGAACGACGACAACACACATGGGCAAGTTTAACGTGCGAGCGTTAAGAAATAGCCGAAATCCGTAGCGTCAACCCGACGAATGCACGGAATAAATGTCGGGATCACTGCTGAAATCGAACCCAAGCATACTGTGTGGCAGTGAAGCATTTTACCACAGAGCTACGCCAGGTCTCGGAACTACTTTTCAAATAGACGTTAAGTCTTCATGAAGCGTCAATAGTGGTTGCAGTACTGCCTACCCAATTTTATAAACATTACACATGTCCTCCTTTCATACATCCATGACGTCGGGTCAACGTTAATTGTGGTTAGTTGCCATTCGCTGAAGTTCATTTATGTGGCAGTGTTCAGGGCCAGCATCATCGCGAGCATCATCGCGAGCATTAGCGCTTCATATCAGCTTCTGGCGTTGCTAATACGTATGTTCCAGTTGGCATCGTTGCTCAAGTGGAAATAACTGGTTATATAAACATCTGCAACTCTTCAACATATATCTGTGAGTGCGATGTTTGTACATATATTTAGCGCCGTATAATGACGTGTCACACAATAAAAAAATTGCAACACGGTCAACTTCTTTCCGCATGCTTCGCATAACGTCGTTTCCCAGGTACGCGGAATCTGCCGAATTTTTTTCTTCTTTTCCTTCTCTTCCTTCTTTCTCATCTTTCTTGTCCCCTTCCCTAACCCCCCAGTGTAGGGTAGGCAACCGGATGTCTTTCTGGTTAACCTCCATGCCTTCTTCCTTTTGTTCCTTCCTTCCTTCCTTCCTTCCTTCCTTCCTTCCTTCCTTCCTTCCTCCCTTCCTTCCTTTCTTTCTTTCTTTCTTCCTTCCTTCCTTCCTTCCTTCCTTCCTTCCTTCCTTCCTTCCTTCCTTCCTTGCCCCTCCGGAGCATCATATGTGTGGTACGGGGCTATTTGCCGTGCGCTAGCTTGTCCCCTTTTCATAAAATTAACGGTTGTTTTAATGCGAGTGCCCAGTGTAATAGGCACATCTGCCGGAGTCGGTCATTAATAGGTATTATTGAGCCCCGCCGCTGTGGTCTAGTGGCTAAGGTATTTGGCTGCTGACCTGCCGGTCGCGGGATTGCATTCCGGCTGCGGCGGCTGCACTTAGATGAAGGCGAAAATGCTGTAGGCCCTTGCGCCAAGATTTGGTTCCCCTTTAAAATCCCCAGGCGGTCGAAACTTCCGGGGCCCTCCACTACGGCGTCTCTCATAATCATATGGTGTTTTGAGATGCTAAACCCTGCATATCTTTCAAAATCACCAATTTTCTTCGATTTCCCCATGCAAGCGTATGACGCGACACCCCGCGGCCACGCGCCCGCTTTATAGAGGACTTCGTAGCGCATGCGCAGTTAGTCACGACGTCACGTCTGACGCGACCGAGTGGTGGCGCGCAGTTTCCAGAGAGACATTGTGCTGGTCGAGTGCGTATCGGCTAGCGAGGCGCGCTCAAAGCGGGGCAACCAGTTACTAAGCAACACGCGGATACCTCATCGTGACATGCAGTTTCCCGTTTTCAGATTTTTGTTTTGGGTCGGACAGATTACAGCCGGCTTATGCAGTTTCGACGTCCTAATACGCGCTTAGTATAATCAGCAGCTATTCTGTATATCACATCCCACTGACGTCAAGCGGGCCCACTTCTTCTTTCGTTCTAACTTTATAAGGCAGCGCTTATAAAGAGTGATGGTGCTAACGGTGCTCAAAAGAATTTGGGGTGGCACCCACTTCCTGGAAAAACCTATGCTTGGTAATAAGTTATCTTGATATTGAAGCGAAAATAACGGAGGAAGGGCTTCCATACATTTGTGTTGTTTCGCATGTAGTACCACAGCTTGCAGGTGATTTCGCTTTTGCTCGCTCGTATTGCACCAGAGAAGGATGGGCCACCCTGGTGCAGTATCTGGCCACTACCTCCCACATGCATACGTCAATTAACTCACGGCCCTCAGTCTCCAGCAGCTGCGAAGCAACTGACTACGGCGGTGGTCAGATCTGCAACGCAGAAGAGGGTGCTAAGAATCTCTGGATCCGGACAGGCCGCCATTGGAACATGAACTTGGCAACGCTTAACGCTAGAACCTTATGTAGTGAGGCAAGTCTAGCTGTGCTATCGGAGGAGCTAGAGGGTGTTAAATGGGATATAATAGGGCTCAGTGAGGTTAGGAGGACAGATTAGGCCTATACGGTGCTACCGAGTGGGCACGTCTTTTGCTATCGGGGCTTGGCTGACAGAAGAGAACTGAGAGTGGTGTTCCTAATTCACAGAAACATAGCTGGTAACATAGATGAATACTAAAGCATTGATGAAAGGGTGGGAGGTATTGTAATTAAACTGAATAAAAGATACAAAATGAAGGTGTTACAGGCTTACGCGCCTACATCCAGCCATAATGAGACTTCAGTTGAAAGTTTCTATGAAGACGTGCAATCGGCAATTAGTGAGGTAAAAACACAGTATACTATACCAATGGGAGACTTTGATACGAAGGTAGAGAAGAAGCAGGCTGGAGACCAGGTAGTGGGAGATTATGGCATCGGTACTAGAAATGCCAGAGGAGAGCTACTAGTAGAATTCGCAGAACGCAATAATTTACGGATATCGAATACCTTCTACCAAAAACGAGGAAACTGTAAGTGGACACGGATGAGCTCTGATGGCGAAAATAGGAGCGAAATGGACTTTATAATGAGTGCACACCCAGGCATCGTGCAGGATGTGGAAGTGCTTGGCAATGTATGATGCAGTGACCATAGAATGGTACGGTCTCAAATTCGCCTAGACTTGAAAAAGGAACGACAGAAACTGATACGCAAGAAGCCAATCAATAAGCTTCTACCGAGAAGGAAAGTAGAGGAATTCAGAGTCTCACTTCAGAACAAGTACTCGGCTCTTATCGATTAAACCAGCCTTAGCGTTAACGCAACGAATAATATTATGACGAGTATCATTACGGAGTGTGCAGTGGAAGTTTGAGGTACGGTACTTAGACAGGACACTGGCAAGCTGTCCCGTGAGCCAAAGAACCTCATTAAAATGCGTCAAAGCATGAAAGTCTCAAGTACAACAGACAAACTAGAACTGGCAGAGCTTTCGTAGTTGATTAATAAGCGTAAGGTATTTGTCACACATGTCCCGTTTATTAGGGAGGCGATCGCCGGGCTAATTCCAAGAGCCGAAGTATCGGCCCCCCGAACCGCACCACGAAAGCGTGGACAATTTAGAAGTGGTCCTTTTTGGCGCGCCAGCGGACGCCGGCTGTGGCCCAAAGAACAAGTCAGAGCCGAGAGTTGATAAACAAACCAATTATATTCTCAATAATGGCAGATCGAAAACAATACACAAAAATGCACACTCCACACTAGTTACATACAATATGTCACCAATCAAACCAATCAATCAACGTACTACACAATACAATCAGCCACACTCAAAACAACGGATACAGACAACGATACGCACTACAATGCAGTCGCATGCATTGAACAACCAAGACACTTAAGGACTAAAGAGATAGAAAACCTATTCAGTCCAAAGTCCTTGGAACAAAAGTCTGAATGATACTCTTCCGAGAATCACTCACTCAAAGTCCAGCGTTGTTGTCGTTCCGTAGCTCTCGTAGTTTATCTTCCAGGAAACCTCGCGTCCTCAAATGGCCACTCTCCAAGCTTCAAGCTTCTTCGCCGGAAATCCGTCGGCTTCCCACACGCAGCTGTTGCCCGCGTCTTCGCTCGATAGCGGTAAACCCACGCTCTTGCCTGTAGCTCGAGCCGTCCCTACGGACCAAAACTTCGCCGACTACACGGCGGAATCTCTACGCACTCTGGCGCTCACTTCCGTCTCCTCCTGTTCTGTCACTACGGGCAGAACCTTCGCCGACTACACGGCGGAATTCCTACGCGCTCCGGCGCTAACTTTCCGTCTTCTCCTGATTTCTCGTCTCGGCCGCTCGATTAAATACTTTCCGCGCCACCTTCCAGAACGTTCTCCTCCTTTCGTCGGCGCGATGCGCAGCGAAGGCTGGGGAGAGGCACGAGACGGTTCGACTGCCCTCTCCGGAGAATGATTCACTCGGTCTGACCCCGCCTCCTTCGTTCTAGAAAAATCGCGGCCTTGCTGGGCCGCCGGTGTGGGGTGAGGGGGTTCGTCTGCGAAGCCGTGCTTCTGCGGTGAGAGCGCGCGCCCGGGAGCCCTGGATGTTTGCTTTCTTTTTTTTTACCTCGCGGCGTTTCTGCCGACCGTTGTCGCAAGGATTTGGCGGCGCGCTCTTTTTTTTAGCGCTCGTTCTGTGACACTGCCCCCCACTTTAAGAATATTATCTCATAATATTCAAACCACACAAACGAGCGCGAACAGTCACCACACACTCTCACATACTGTAACACCATCAGTCGCTCATAACACTTCACATTCACAATAGATCACTTAATACAATTGTACATTGTAATTCAATTGCACGACACGTGAAAACACAACCACAAGCACATGAGTACAACACTCCACCACACATTCCCAATAATACAAACGTACAAAGTTCTGTCTATACAACAATTATACAACACTATACATCACACCATCGCACAGAACGCTGACTCGCTCGACATACACTTGAGACACAGGATAACAAGAACATTAACACAACATATGGCACTCAGCACTGCCCAACACATTCTGATTCCACCTCAGCACCTATCTTGAGTACTTCGAACAGCGCTTGCGCCCCTTTTTTGCGGTGCTCGCTCGATCTCTTCTTGTGCTTCCACGTTCTTTTTCGGCGAGCCCTTTCCAACGACGATATCTGAGGCGTCGTCTCAGCCATCGTTGTCTCTTCCGACACCGTTAATGCGTCATTACATTCGACGGGTCCTGTCTGTTTATTTACCCGCTTGATAATGCCTCTACTTTTTGCCCGGCTGGCCAACTCCGTCTCCTTTACACTGTCAGTCGGTCGAGGTCGTGCCGACGTACATCCAGTTGCTCGGCCGGTGAACTTATTCGACACGATCGTCTTCTCCTTCGCTGTCTCTTGCGCCGCAGCTTCACCTTGGGCTCTAGTGAGATCCGTCACGAAATGCTCCTCCACTGTATCTCGCGGCCGCTGTGCTGGCGAGGGCTCTATCTTCGGGTCTTCTCCCAAACGTTCTGGATCACTTGGCCCTCGCGACCCGTCGATGTTTCCGATGACAAGGTCATACAGGGGGGTCGTCATGCATAAAGCAGTAACCTTCCCGCTGAAGTACGGGGTTTCAATCTCAATTTCTGCTTCGGGAAGCATCCGAACCGTACGGTCAATTAGGCAAACCGGTTTCGTTCTGCCTGTCAACTCACTTTCCCGTACCAAATTTCTCCGAACGATAACAGTGGAGCTGCCGGTATCTCTTAACACCGTAACTTTTTTGCCCGCAACTTTTCCAGGCCGCGCTGGCATTCCTTTCGTAACACCGGTTGGCTGTTTTGACATTAGAGCACCGACAATAGGAATTTTCTCCCCATTTTTCAATTCTACGAATCCGTCGGTGACGGCATTATGATCGGATTTCGGTGCCACTTGCACACAGGATACCTGGTGAGTTTGACTCGCTCCGTTTCGACATGCATCTGCTTTGTGCCCAGTCTGACCACACTTAAAACATTTCACTACCGTAGGGCTCGTAAAGAACGTCCGACAGTTTTTCGCGCGATGACCCACTCGGTTACACAGAAAACATCGCTGCATGCTCTCTGGTGCACGCTTCTTTTCTTCAGGAGCCAATTTCTTCGAATCATCGGGACAATCCTTCTTGACCTTGGCCAAATTAGTTCCTCCTTGCGCTTCTAAGAATTGATCAGCCAATTCAAGCATTCCTTCAAATGACTCCGCCTTCCTCTCTTTCAGATACAGCGACAGGCTTGGGTGGCAACTAGTAAGAAATTGTTCTTTAATTAGCAGCTCTCTAAGCTCATCGTACTCCTGTGCTGTCCCTGAAAGTTCAATCCATCTGTCGAAATAGTGGCAAAGTCGGGCAGCATACTGCGTAGCTGTCTCACCATCGGCTGGCTTTCCTGTCCGAAATCTGTCCCGGAATCCTTCCACAGTGAATCTAAATCGCTTCAACAAAGCCGCTTTCACCTTTGCGTAGTTGGCTGCATCGGTCGGCGTCAGCCTACCGTACACACTGAGCGCTTCACCACTCAAGCAGGTACTCAAAGCCGTTGCCCATTGCTGTTCCGGCCAATTCTGGCTCCTCGCAATCGTCTCAAATCTGTGGAGGTACGCGTCTAGGTCGTCCTTCCTTTCATCAAACGCTACGAGCAGCTTGCTTGGGTTCAAGCGGAAGCCGTGATCTTCCCGTTCGCTGCTTTCAACTCTAGCTTGGACGGGAGTTTCGCTTCGCTGTTGCAAAGGGAGCCGCTCGAGTTCAATTTCGTGCTGCCGCTGCCGTTCCCTTTCAGCCATCTCCGCTTCTCTTTCTTCTTTCAGTTGTCGCTCCCTCGCTTCTCTTTCTTTTCTCGCCCTTTCGGCTGCCAGCTTCTCTCTCTCCAACTCAGCTTCCTTTTCCGCTTTGGCTCTTTCGACCGCCAACCTCTCTTTTTCCAGCTCGGCTGCTTTTTCTTCTTTTTCCCTCTGGGTGACCCACTTCCGTAGTTCGGCGCCAGAAAGACCCATCTTTTCACCAAGAGCAACTAACTTTTAGAGATACATGGTGTCTCGCAAATAAAACCTTGCCGCGTGCAAAAAGTATCTGCCTAGATCAGTCTATCGGAGCACTCCCCTGCACTCGTTAACGAGAACACTGAACAACACACAAAATCGTTCCGATAGCCCTATCAACAACTCGAGGCTCTTTCTCACTACTTTGGACACACTGTGCACCAAAAGGTCCTGTCGCGGACGCCAGACCCGTTTATTAGGGAGGCGATCGCCGGGCTAATTCCAAGAGCCGAAGTATCGGCCCCCCGAACCGCACCACGAAAGCGTGGACAATTTAGAAGTGGTCCTTTTTGGCGCGCCAGCGGACGCCGGCTGTGGCCCAAAGAACAAGTCAGAGCCGGGAGTTGATAAACAAACCAATTATATTCTCAATAATGGCAGATCGAAAACAATACACAAAAATGCACACTCCACACTAGTTACATACAATATGTCACCAATCAAACCAATCAATCAACGTACTACACAATACAATCAGCCACACTCAAAACAACGGATACAGACAACGATACGCACTACAATGCAGTCGCATGCATTGAACAACCAAGACACTTAAGGACTAAAGAGATAGAAAACCTATTCAGTCCAAAGTCCTTGGAACAAAAGTCTGAATGATACTCTTCCGAGAATCACTCACTCAAAGTCCAGCGTTGTTGTCGTTCCGTAGCTCTCGAAGTTTCTCTTCCAGGAAACCTCGCGTCCTCAAATGGCCACTCTCCAAGCTTCAAGCTTCTTCGCCGGAAATCCGTCGGCTTCCCACACGCAGCTGTTGCCCGCGTCTTCGCTCGATAGCGGTAAACCCACGCTCTTGCCTGTAGCTCGAGCCGTCCCTACGGACCAAAACTTCGCCGACTACACGGCGGAATCTCTACGCACTCTGGCGCTCACTTCCGTCTCCTCCTGTTCTGTCACTACGGGCAGAACCTTCGCCGACTACACGGCGGAATTCCTACGCGCTCCGGCGCTAACTTTCCGTCTTCTCCTGATTTCTCGTCTCGGCCGCTCGATTAAATACTTTCCGCGCCACCTTCCAGAACGTTCTCCTCCTTTCATCGGCGCGATGCGCAGCGAAGGCTGGGGAGAGGCACGAGACGGTTCGACTGCCCTCTCCGGAGAATGATTCACTCGGTCTGACCCCGCCTCCTTCGTTCTAGAAAAATCGCGGCCTTGCTGGGCCGCCGGTGTGGGGTGAGGGGGTTCGTCTGCGAAGCCGTGCTTCTGCGGGGAGAGCGCGCGCCCGGGAGCCCTGGATGTTTGCTTTCTTTTTTTTTTACCTCGCGGCGTTTCTGCCGCCCGTTGTCGCAAGGATTTGGCGGCGCGCTCTTTTTTTTAGCGCTCGTTCTGTGACAGTATTCTATGTAAGAAGGTATAATAAGGAGAGAATTGAACACGCTCTGAACAACGGAGGAAGCGTCAAAGCACTGAAGAAAAAACTTGGGATAGGAAGAAATCGCATGTACGCACTAAGGGACAAAGAAGGCAAAATAACTACCAATATGAATAGAATAGTTAAAATAGCGGAGGAGTTTTCAGGGACATGTAAAGTAGCCGGGACAACCCCGACCTTAATACAATAGAAACTGGCAGTAACCCCGGTGACACCCCACCAGTAATAATAGAAGAAGTCAGAAAAGCCTTGCAGAGCATGCAAAGAGGTAAAGCTGCTGGTGAGGACCAGGTAACATCAGATCTGCTGAAAGATGGTGGACAGATTGTGTTAGAAAAACTAGCCACCCTATTTACGAGGTGTCTCCTGACGGGAACAGTACCAGAGTCTTGGAAGAGTACTAACGTCATCTTAATACATAAGAAAGGAGATGACAAGTACTTGAAGAATTACAGGCTGATGAACTTGCTCTCCGAGTATACAAGCTGTTTGCAAAGGTAATTGCTAACAGAGTAAAGAAAACGTTGGATTTCAATCAACCAAAGGAACAAGCAGTATTTCGAACAGGCTACTCAACAATCGACCACATTCATACTATCAATCAGGTAATAGAGAAATGCTCAGAATATAGCCAACCACTATACATACCCTTCATAGATTACGAGAAGGCATTTGATTTAGCCGAAATATCAGCACTCATGCAGACACTGCGGAATCAGGGCGTCGCTGAAGTATGTATAAACATCCTCTAAGAAATATAAAGGGGATCAACTGCTACCATATTGCTTCATAAAGAAAGCAACAGAATACCAATAAAGAAGGGTGTAAGGCAGGGGGATACAATCTCCCCGATGCTATTTACCGCTTGCTTACAGGAGGTTTTCAGAAGCCTAGAATGAGAACAGTTAGGGATAATAGTTAATGGAGGGTACCTTGGTAACCTGCGCTTCGCCGATGACATTGCATTGCTGAGTAACTCAGGGGGCGAATTGCAACTCATGATTACGGAGTTAGACAAGGAGAGCAGAAAGGTGGGTCTTAAAATTAATCTGCAGATAACGGGAGTACCGTACAACAACCTCGGAAGAGAGCATCACTTCGAGATAGGTAATAGTGCAGTTCAAGTTGTTAAAGACTATGTCTACTTAGGGCAGGTAATAACCGCGGAGCCGAACGATGAGATTGAAGTGACTAGAAGAATAAGAATGGGGTGGAGTACATTTGGCAAGCACTCTCAAATCATGACAGGTATATTGCCACTATCCCTCAAGAGGAAGGTACATAACAGCTGCATCTTGCCGGTACTTTGCTATGGAGCAGACACCTGGAGACTTACAAAGAGGGTTCAGCTTAAATTGAGGACGACGCAGCGAGCAATGGAAAGAAAAATGGTAGGTGTAACATTAAGAGACAAAAAGAGAGCAAAGTAGATTAGAGAACAAACGGGGGTTAAGGATGTCATAGTTGAATTAAAGAAGAGAAAATGGACATGGGCCGGACATGTAGCGCGTAGACAGGATAACCGCTGGTCATTAAGGGTAGCTAACTGGATTCCCAGAGAAGGCAAGCGGGTTAGGGGGAGACAGAAGGTTAGGTGGGCGGATGAGATTAAGAAGTTTGCGTGTTTAAATTGGCAGCAGCAAGCACAGGACAGAGATGGCTGGGGGAACATGGGAAAGACCTCTGTCCTGCAGTGGACGTAGTCAGGCTGATAATGATGATGATGATGACGATGATTGTTAACGCACTTTCAAAATTATATACCCGAAAATTGCGAATGGGAGAAACATTTTCATTGGTTATTTAAGGTCATATTACGAGTACATTTTTCTTTCAGAACTAAACAGCGCGTCTGAATACCTCACACTGACGCACGTCTTGGACGCCATATTTACATTGGAAAACGTGCGTGTTGAAAATGTAGTATGAAATTTAAAAAAAAGGCGTTCCCGGCGTTCCTCTAAAGCGAAAGCTAACTGTAGTTTTTTATCTCGCAAGTGTATTGGTCTCATAAAAAATAAAGCAGTATTTATTTCTGCAAGGCAACTAAAAAAAAATACCGTAAGCTTAGGTGCTTATTTTTGGTGGGGTAGCAGGCATGCACTTCCTTTCGGTACCTTCCACTGTGCTGTATAGTCGAAGACCGCTGCCCAGCAGAACTGCACACGGACATATTCTATTTATCTTCGTTTTGTTCATTTCGCCACCACTCTTCACTGTATGCGACGCTTACCGAATCACTGCTTGACTCTCACTGGTTTAGATTTTTAAAAGGTGGGCTACTGCCCCAACACGCCGAACACTTTAATCACGGCTACTGAAAACTGTGCTTGAGTGCAAGTGAAGATGGCACCACCCTTTTGCAGCTCGCTCAAATGAAGCCTGTTTTTCTTGTTTTTTTTTTTTTTTTGAGGCCAAGTCTCTGCATTCATAAATCACCATCCAGCGTCTATAGCAGATGCAGAAACAAAAAACATAAGTGAACTACAAAAAAAAAGGTTATGAAAGGGCTTTTAAACAGAAGAAACAAAAAAGAAGGCTACAACACCAGAAAAACGCCCAAATTTAACCCCCAATGAATCGAAGCTTATCACAGAATAGAAAGTTAAGGGACCCTGATACGGTTTTTCGAAGTTTTCTACGCTTTAGGTTAGAGCATCATCAAACCACTCGTACCACAAATTTAGTGAGTCGAGTCACCGTGTATGAAGAACGCTACGGACAGTTATACCATATCCTCATTCTCACCTCTGCCTGGCTTCCTCTACTCTTGAGGTACGCTGGCATCATTGGCGGTCGCAGAGCTCTCGTGAGGGCGTACGACGATTTGAGCTTTTACTAGTCCAGACCTCCGAGATGGCACGCCGACAGGTTGCGCGTAGTCTCGGAGGCCATCGCATACGGCGCCCGGCCGCACGCACGTCGTCTGGCAACAAAAACAAAGATCACGGTGTGCTTCATATCTGCTTCGACAGGTGCCGCGGCTCTACCAGCCGATCTTACTTCCGTACATTCTACAGCACATGATAGCCAATCAGATCAGCAGCCACGATGACGGGGCTGCTGTCGTGCTCGGGCCTCGTCAAGTGACCAGGGCATGTCGCTGTGTCAATGGGCGGTGTAAAACGAGTTTGACCGAGTCGCACCTGTCTGCGTCGATTCGCAGTTTTAAAGCGTAGTAATAAATTACACAGTTTACGCAGAGAGCTCACATCGGTCTCCAAATAACCATTGAGACTTGGTTTACCGGCCCAATGTGTTTGCACAATATTGTCAATACCATTTCAGGGCCCAGTTAACTAGAAGAAAATAAAAGTCTGCTATCCAGAACTAAGTGGAAAGCCACGATTCATGATTCGAGGACCACTGACTCGACCCATCATCGGCATTTACTTCGTGGATATGCGTGGGTTTTTGTCTTCATTTTTTTTTACGGCAAGTTGTACAGCAGCAACGGCGGGTGTTGGAAGCACGGTATCGTCGGCTGTCGCATTTAGCTCCTATCTCCGAAGGATGGAAACGTTGCGGCATGCATAAGGAAGTAATGGTAATAAGAGACGTTCCAAGACGTACGCACAGGTCTCATTCTGAGTACACTTTAGGCATTTCCGTATCTCAGTATGACGCGCTTATTCCAAAGGATAAACAACAGATGGTCGTACACACACAGGCGTCACACAGGGGCAGGCCAAAAAACAGGCCGCCTATACACAAAACACAGACTCAGTGACATTTTATTTTTACAGTGGATATGTCTCTGGGGAGAAGTGAATTGAATATTTATCATCATGCGTACTTCACACACGATGGTGGGTGTAAAATTACAGCTGGGCTAAGGCCACTTGTGCTGCCACTAGGCGGAAAAAGTGACTAGACGACATCAAAATTCGGTGATCCAATGTGCGTGAACGCTCCTAGATACACACCGACCGCTTCAAATGTACGTGTCACTGCTTGTTACTGGTCCACAAGAAATTTGGGTGATCCCTCGTGGGAGGCCTAGGC